>ML682063.1:1656932-1669336 GCA_007922195.1 Podocnemis expansa | reverse complement strand
TGTTTCGAAACAACGCCCTTTCGAAATAAAACGAGGTTTAGCTTATTTCGAAAAGCGCACGGCTATTTCGAAAGAAGCGGTTTGCTTCTTTCGAAATGGCCGTGCGTTGTGTGGCCATGCCATTCCTTATTTCGAAACAACCTCTGTTGTTTCGAAATAAGGAGTGTGTGTGGACATACCCAAAGAGTGTTCACCCTCCTTCCTGTATGGGCCATTCTCACACTAGATGGATTCGTTATCCAAAGCAGAATGGGCTATCTTGTGACCCAAAATGAATGCCCTTTTCTTCCCTCCCACCTTCTGTCAGTGGTCTGGGTGGAGGCGTGCAGCATTTCAGCATTCTCAGTGCTACTCCCTTCCAACCAGTGGTATAGCTGAGAGTGAAGTCCTGTCCATGGAAAGAACCTGTCAGGTCCATTTCACAGGGACCTGGACAGCACTGCCCCCCAACAGGACATCGACAAGTTAAGTTTGAAGCATTGAGGCTTTCAATCACTTCCCTACAGATCTATTTTGTGGCTAAACAGAGCGTGTCTTCCTCTGGACTTGGACAGTGGCTCTTATGGAGGAGTGAGGAGAAATGGAGTGACCAAGAACCTCTTAGCTCCAGTCGGCAAGGGCTGACAGAAATCTCATGAGTCTGGGGTGTCCATTCTAAACCAAAGAACATCATGTGAGTCTCAAAGAAAGCCCGTGTCCCAGTGTTCATTAATAGTGTTATAAAAATATATGCACAGATGCTGTGTAAAGAGTTATGTATACAAACTGAAAATACATATCAATCAATCAAAGTCAATCAATCAAATCATAGGGCTGGAAGGGACCTCGTGAGATCATCGAGTCCAACCCCCTGGGAATTGAACCCAGGCCCTTCTGCATGTTAAGCAGAGGTGCAAGTCTTAGTCACCAGCAAAGGTGAAAAACAGATTTTCCTCCAGACAGGAGGTAAGAAACGTCTGCCTCTTCATCAGGATGTAAAATAAGCACAGTGGGCTTAGTATGAAGTCACCTGTTAACAAAGAGATGTGAAGTCTAAAGGGAAGGAGCACAGAGGAAAAAAAGAAGCCCCAGGAAGTTATTGTGTGTGTGAGAAAAGGCAACGAATTTGGCAGGTATTTCTAGAAGGCAAAGGTAAGTCCAAGGCTGGATCAATGGAACGGTTATAGGGGCTGCACCCCTGGGCCCTGGCCTGAAGAGGGACCCTGGTTTGCGTAGGTGTGTCTAGGGTGCTGGCGTTGGGGGGGCAGGCTCTGGGGCCAGCAGCCACGGTAATCCATAGTGTTTCTGCCCCATCCTTGGGACCAGCTGGTCTGCCCCCTGGGGCAGAGTAGGTCAGTGCAAGTCCACTGCACCCCAGGGGCCAGGGGGGATGCCCCATGTGCTAGACAGCGTCGTCCCCGGCCCTGGAGTGCAGCGGCCGTCTGCCAGCCAGCCCCGGAAGCAGCCTCTTGCTCCAGACCTACAGCCTGCACACCCCAGGCCACGGTGCTGGTGAGTTAGGACCCCAAAGTGGGGAGACAGGGCCCCAGATCCCTTAATCCAGCCCTGGATACCACCCTTGATCCAGCACCCAGGAAGTAAATGCAAGGCACATTAGCATTCATGAAAGCAGGTCTTCATTGTCAACCCTGAAGAGGGCTTTAGATGAGACAAGGAAGATAACTGCTAGTTAAGTCTAGTGTCTCGAAAGGGTGTTATGCTTTTGTTTGGTATGTGACCATTTCCCAGCTCCCTCAGTCTCTTACTGTCTCCTGACTCTCTACACCATAAACTTACTCTTGTTTTCATTACATGCATCGTTCGAGGCTGGGGCATGAACCAAAGCGTCACAAACTCCCTGTGGGATTATGCGCAAGTCACTGCGTCTCTCTGCACCTCCATGTCCAAGCCACAAAGCGGAGAGGCTAACAATTCTGGCATCTTACTAGACTTGGGGCATGGACTGTGTTCTTGTGAGTGGGTCTAACACCCAACACAATGTTCTCTGACCTCAGCTGGGACTCCTAGGTGCCACCTCAATAGAAATACTAGATAACACTAAGTCAGATCCAGGGCAACCGTCTCCCAGTGTAAGCCAGGAACTCTATTGGAGCTGGATTAATTCTCTCTCCACAAATCAGACTCTCTTTGTGCCGAACCCCTCCATGGCTTCATTTCAGCCCAGGGGGCCGGGGGCTGTGTTGTAATCCTGACTTTGCTCCACGTGCCTGGGACCTGTACAAATGACGAGCCCTCATGGGGATTCTGCCCCAACGCATGCCAAGATTGCTGTTGTTTTCCAAGAGGCTACTAGGCTGCGGGGGCACCAGGGGAAACGCTGCACCACCAGAACTGCTGTGTATTAAAGCAGAAGCTGTTTTTGGTGTTTCAAGCCTGAAATAAAATAAACTTCACCCCATAGCTAGTGCAGGTGTTATGCTGGGACTCACTTGGCCTCAACAGGCAGGAACCAGCTCGTTCATAGCTGAAGGGAGTCAAAAAGGAAACGTTCCCCAAAGCCGGCTCTTAGGCAGGAGAATCACACTTGGGAGCTGACAAGCAGTCAGTCCTGCAGACACGGCAGGCAAGGCAAGTTCTGTCACTCACTTTGATAAGTGAGAGCATGACTGGATGCTGAGGGCATGTTTGCATTTAGCTTCTCCCCGCCAGAGCACGTGATCCCAGGCTGCTGAGGCACTGCAGCCCTGTCAAGGGGGACATGCACTCCGTCATCTGTGAGTCTCTGGGCTGATACTGCCTGTTCGCATCACGAGGAGTCCACCCACTACTGTCCTGTCTCCTTCCAAATCTCTCTGCAGACCTTTTCCTCTGGTCAGCTGGGACTCCTTGTTAGACTAACATGGCTGCACTCCTGTCTTCTGTGCTGGTTTATCCGGCTCTAATTATTTATCGCAGTCCAGATGTTTAAGAATAGCACTCAACTGACCTGACACCATGCTTAGCCAGCCAGGGCAAATACAGATTCTTGTTATGGTGGCACTCATCCTCCTTCCAAGAGCTACACCCACTTACATCTGTACTTTATAATGGGAGCTCTCTGAGGTATGAAATGTCTCCTACCACCTGTTTGTGCAGCATCTTGCACAAATGGGCCATTAGCCCAAGACCATGGTTGTTACTGTAATAATATCGGTAGATCTCATGACCCTAGAACTCTCCACTAACCACTAAACACATGTCCTCCAAGTGGCTAAAATTGGCACTGGAACAAACCCCATTAGCTACTGAAAAAGAACATGTTTCTGTGGAAAATCCCTAAGTCTCGTGTCTAATTAGAAGCCAGTATGTAAGAACAAAGTTCTGGACATGCTGTACTCAGTGTTAATACAAAGCCAAATTGCGTTCTGCTGGAATACAAGGTTTTCTAGTAACATCATCCCTGCAGTGCAAATTCAACTGAGTCGCTGTTCCATTGCGCTAAACGAAGCCAAACGCTGACTTACCAACAGGATCGACGACATCTATATGGTCGACAAAGTCCCTCTTCCCAAGGTAGACGGTGAGCTGGTAGGAAAAGAGGCAAAGACAAAAGGAATGTGAGACAGGACAAAGCACTGCCACAAAATAGTCAGTATGGTACCTTTCATCAACACCAACCGTTGTGTCCAAGAGAGGCTGGAGTGAAAAGGCAACAGCTGAGAACATGGGATACAAGATCTTACCTTCCATATGGTTTCGGTTCAGTTCTAGTTAAAACCACTATGGCTATTTGCCTTTTATTAGTGAATTCAGACCTCACTAAAAGGGTTAAAATGCTGTTTTGTATTAAAGGAAGTGGTGAGGCTCTGAGATTTTAGTCCCTGAGTTGGTGATGGTGGCGGGGAGGGGGCGGGGAATAACCTCTGGGACATGGATTTTAGAGTGGTGGGAGGGATCTGTTCAGGGAGATAGGACTTGTTAACTGAGATGGCCCAGGAGGAATGATCTCTGACCATGGTTTCTAGATGGGGGAAGGAACACAGTGTGACGCTGTATAAAAGAAAAATGCCCATGTTTACACTAAGGGGGTATTCACACAGCAGTCTTATTTCAAAACAACAGAGGTTGTTTCAAAATAAGAAACGCCACGTTCACACGACAAAGCGTTGTTTCAAAACAACAGATTCCGTTGTTTCAAAACAACGGCGTTGTTTCAAAACAACTTAAACCCCATTTGGTGACGAAACAATGTTGTTTCGAAACGATTGTTTCAAAACAATCCCGTCAGAACATGTTGTTTCGAAACAACGGTGACTCGTTTCAAAATAACTGTTGTCCGAACATGCTATTTCGCTTTGAGCTTTTTTCCTTAATTCGAATTAACTTATTTTGAAATAAGGCGTTATTTCAATACAAGTTGTTTCAAAACAACTTGTATCGAAATAACCCCCTGTGTGTGAACATAGCCTAAGGTATTAGCACTGGGGCAATCACTGATCATGAATCCTAGAAGATGAGGGTTGGAAGGGACCTCAGGAGGCATCTAGTCCAAACTCAGCTAAACCATCCCATCCAGAATTTGTCAAGCCAGGCCTTGAAACCTCTCAGGATGGAGAGTCTACCACCTTTCTAGGTAACCCATTCCAACACTTCTGGGGAAAAGTTTTTTCCTAATAGCCAACCTTGACCTTTCCCAGTGCAACTTGAGACCATTGTCAATCAATCAAATCATAGGGCTGGAAGGGACCTCATGAGATCATCAAGTCCAACCCCCTGGGAATTGAACCTAGGCCCTTCTGCATGTTAAGCAGAGGGGTTAGCCACTACACTATTTGCAGGGCTTGTGCCTTGTTCTGTCCTCTGACAGCACTGAGAACAGCCCAGCTCCATCCTCCCTGGAACCCCCTTCAGCCAGTTGAAGGTCATTCTCAAATCTCCCCTCACATTCTTCTCTTCTGCAGACTACACAGGTCCAGTTCCCTCAGCGTCTCCTCATAAGTCATGTGCTCCAGCCCCCTGAATCTTTTTCTTTGCCATCCACTGGACTCATTCCAATTCCTCCACATCCTTCCTGTAGTGGGGGACCCAAAACTGGACATGATACTACAAATGTGGCCTCACTAGTGCCAAATAGAGGCCAATAAACAGCTCCTTCCACTTGCTGGCAACCCTACTGAGGACACATCACTGACTCATAGCCAGCTTCTCATATCACACTCGTGATAAATCTTGTACAACATGTGCCTTGTAAGGTATCCGTGGAAAAGTTGTTGTCTGTTAAGTAGGATTATCCTGTTTATATCACGTATTATCATTACATATGAAGTTACGAAACTTTGCTACGTGTCAGATCTCAAACCTGCTGTGTTTCTGGGTAACACCTCAAGACAGGTTTATGGCAAGGCTAGCCAACATGCTTGCTGGCTTATTAAGGACAATCAACCCTTCCAGGAACCCGCCTGCGGTCTCTTAAAGGAGCACATAGGCAACGAAGGCCTCACGACTCAGCAAGGCACCCCAGGACTCTGTATTTGTGCAAGTAACTTTGAATGCCTCTGGACTAAGAGGTACAAATTGCAGCCTGCTACATCATTCTTTGTCTCCCCTCCTGCTCCACATCACTGGACTATTACTTTGAACAAAGGGAAGCTTGGAACAAAGGACTGGTGACCCCCAATCTAATGGGTCATCCAGAGAGACTCATTACAAGCTAGCAGATTGAATATCTCTGCTATTAGTCTGAACTCCAAACTCTGAAATCAACTGTAATACATCTGATTCATTTTGGCCATTGAATACATCTATTCTTTTTTTCCTTTTTGTTTAGATTAATCATAATTTTTGGGTCAGATCTGCAGTACATTTTGACCTGGGGTGCATGTCTGATCCTTTGGGACGAGAAGAACCTAACAGATGTGATTTCTGCTTTTAATAATCATTTATCACAGCAGTCTGGTTTGTCAGGGTGGTGACATTGGGGCTAGTGTGGCTGGAGGGGGCTGTCTGTGGCCTCACAGTAATGCAGTGTTTTTAGAAGCACCCATTTGTTACTGGCTTGGTGAAATCTTATGATAGGCTATAATACTGGTTAGGAATATTTTTCTGTGTTCTGGCAGTCAGACCCGAAATCAGCACTCTTAACTCTGTCCCTTACCTGGAAGTGTGACACCTGGTCTGTGGGGTGGATGCTGGGATGTGATTTTAGGAATAGCTGTAGCGGGACAGCACGTGTTCTGTGCGGTGGTGGAACATGATCTCTAGTATGGCCGTCCCCAGGCAGGAGAGCAGAACATAGTCACCAGTTTACAGATCAGCACTTCAGAAACAATGCATTCATAGATTTTAACCTTTTTGGCCACCGGTGATTACTCATCCCCTGGTTTGTGACTGATGCTAGAAAGACCAGCAAGGAGCATCAGCTATGACGCCACTGTGCTGCTCTAACTCTGGAGATGGACACAGCAAGATCCACAATTTACTCCAGAGCTCTATACGCCTCTACAGCTGGACCTGTTCTGGGATGGATGCAGCCTCATGCCTGGGCATCCCTAAACCTCCAGCTGCCTGGGACAGGATGATAGGGGATAGATCACTTGAAATTGCCTTGCTTTATTCGTTCCCTCTGAAACATCCAGCACCAGCCACTGTCAGACAGCAGGATATTGGGCACTATATACCATTGATATGACCCAATATGGCTGTTCTTACGGCCTAATCCAGGTCTAAATAGACAATTCCAGGTCCCTCACTTGGCATGAGTGCAAGGAACTACCAGCAAGACTACTAGATTGGTCAAGAATGAGGTAAAAAAGTCACTGGTTCAGCCAATTTTTCACCATTAGGACCTTTAGGTAGGTCAGAAATTAACATTATAAAAAAAATCCTCTGTGCTTTACAAAGAGGTAAAAAAAGCTACTCAGAGGACAGTCTCTCCCAATGTTCCTCCTGTTTATTTATTGGAGACTATTTTTTTTAAACACACAGGATAGAACAAATCAAACAAAATGGCTTGCTTATGAGTTCTTGTCCGGGTGTAGATCTGCTCCATGGGATAGTTCAACTCTCACCTGGTAGTGTTGCCAGAAAACATCTTGTTCAGTTCAGGTCACACCACCATATGGCAAAAGCTCTCTCAGAGAGTTTTAGCAATTTCAGTTCTGCTGGGTTTCCTGATCACTTCCTTATGGGGAGATGCAGGTGCAATACACACCTGAAATTCCAGCTTGATTGGACAAAAGATTTGCTGATGCTATGGGAACAACTTGGCTTATTCTGAACCCATCCTCTCTACGCAGGCTGTAAAGCTACCACAATCCAGCTAGGGTACTTTGTGCAAGTGAGTGGGAATTTGATAGAGGCCTTCAACTACCTGAAGGGGGATCCAGGCAGGATGGAGCTGGGCTGTTCTCAGAGGTGGCAAATAACAGAACTAGGAGCAGTGGTCTCAAGTCGCAGTAGAGAAGGTCTAGGTTGCATATTAGAAAAAAACTTGTTACCTGGAAGGCTGGTGAAGCCCTGGAATGGGTTACCTAGGGAGATGGCAGAATCTCCATCCTTAGAGGTTTTGAAGGTGCAGCTTGACAAAGTCCTTGGTGGGGTGATTTGGGGAAGGGCTGATTTAGATAGCTCCTGAGGTCTCTTCCAGCCCTCAGCTTCTAGGACTCTTTGAAAAAAACCTAGCAGTTTGAGCTGAATTTGCCTTGACTTGGGGTTTCTTCAGTGTTTAGCAAAGCCAGTCTCCTCTGGCCTGCTCACAGTTCCAAGGGCGAAGAAACCGGTTGCTGAGCTCTTCCATCTTTCTAATCACTTGATAAATGATTTGTTAACGACCATCGTCAGAGATGTGGCTGGGACATCAAGACTTCAAAGAGAAACAGCTGAACTCGAATTAATATGCAAGCTAAATTCTGTGAAAGCAGGACTTAATCGAGACTATGCGTTCTTTTCCCATTACAAAAGGTAATTTGACTTCAGGCTTCCCATGGTTTGAACCTAACAACTGCTCTGATTTGCTGTTACTGTTGACCTGATTCTATGTTTTACACCCCCTTGCATTTATTTTCATTCCATTCTGTAAGTTCACCCATCTTCGAAGCATCTGAGGAAGTGGGATTTTCTCCCACGAAAGCTCATGCGGAAAATAAATCTGTTAGTCTTAAAGTGCCACACGACTCCTTGTTTTTTTTGCTGGACTAGACTAACACGGGTATCCCTTTGCAAATTGACAGTGATCACCAACCAGCATGTGGTTTTCTAGGCAGTAACAAGGTAAAAGCAGCCACCTGGGATTGCTGCCAGGGTCCAGTCAGGTGCATCCAGGAACCCAGTTCGAGTTAATCTGCTTATGTGGAATGTGTTAACAAGCTTGAGAAAACCCTCTGCTTGGCACAGCCAGCTTGGTTTGCTGGGGTATAGCAGGGTGGATTCCCCCCAACTTTATTTGTCTTTGTAACATATTTCAAGTTCCCCTGGGGCCCAAGGAACAGACCACTGGAAGTCACCCCAGTCAGTCCTATCTGAGGTGCCTACTTGTATTGGGCCTCTCTGGATCCATCTCCAAAATAAACCCGTAAGCAGGTAGGACCATAAAGGGAAAGATTTGCATCAGTGTTGTGTAGAGACCCTCTGCCTGTGTTACTGAAAGCTCAAACAGCCAATAGATGGTATCAAGGAGCTTACAAGGTAGTTCAGATGATCAGAAATAAAGCAGTACCAGTTTTTACATATAGCTTCCATCTTACACGGCATTAAAGTAAGGTTTCCCAAGCCTCAAATAAATCCTGAAGTTCATAACGGTTTCATCGGCATCCAATTTGATCACAGTTTGATCCCTTAGTCCAGACAATGACTTCCTTAAACAGAAATCTCCAAAAGCTTAATTCCCCATGCAGGGCTGGTGCAGGAAACAACAGTCACCAGTGATGGTTTTTTGGGCTATGGTATCTTTCACCCATTGTACTTCTAAAGGGGAGGGCGGGAGTGGAACCAACCCCAGCAAAGAGCTAACGAGCCTGGCACCTAACAGCACCTTGATCACTCTGGAGGCACCCTGCCAGCACCCTGATCACTGTGGCTGCACCAATCCCCAAATCATAACCTCTGCAACATGCCGCACAAGTCACAAGAGTCCACTGGCTTTGGGTCAGGGTGGCGCGTATTGCACATACCCCTACACCAACACGCCAGAGGATTCATTCCTTGCCTGGCCTCACCGAGTATCGCCTGCCTGGGGAATTCTATTGACTGACGCCAGTTCTCGTATAAAGCCACTGCCATTCTGCTGAACTGTGTCAGGGCCCTGCCAACAGAGCTGTAACGTGGCGTTTTGCCACCCGGGGCATGCTCTGATCACAACACACCCCTTTTCATTAGCAGCTCTCCGAGCCGGCGCCGCAAAGCTGCCCTCTTAATAGCATGGCTCCATTGAGCCACTTTGGGCCACCCAGGGCTATGCCCCGTTGGCCCCGCTGTAGTTACGGCCCTGCCTGCCAACAGCATCAGCTGGGAGCTCAGACCCCAGTACTGTCTCTCTCTCATTGTCTATGTATGTGGATCCAGCATGCATTACAGACAGGCACAGGATTAATCCCGAAGTGCCGGGATCTCCCTCCCACTGGCGTGAGACAAAAGTGCCACAGGGCTGTTCAGGAGAGGGTGACAGGTCAATTTTAGCTGGGCAGAATATAATTACCAGGGTTCAAATTTTGTTAGAACAGGTGGTTTACCCCCATGCGACTCAGGGGATTTCTTAATGATGTTCCAGGGACCCCTGAAATCCTTTAGGCACAACACTGTTGCTCATGATTTCACATGGAAGGTGCACAGACACGAGCAGCACTGTGAAACCCAACAAGATATAGTGCCAGGATGCTTTTACATCATTTCCCATTGCTCCTCTGTTGGAAGGTATCAGCGCCTTTAGGCAGGAATTGGAAGCACAAATTCGAAAGCACAGTCACACTGATGCCAGTTCTGTGGTATGTAACAAAAGACAGGGAGATGCTCACACTATCTACGTGACCAAGGACACAAAGCATACAGCTCAGTTCCCACTGTGCTGCAAGTCCATTGGGTACATGCGTTATGCAAAGGAATCTACTGTCTAATTGTACAAAGGCAACAGCCGACCCTCTGGTAGGGAGAATGGAGCAGAGACCAGCTTTGTATGGGCAGACATGAGGGCATGCACTTGCCCTAAGTTGCTGGGCCTCATCTTAGTGGTAGACCTCTCCCTGAGGGTGTGGCCTGATAGTTAGGGGGTATGTGCGGGGGCATAGCAAACTAGTGCACATTCTGGACAGCTCACGAGGTTGCATCTCTTTAAAGGTGCAGCAACATGTTGCATATATAGGCTATGTCTACATTACGGAGAATTTTTCAAAAAAAAGTATTTCAAAAAAATTATTTTGAAATATATTTGAAATAATTATCTCAAAACAACTTTTTTCAAAAATGCTATTTCAGGAGAATGGTCCAGGGACTATTTGTTATCCCAAAATACCACAATTTTTTCTTTTGCAAAAATAAAATAAAAAAAAAGTCTACACCGGACTTCCTTTTTAGAAAAAAAGCAAGGTAAGGAAAAGATAGGGAGGATATTTTGAAAAAAAAGCCTTTTCCATGTCCGGGGATGGCTTTTTTTGAAAAACCTACCCCAAAAAAGGCTTTTTATTTTGAAAAAGCTGGTGGGTTTAGCTTTTTCGAAAAAGCGCTCCAGTATTTTGAGATACTGGAGCCCACCAGCTTTTTCAAAATAAAAAGCCTTTTCGGGGAAGCTTTTTTGAAAAAAGCCATCCCCAGGTATGGAAAAGGCTTTCTTTCAAAAAAAATCTCCCTACCTCTTCCATTGCCTTGCTTTTCTTTTGAAAAAGAAAGTCCAGTGTAGACTTTCTTTTTCAAAATAAAAAAAGCCTCAGTATTTCAGGATAACAGACTGTTGTCCTGAAATAGCATTTTTGAAAAAAAAAGTTTTTTCGAAATAAGTATTTCAAAATACTTATCCCGAAAAAAGTTTTTTCGAAAATGCTGGGCAATGTAGACATGCCCACAGTGTTTGTCTAGCTGGAGTAGAGAATCTCTTCTAGTCTCCCCCACTGAGTGTCAGTGAAGGCAAGATTGATCCCTCTGCATTTACTGCCCAGTGTACACCCCGTGAAACTGCACTGAGTTGAGCCAAGTTGCCAGGGAAGTGAACAAGGGCAGATTTTTGACACAAACACCATAAATCACTATTTCACTCAGTCCAAAGGAGCAGCCGTGTTAGTCTAGCTCAGTAAAACAAACAAACAAGGAGTCTTGTGGCATTTAGGCTATGTCTACACGTAAAAGCTAAGTTGACGTTATTAAGTCAACTAAATAAAGTCTACTTAAAGTCGACTTATTAAATTGACTTAGTGAGTTCACACTACATGAAGTCAACTTTATAAATGGGTGCTCTGGCTTAAGTCGACTTTATAAAGTTGACTTAATGGCCCCACTGCACTAAGTTGACTTTATTAAGTCGACTTAGTGAGTCCACATTGCCTTAAGTCAACTTAATAAAGTCGACTTAATGGTAAAGTCGACTTTATAAGTGGACCTTACAAAGTCGACTTTACTGGATCCTAAAGTTGACTTTATTGCCCTGCAGTGTAGACAGGGCTCTGTTTAAGTTGACTTAAGGGACCTTAAGTTGACTTAAACACATAGTGTAGACATATCCTTAAAGACTAACAAATATATTTATTGTATGAGTTTTCGTGGGAGAAAATTCCACTTAGTTCTTCAAAGCATCTGACGAAGTGGGATTTTCTCCCACGAAAGCTCATGCAATAAATATATTTGTTAGTCTTTAAGTGCCACAGGACTCTTTGTTTATTTCCCTGGAGTGGGCACAGGCACAAGTGCCACTGAAATCCCCATAGTGTAATAGCAAGCCGAACGCTGGAATTCTGCCCCAAGAAACAAAGCTTGAGAGAAAGTAGGATAATGATTAGCTTTTAGCAGTATAGGGCCAATGGCACACAGCTATGCAATGCAGATTCTGTTCTGCAACGAGCAGTGGTCTCTCTCTCACTCACTCTCCCCAGGTAGCTCACCGCCATATTTTTGGCTTGGGAGAATTTAATTTTCATTTTTTTTAAATATTTGCACAATGTTTATTTTTAAGCTTTCTATTTTTATTGATTTACATTTTCTCTCTTGTGGCAAATTATGGGAGGGGGTCAGCTGAAGGGGAGAGTCAGACATTTATTAATTCATGACAGTAGACACTGAGATTCAATTTCCAAAGGGATAGCCGTGTTAGTCTAGTCCAGTAAAAAAACAACAAGCAGTTGTGTGGCACTTTAAGACTAACAGATTTATTTTTTGCATGAGCTTTCGTGGGAGAAGATCCCACTTCCTCAGATGCTTCGAAGATGGGTGAACTTACAGAAAGGAATGAAACTAAATGCAAGGGGGTGTAAAACATAGGATCAGGTCATACAGTAACAGCAAATCAGAGC
>ML682063.1:1596039-1656532 GCA_007922195.1 Podocnemis expansa | reverse complement strand
GTTTACAGGTTCAAACCATGGGAATTGACTTCAGGCTTCCCATGGTTTGAACCTGTAAACTGCTCTGATTTGCTGTTACTGTATGACCTGATCCTATGTTTTACACCCCCTTGCATTTAGTTTCATTCCTTTCTGTAAGTTCACCCATCTTCGAAGCATCTGAGGAAGTGGGATCTTCTCCCACGAAAGCTCATGCAAAAAATAAATCTGTTAGTCTTAAAGTGCCACACAACTGCTTGTTGTTTTTTTACTGAGATTCAAACTATTAAAGCTTCACAAAATACAAATTGTCAACATCCCTGTGTCAAAATTACACGAAGTAAATGTCCTTGAATCCAAACCTAAGTTCCCAAGCAGAATACGTCGTACCAAGCTAAAACTTTCAGATAGGTACACACTACTTAATTAGAGGAAGGCAAAAGGGACCACTGGACCCATCTGACGTGATGAGGGAAAGTTAGGGTTAATTTTTTAATATTTAAAATCCTAACATAGAACACTAAACTAGGGAGAAACAAAGCAGGCTGCTCTCAAAACCAGAGGCACAGCTCAATCCATTTTATCATAAGGTGGCTGGTTCCAGACTGACAAAGAAGCCCCAGTTCCCTACAGAGCTCCACAGTCTACAAGCAGGACCAGGCAACCACTTAGTATTTAAAGTGATAGCTTACAATTTTTCACACAGTTTTCAGCACAGACTTGGCATCCAGATCACCTAATAGACGATAGCTGCAGGAACAGAGCAGTCCTAGCAGCACACTGGGGGGTGCTGGCTGAATACAGGCTCAGTGGAAGAGAATCAGCTGCTGAATCACCAGTGCCAGTCACTGCAGCACTGTTTTTTGGGAAGGAGTCTCCCCATGAAGTCCACCTACGGGTCCATGCATACCCCATTCCATTGCATTTAGGTTAGCAATCTCTGCTCAGAGGAACGAACACCAAGTGAGCCTTCTTCTTGGTACTTAGATGGATTTTCTTTTCCTTCGCCATGCCCACACTCAAGGCAGCTGATCACAACAGACGTCCAGCTGCCAATCTCCCCTCTAATAAAACCTGCTTGCCAACCAGCTGTTTGCTTTGTGCTACGCTGTAAACATTTCCAAGGCGCCACACCAACTCCTTGGAGTCCCAGCGCCAAAACACTCAGAGATCTTGTGCCGCAGGATCCCCCAGGGCATCGGTCTCTAACCAGATACCATGGATATGTGTCAGCAAAACACTGCATCACAGGAGATGGCCAGAAACACCCACAGCTGGCCTTACAGGCCTGAGAATGAGGATGCTGCACTTGGAGCGAGGGATGGAAGACAAGAACAGGTCACTTCACCCCTGTGTCCTTTATCTCAGCTGCAAGGCCCCACCTGCTCCTCTCAGGGGCAGTGAAACGTTCATTATAATGAATAACAAATGGCAACTCTTGCTTGGGATGTTCCATAGCAATATGTACAGCACGGCAGCCACACCTACCGCACCTGAGAGACACATCAGCAGAAATGCTCACAGAATGCTTCATATGGGAGTGAGCAGCTTTACTTCCCTCCTTGTCCCAATGGGGAAACTGAGGTACAGAGCAGTGAAGTGACTTGGCTAGGGCACACAGGGAGCCCAGTGGCAGAGCCCTGTGTAGAATTGAGACTCCAGAACCTCAGCTGTTCCCTTAACTAGTCTCCTTTCTTGATGCCACCAGGGTGAGGCTGGGAATAGGACATGGAGCCTTCGCCCTCCGCTGGCTCCACTGGGTACTGACAGCCGATGAGGGCGATGCGGTGATCTAGGAGACACAGTTCTGGGTTACAATCCTGCACCTGGTTGGCAGGGGTCCACGTGATGGCCGATGGCCTTTGGCTCAAGGTTAAGAGCGGTAGGGGCCATGGAAACAGATCTATTGGCGCACCCTAAGAGTCATCATTCCAGCTCAGAGCAAAGCCACATTAATAGAGCAGCCTGGTGAGGGATACACAGGGGCAGAATTGTTGGGACTTTTGGGGGGTGAGCAAGCCCACAATTTGTTTTGTGTGTCCCCCCCAGCCACCCTGTAACAGCTGACACTCTCCAACCACCCAGCTCTGAAAACAGGACAGAGAGGTAGGCAGATACTGGCCGAGAACCCGGCTCCAGCAGCAGTGGAGAAGTAAATCTGGGTGGGGTGCCGGGGTGCCTGAGAGCAGGCCCCAGATCCTGGGGTGCACTGCTCAGGGTAGGTCTGCTGCATCCAGCCCCAACATCACACCCTCCAGACCCCTGCTCTGTCCCCGTCACTTGTTCCGCTTCTGGACCTCTCTAAGCCTTTTCCTCCTCTCCGCTTTCAACTCCCCTCTCGAAGCACAAGCCTTTCCCATGGAGACCTCCACCTAGGAAAATTCAAAAGACGCCAAGGAAGCACATTGGCCTGCGGACAGCCAGTCTCCTGGCTAATTCGATTTCCCTTCACAGCCATGGCTCACTTGCCCGGTGCCCTTGGCCCGAGACAGTTGGATGAACATAGGCGATCGTTAACGTCCCATAAAACAATCCCGCAGCAGGATAGCTGTGCCCAGCACTGCCGTACAGAGACAGTGTCAGGACGGAGGGCACCTATGTCCACATGCACAGCGCACAATCCCATGCCTCTGTGATCATCGGTGAGAACAGATCCCTCTGCAATGCAAAGTACCCAGCAGGGCCGGGAGCTGCAGACGTATGCCTGGCCGGGACTCAAGGGCCAGGGACCAGCAGATTGAGGGCTTAAGCTTGTGGCAGCATCCATCTGAGAGCCACCAGCAGTGTGACATCCAGCTCCCAGCAGAATCCACATGCCCCCTGCTTAGCCGCATGGCAGGCCCACTTTGAGGCTCTCTAGCCATGCCTGTCCCGAGGTAGCGTGGTCTGGTGGCTAGGACACCAGACAGAGCTCTGGAAAACCCAGATCTATTATCCACTCAGCTTCAGTCCTGCTACATGGCCTTAGACAACTCACTTTGCCTCTTCTCACCCTCCTGCTTGTGTCTGTCTTGCCTATTTAGACAGGCAGCTCCTATATTCTCTCGTACAGCGCCTAGCACAATAGTGTCCTGATCTTGGCTGGCCCTCTGTCAGCTACCATAATATCTGCAACAGGAGATTGGGCTTTGTCTGGCAGGCATGCTCAGTGCAGAACCGCTCTCAGAAGAGCCTTTCCTGTCCTCCTTCCTTTTCCAGTCCTGGCTGAAACCTGGCCCTTGCTCTGGGACTTGACCTCAGCACACGTCCGGGATGGGTGACAGTCTGAGTCATAGTAAAAAAACAACAAGAAGCTGTGTGGCACTTTAAGACTAACAGATTTATTTTTTGCATGAGCTTTCATGGGAGAAGATCCCACTTCCTCAGATGCTTCAAAGTCTGAGTCACATCTCAGTCTACCTGGACAGACTAGCTGCTGATCCGACGGGGATGTGATTCCCATTCCAGAGACCCCAAGCCACCTGAACTGCCCACAGGACCGCCAGGCCCTTGCAGGGAAAGGAGCAGAGAGGGTGCAACAGCCGGGCGCTGCCCTAAGAAACTGACACACGTTTCCATCCCTCCCGACCCTGCCACGATGAGTCACCCCGGTCCCCGCTTCATGAGCTGTTGAAATTCAGGTCAGACGTTCTGCAGCCTGCCTGCTCTGCTCTCTGGAGTACGTGGAAGCAGGAAGAGAGATAAGGTGGATAAGGAAAAGGGAAGAATAAAACAGAGCCTGTTTCAGTTCTAATCATCTCCCGGCAGAACCGTGTTAGCTGGGGAATCGCTTGAATTACAGCGGCTGTCACAGCTCGAGATGGGAACCTGATGAAAGGCCCTGCCTCGGCAAACAGCTCTGCCATGAAAGAAGAGGGCTAATGCCCACTGCCAGCGTGGTTCCAATGAAAGATGAACCCTTAAGCAGCCTTCTGCTCATCTCTGGGCTGCATTTTCCCTGCGTGCATCAGGCTCACGCTACTGGGGTACCTAGCTCACTGCACGGCTCTGGAGGGATGGAGCTTTTCTTTGGGTTGCCTTTGGACCCCAGCCTTCCACCAGCAGCAGATCTGCAGAGCCTGACATTCAGTTACGTGCCATGTGGGACCTAGCTAGGCCTCAGCCATGTGGATGTACCAGCTGCACGCGAAATATTGCATTCTGCTGTCCACTATGTGAACCAAAGGGGGAGCCAGGCCAGGCACCCAACACATGCACAAAGGTCCTGGATTGTCACACACTTCTCCTGGCTCAGACCCACAGCAGAAACTTCCGAATCAGCTACTGCTGCAAGCTAGGGAAGCTGCTCTTTTAACTCAAGCAAGCAAGACACTTTCTTTCGATGCTGGAGGTCTGGAGTTCAAATCCTGCTGCCAACCCATGTGGGGTTGTGCACTTACCCTGTTAAAATAATAAAGAAAGCAACAACATGGAGCCAAATTCTCCACCACCACAAGTCCAGTCAGTTCTGCTGAACAGGTTATCTTGGAGTGAGACAGACAGACCTGCAGGAAGCATGTGTCTTCTGCATGCCAGCCAGAGGAAAAGGCCTAGGTGGAGTGAGGGATAAAAAATCTGTAAGAATAAATTCAGAGGCCCCAGATCAAATAGTGGAAGAGGCTGCTTTTGTTTTATTGAACCGGATGGTTTTAAAATACAACAGATCGCAGAAGGAGGGGTGATTTGATGTGTCCCAGCGTCTGGAACAGACCCCAAGAGAAAAACCAGAGCGACAGAGTAGGTCTGACACCGGATGAAGTTAGTCATTGGCTTGGCCTGCTCTGCTCATACCCAGATGACCTCATCCATTAAGGCTATTGAGGTGGCACCTTCCACCACATGCTGGGAATTAACTCAGAATTGGGCCTTGCCCAAGTGCCTCTTGTGTTGTGCTTATGTCCAGCCTCAGTCCTGTTGAATTAGGAACAAAGATTTTGCTCAAGCAACACATCTGATGCACTGAAGCAAGAGAAACAAACAAGGAAGCTCAGGACTTTGAGCCCTGGATGTTCTCTGCCTGCCAGAGGTGCCAGGCGAGCTGCTGTATGAATACGCAAGGAAGGGTGCTGCTCGGTGGGGAGGCACACAAACGTGCTGAGAGCCAGAGGCAATTAAACGCCACTGGACGCTGTGTGGGGAAAGCAAAGCAGCAGGGCTCCCAGCAGCCGGCGTTCAGGCTGAAATGAACATCATTAGTTATGGAGAAAATAACGGCTGCTGCCTCCCGGCTTTAATCTTGAGTCCCCACATTTGCAGCTGTCGAGGTTTTATAGACCTTGCTTTCCCCTCGCCATCTGCAGGATCAGACCAAACCAGCTGAGGGTCTTTTTCTACTCCAAGGACAGTTCAATCCTAGCAACACGGCTCGGGTGCAGAAACACAGCCTGGGGAAAGCATTTTTCTGTAGAATGAAGGAAAGGGTTTTTCCCAAAAGCTAATCGAACAGCTGTGAAGATGCATAGCACAGGCCTCGGCCACATGTGCATTTCCTTTCACTAGCAGCGGCAGTAGGCTGTTGTCTCCTTGTGGACTGGCCACCCAAGGGAGAATGGTCTCACTCTAATGGTTTGCTGTTGTTTCTTTAAGAGACCACTGGCTGTACTGAGTCAGGATAGTGTGGCAGGTGGAGAAGTGAAGCTGGCCAGCTCTGAGCTGGTGTAACAGTGTCCACAGCCACACCAGGAATCGTCGTTGCACCTTATGCTATGCACCAAACCTGCAACGAGCGGCAAGACCGTCTGCTTCACAACTACACCCCCCTGAGGAACGAAGCAAATGTATTAAGCTGCATCCACTAGAGGGGGGCACCTTCACACCCACACCCCTGCAGGCAGCAGCTCTGTCGCTTTGCCCAGTACTGGTAGTGTATTCACACAAAGCCACTACATTATAGTACTGGACTGGAGCTGATCAGCACTGGCAAACAATACGGAACAAAGTACGGGGCGGGAGCAAAGGGTCGCAATTAGCTGGGACAAAAATGAGTAAAGGAGAAGTGACTTCAAGAATCCCTTTCTCTGACTAGAAACCCCTTAGAGCAGGACTGTGTCATTTTATCTATACGTGCAGCACCTAGCGCAACACACTTCTGAACCTGAGTGGTGCCTCTGGATGCTGCCATGATATAAATATCACTGAATAACAGAGAGCAGCCAAGACTTTCATTTTTAAGCGTTCTTTTGGTAAAGCCTGCACATAGTAAACTGGGTGGTGATCCATTTAGCTCCTTCAAAAGGATGAGGTGATCCAGATGTGGCTCTCTGGATTTGAATCTGTGGCTTAAGGGAGTCTGGGGCAGACTTGGATTGAGCTACATGGGTGCAAAGTCTCCCTGGAAAAGCTGATTAGATTCAGCTCTTGGGAACCTTTAGGCTGCAGGAGGCTATAATGGGGAAAATCTTTTAGTCCTAGCTGTGCAACTGGGTGAGCTGCTATTCATCTGTAAGTTTTAAAGGAAGATAAGCTCATTTTACAGGTGGGGAAACTGAGGCAGTGATCTGGCACCTTCTTTTTGACATCTATGGATGAAAAGCACCATCCAAGAGTCAGATGCTGTGAATACACAATTGTTACCCAGCAGTCTAGCCAGAGCAGCGTGTAATGCATGCAGTTCTTTTCTTCCCACAGCTATAAGAACCCGTGCCAGGAATGCAATCAGAGAGCAGCCCCAGCAATAAGTGTCATTTTGAAGTTTCCTCATCGCAGCCAACCCTGTACTGAGGTGACCGGCGCTGGCTAGAGCCCTCAGTGTCAACAGACGCATCTGCCTAAGGCGTGCTCTTCACTCCCAGGGTTTGCAGAGGGCCTGTCAACCAAGACTCGCAACAAACCCAACCCAGTCCTCGCAGGCACTTCTTCCATGACAGCATGACTTTAACACATGGAGAATTTCTCCAGCAGGAGACAGATGCTCCGGCTCTTGGGGAGGATGAGATGGTGGGAGCGGGTGTCATATGCTGAAAGACTGCTGTAGATATTTGCAGTGACAGGTTGGCGACAGAGCTGTTACGGAACAGTCTAGCTTGGAAGGTCTTAAATGGTGTCTGGATCTTCGGATAGCCCTCCACACAGGGCAAATTTCACTCTCCAGGGGAGCCTGTGACCTATTTGTGATGCTGTTTCATATTAATATTTCATAGCTGCAATAACCCATAGGTGTGCTATGCCATGTTTGATATCAATAGAAAGGTTATAACCTGCTAGGAATAATTATATTGTTTACGTGTAGCTGTCATATCTGTAGTAGAAGTTAGGAATATGTTTGTTATATCCGTGTTTCAATTTATGGGATTCTGGGAAACTTCCCAGACTGGACGTCAACAGCCATTGTCTCCTTAATGGCCCATTCAGGAAGCTCACAGGTATAGTGGGGCGAGGAAGAAACCTGCTCAGTGAGTCACCTGGATGGACCACGTGATTCAATTCCATTTTGATTTGTAAAAACTCAGGGAAGGCCAACGATGATAAAAGGCAGCAGCCCCAAGTCCATTTTGTCTTCAGTCTCCAGCTAATACCCACCTCTGGATCTATTTATCTGCAACTGAGCAGAGGACTGAAGCCGACCCAGGTGCTGGGTGTCCACCAGGCAAACTAAACAAGCCGGCAAACTCCAAATTCTTCCCAGGACTTGCTTTACATGGACTCTAAATCATTTGTAAGGCAGGCTTAAGAGCTGTGCCTAACAGCTTCTGAAGGGGGACATCTAATCTGCATGGGTTTTGTTTGAGTAAGCACAAAGAACGTATCAGCATATTCAGACTATGGGTGCAGGGCAATATGGGTAATGGTATTTGAGTTTATTTGATCACAAATCTGTCAATACCTGTAATTCTACTGAGGGGAAATATGAAATATTGTCTTTTTGTGATATGCTACTCTCTGTTCCACATCTGTCTGGGTTAGTTAAAGGGTAATAGCTACCTTAGTTAAAAAGAGACCTGTAAGAGTGGCCACTGCATGTTTCAGCCTGAAAAAGTTTAAGACAGGAAGGGGGCTTTGCATAGCTCTTTCTGGAGCAAAATGCTTGAGGTACTTTGCCTCCTCCAATGATCCCACTGTCAAATGATAGATCTGGCTGGGTTTCTTTGAGGCTCCTTCTTTGTTATGGAAGTAGCTATTTGCAGCTACTTCAGGTTTAAGAGCTGAAGTCACTGAAAGAGTCAAACTCTTTCTAAGCTAAAATCACTACAGAGAGGAAACTCCCTCTCTGTGAGCTGAAATCACTGAAAAGGAGCAGCAATGGGGTGATGAGCTGGTAGACAGCGTGCAGAGCCAGCGGCAAACTGGGCAGTGTGAGTGAGCGGTGGGCAGAGCCAAGGAACCGTGCTAGTGGATGGAGTGAGTGACCAGTGGTTGGCGCTGGTGGACAGCTGGCATGAAAGACACTCCCTACGTACCTTAGGGTTGTTTGGGAGCCTAGTTAGCACTGATTCTCCAGATTGGTGCTGGTTTTGCCATTAAGTCTTCTATGCTCTGTTATGCGGTGTGGGCTGCTGGGAACTTTGCTCTGTGCTGATTTTCAAGATCAGTGCTGATTTCTATTATTTGGCCTTTTGCAGTCTGTTTTACTACTATTAAAACTTCTGTTTACTACACGCAGACTCGTGCTTGCGAGTGGGGAAGCATTACCTATTTGGGGTGCCCAGGGAATGGTGCATGATTTCCCAGAAATCTGGGTGGGGGCTCAAGCCAGCTGGTGGTGTTACCTTATTTGGAATCCCCTAGATATAGAACCTGGCCCTTGTCAGAAGGGTTACACGCTTGTATGTATGTGACCCACACTTGTATGTAACCCTGGCAGAAGGGTTACACACTTGTATGTATGTGATTCACTTTGACCCTTAAACATCTCTCATATTTTGTTGCTTTTCCTTTTATATTAAACCTTTAGTTTTAGTTACTAAAGAATTGCGTGGCAGCGTGGTGTTTTGGGTAAGAGCCAAACCTATATTGTTTTGGGTGATATGGCTGGCCCTTTGGGGCCCGGAGAACCTGTCTCTTTAAGAGACCAGTAGCTAGTCGGGAACCAGAGGCGCTGAAGAGCAATAAAAGGAGCTCTTTCTATTTTGTTACGCTCCACGATAACCAGTGAGAGGAATCAGAAGCATAGTGGATTGCTGATGGGAGTCTGGCTTAAGTGCCTCCTATCAGGGATCAGGAGAGTTTGGCTCTCAGTTTTGCACCTTGCCATGATTTTTTTCACATTCTGGTGGTTATCTCAGGAGGTCTGGGTCACAGAGCCCTTACCAAATATTAAGCTACAGCTAAACATAAATCAGCTTTGACCTTGAAACTGCCTGATCCCAGTTACCCCACGTCTTCAAATCTGCCTCCGTTCTCAGCAGTGCTGTGTGAAGCTGCTGTTCCTGCCACTCTCCTTCCACCCACATTGTCATTGTCTCTTCCCAGAAGCTGCATCACCTTGCACCCCAGCACAGGCCAGACGCTTGCGTGTGCAGGTGGGACAATCCGCATCTTGGCCAACACAACAGGCATCTCCAGAGCTGAAAGCATGAGCAGGGGTGCAGCTTGAGCCAAAAAGCCAGATGACCTCATAGGTGCTAGGAGGATATGTTATCAATCCCATGTAACAGAGAGAAAACTGAGGCACAGAGAGGCTAAGTGATGGAATAAAAGCCAGAAAGTCTCTAGTCCTTTGCGCTAACTACTAGCCAATGCTCCCTCTGCATCTAATGTATTAGATCTGCAAAGGCCCCTTAGAGTCCCTGTGGGTCAAACATTTCTCTTGTTTACACAGAAATAAATCTAGAGCATCACAGGGGAATCCTCCAGAGTTTCTTTGGTTCCACAGAGAGCAGAATCTATTCCTCCACCCAAACCAACGTAAGGATCAAATTACTCCTGGTGTAAACTCGTTGCAGTCAATAGATTACATCGGAGTTGATCGGCCCCTTAAAGTCCCTTTCCTCCCTTTTCTGTCCCATCTCATTATCCTTGACAGCTCACTTCCCCTGCCCTCTGCACTCAGATGCCTTCTGGACCATTGAAACAAATCAGATTGGAATTCACCTGCTCTGCCCCTGGAATTCCAGATGAAACTCATTAGCTCCCCGACTCCGAGATTCATCTGATTAGCTTATTGAATAAGCTTCCTTCTCCATCACACTTAGAGCACTGGCGCTCGAGCGCCGGCAGCATGACTCACCAGCCAGCTGCGCACACAGCGGCATTCGGCAACAAGCTTCTGTCCAACGGCCTGATAAATGACCCTGGCAGTCGCTCATCTGGGTCCTGTGATTTCTGGGCAGCTGCAGCTCTTGGCCCCGCTAAGCAGAGGTGGGGAGGGATCCTTTCAACATGGTGGCAGGAACTTTTCTGCAGTTAAGCCGCATGATCTCCAATGCCCGTTGGTGAATGAATTCAGCGGCTCTCCGAGGAGATGTCCCAGACCCAGGCTGAGTTAAGCCTCCATCGGGCTGATGCATGAACAAGTCCACCAGGAGAGATAGTTAAAGGGCCACCCCTAAACCAAAGCCTAGAGTCTCTTCAAAGCCTTGTCAGAAAACCTCAAGGCCACAAGCATGAAATGACCCATAAACCTACCCAGAATCACACAGGGTGGGGTCGGAGAACAACAGGGAGACCTGGTTTGCACCAGGCTGGAGTGGGAGGGCATGGCCCAATTAAAAAAAGAGCCCAGAGAAGAAGCAACCCCCAGAGTTAACTAAAAACCATGTAGAACCACAACTGGGTTAGACACCAAGCCCCAGGCTTTCATACAGTGAGCCTAAACTCATTCACTCTTTCTGGGAAGCTATACTCAGGTGGAGGCGAGTGCAAACATGCAGAAAAAAACTGGGGCAACAAATGCAATAGAAGGATGGAAACCCCAGGAAAGCCAAGCAGTGCAAGCTCCCTGTGATCTCAGAAAGAGAGTTGTTGGTGCTGGCTAAAGAGGTTTGAGGGGCCGGAAAGCTAAGAAATGGCTGCTCTTGGATCCTTCTGTGCCCAGACACAAGGGACTTTGAACGTTCCTTGTAAATAAGCAGAACTGCACCAGAGAAACATCAGGTACTACCCGTTTCTGCTCCCTGCTTGGATATCCCTGTAGCCCCACACTTTGGCTAGTCACTCAGGGGCAGGCCCTCTCCATGAGCAGCACACTGTTATCCCCATTGTGCAGATGGACAAAGTGAGGCCCAGGAGATTAACGTGACCTGCGCAAGTCAATGGAAGACTTGACTGAAAGCCGGGTGTGCTGGTTTCTAGACATTGGCCATGGCATTAACCGCTTGGACTACTTTACCTCTGGTTTTGTCCCTTCCCCTTAACATCCGTGTGTGCCTCTATCCCCTTCATTCCTTGGCTCTCATGGCTTAGCCTCTCTCCTGGCTCCACCAGGGCACATCTTTTTGTTCTGTGTGGGTCTATTATCTGCTGAAGGCCACATGATGCTCTGAGTTTTGACCCATCATCTCCTGGTCCTGCCTGTTCTTCTGCCACTTACTGTTGGTTAAAAGCCATGTTCGCCGAGCCAAGAGTAGGGTTACCAGATGTCAGGCAAAAGGAGGACATGCCCTCTTTTTTATCTTCATAACCTCCATTTGGCACGCATTTTAAAAATACATGATTTTGTCTGGCTTTTTATGTACAGGGGTTACAGCATGCTGGAACACCCCAGAACACCCTATTTTTAGGGTGAAGCGTTCCAGGGCCCCTAAAAACAGAAGAATATTACATGAATACTACATTTTCTCCATGCGTCCTCCAATGTCCTCCTTTTCGTACTTCCCTGTCCTCCTTTCCATGGTTTGATATCTGGTAACCCTAGCCAAGAGGGGCAGCAAGGAAAGCTAGCTGGAGAAAAGGGGAGCAGCCAGAGCACATTCAGTTCTAGGGAGTACCCTGCAATTATGCCCCTAGCAATACAATGCAGTAGATGGGGCACCAACTTGAGATGCCAGGAACCTGGGGGCTATTCCCAGCTGTGCCACTGAACTGCTATGTGAACTTGTAGAAGTCACTTCTCTCGGGACTTTAGCTTCCCCTCCCATTTTTGTCTTCTCTCTCTAGACTGGCAGCAGCTTGGGGGCTGTCTCTCGCTCTGTGTACATGCAGTACCTGGTGCCACAAGGTCTGCATCTTAGAGCTTCTAGGGGCTATGGGAAAGCCAATTAAGTAAAATAATCATGGTGCTTTGTCTGAATGCTCTGAGTAACAGCCTCTCTTGGTGATTAGCTCTCTAGCTGGTAAGGTGGGCCAGCAGAAATCCTTCCCGAGAGTCACTCTCTGCTTCGTTTTCCCAGTTCTGCCCCATTTCCCAGTTCTGGTACTTTTAGGACTTAATCCAGTGCCCATTTGAGTCAATGGGAGACTTTCCACTGGCACCAATGGGTGCTGGGTCAGGCCCATTTGACTCAGCAGAGGGTAACTGTGGAGTTTAAAGGGCTGTGTTATACAGGCTGTCAGCCTACATCTAATGCTCCCTTCTGGCCTGAAACGCTATGAACATGTGGGCTATCCCAGGCTCTGCCACTAACTCAGCGTCTGACCACAGGCAAGTCCCTTAATCTGCCTCTGCCTCAACTATTCAAATAGCAATAAACATTGCTCCTCTAGTCCCTTTTATAAAGCACATGATGGACTCTGAATGAAAACTGCTTTGTGTAATCTATTTCTCTGAATTGCTTTAAAGCTTTCCTGCCAAAACCCAGAAGCTATTAGGTAGTCATCTTTGGTTTCAGTGTCCCGACACTGAGGGGGAGCGGAAAGTGATTGGCTTTTCTGCTGCGCAGCAGCTGGCTGACGTCAGACATCAGCCCCCAAGGAGGCCTTTGCCTGTCAAGCTGTTTCTGAGAAGTGCGGAAATATTTGCACTTTACCCAATTGAGAAGCAGGGTTTCGGATTCGGTTGTCAAATAAGCAAGATTCCAGCCCCTCAGGGATTTCCTCCAGCAATTATATCACCCCCCACCTCCTGGGAAAAATCATGGCTTGCCTGTCCCATACTGGCCAGGGCACACAGCTTGCATGGTTATTCCCCAGCTTGCTGGGATGGTGTGAGGCTTAGTTCCCTACTGAGATCCCCTGCCATAGACATGCTGTCCGTCACCAGCCATAACCAGCTTATTCAGACAGACCCTCACATTTTCCCACTGCCACGCAAGCACCAGCTCGTTCACAGCCTGTCCTGCCTCACAGCTGAAATGTTTTAGTCCCTGGAATCTCCCCTTGCACCTCTAAGCTCTCTCTGGGCAGGACCATGGCTACGTTCACCCACATCTCCCTTTTTCCGCTCTCACAGAATCGCTTCCCCATCCCAGTGCTCCCTTTACTCTACACTCCACCATCTCCAACTCTACCGAGCTCTCCCCATGTGAAGCAAGGCAAGGAAGAAGAACATTTGGGAAGGAGTCCTGCCCTGGAATCCAGCCAGTAGCAATTTTTCCTCCCAAATCTAACGCCCCAGTAGGCTGTAGTGTTACCAGAGGGGCTGACTAATATGTTCTGTATGAGGACGCTGTAAACTGCCCCATGACATTCTGCCTGTGTGTGTTTCCACCGAGCCACTGATCCCATTTCTGCATCTGCAGCTGGGACGGAGGCAACTGGAGGAGGGAAGATAAGGTTGGAAATCACCCATGTACTCCCTACATCCTCATTCCTGGCGTGAGTAGAACAGGGAATGTTTACTTAGATGCAGTCAGGGTATTTGTTTGTTTTTTTGATTTCGCAGTGCTGAGCCCATGTACCCCCTCCCACTACCATGTAAGGATTTTCCCAGTTTCAGCCATGACCTAGAGCAGCCTTGAGGCTGCTCTAAATTACACTCCACTTTCTGTTGGCCCTGGAGGCAGAAACTAGCTGCACTGTTCAGGGAGGATTCAAGCACACTAGGGATTCTCAGAGCTTATTTCCACCCCAACTAAGGCTCCTTTATGCTACTGGAGATGTCTGAAGAGGCTTTGGTAGGACTTTTGTTGTTTTTGGTAGGATTGAGAATCTGTCCCTACCCTAAACTATTGAGCAGTGTTACTGTGTGCTGTTAAAAAGCTTCTAAGTTCCAGCCAAACATGGCTGCATTTCAGGGGAGGGTAAAGCCGAGAGCAAGCACATGCATATTTTTTATGTGTTTTGAGCTACCTGGGTGAAAGGCACAGCATCAAATGTACTTGACACTCTTGGATTGCTCCAACTCTCTTGTACGAGTTCCCCAGGCAGCAACAGCAAAGTTCAAAATGACCAAGCACTGCCCTTAAGGGCCAGCTTTTCTATAGAGATCAATCCTCATTCAGGGACCAAAATAAATGGCCAGATTTTCAGAAGCTCAGCACATTAGGTTCTGTTTTGAAACTGCTTATCGGTGTGACATGGGGAGCTGCTCGGCACAGAGAATCTTCCTTTAGTTAGGAGCCTCTATGGGATCTCAGCCCTTTTGAAAAATCTTACCTGAAGCTGAGGACTGGAAGAAATCTATGAAATCTGGTGGGACAATTATCTTATGAGCTATTACAGCCCTATGTAGGGTGTCCACACGACTGATTAACCACAATGGCAATAAACAGAACTTTCTTCGTTAATGGATAATAGTTTAATCAAGTAATACGAGTAATTATTTCAACCACAGATTGAGCAAGGACACTAATTCACGTATGAGCCAGGGCCACTTCTGGCTTTGCATTCTTTATTTGGCTTGCTAACACCTGGGCCTGATTCTATCCTCAAATCTGAAGCTTGCTCCCATTCAGTCCTATGGAGTTACATCTACCCAAAGGAGAATCTGGCCCCTTGTGTTCTGTAAATGCCTCAGTCCCCTGATAGAGAAACAAAGGACAGGAAAACTGGTCACGGCTAATGTGTCAAAGGGTATGCAGAGCTTTGCTGACCATCAGATTTTTCTTTTCATGTGATATGAAAGAATTTGATCCTCAGACAGGGAACCTGCTGGGAAATGGGGCAGGGTACGTGTGTACATGGGCCCTATATTTTCAAAGGAAATTTTTTTAAAGCATTCAATGATTTTTTGGGGAGGAAGTGGGAAGTAGATAGTTGTGGTCTGGTGTTACTGGAATTCAGGCTGCTTTGCGTTAAGGCTGCCTCTGGTCAAGGGTCGTTGCAGAGGCAATAAACAGCCTTAATTTTTGATTCTGATGAACCTTCTCAAATGTTTAAATTAGAAATAAAAATAGACACACCTGGGAAAGATTCTGATGAAATTGCCCATCTTGTTTCTCACCCAGCTCCAAAGCCATTTTTCCCCCACATTAATACATTTCAAGCTCTAAAGAAGGTGGGAGGGGATCAGTGTTCCTCTTCTCCCCGATCTACCAACAACTTTGTGAAACTTGAAAGTTGGGGCTAAAATTTGCTCTGTTCCTGCCTAAGGAAATGCCTATACAGCGAAACCAGACCGAGCAGCTGGGACCATAGCCTGGGTCAACTGACTCAGGCTGGCGCTGTGAGGCTAGAAACATGGGTTCAGAGACCCTCCCACCTTGCTGGGTTTCAGAGCTCAGCCTTCCGTCCTAGCATGAATGTCTACACAGCTTTAGTGTGAAGACCCCTGGGGATCCCCAGTCTATGTTAAGCGATCCATTAAAAGTAGTTTGTACGCTCGCTGCTTTGAATTGGACTATCCAATCTCAGGTTTTCTATCAACGGCTCAAAATGCTCCACTGGGTCTCTGAATGGGCACTAATGTGGCGTTAAGTAGAAGCACATTTCCTTACTGTGAAGTTTCTCAAGCTTCCCCAGCTCTGCACATAAAAAAGTGAATCCATATAGAGGGATGCAACATCCGCGCTGGTCCAAGCCCTACGCTGGCTCCCTTCTTACTTATTCCAAAATCACCCTTAGCCATGTTGGCTAAACACTCAGCCTTGCGAGATATTAGATTTCTGCTTAGCAAATCCCCCAAGCTGTTTCAGAGTTAGCAAACTCATTAAATGCCTGACTTTCCTACAAAGCGTCTCATGTTTTTTGTACACATGTCCCTCAAAAATGGTTTCTGATGCATTCTGTTTGTATCGCAGAGCTGCTCCAAGGCCTCAGTGGCGGCCACAGCCCCATTATGTCAGAGGCTGTAAACTCATAGGGAGAGACGGGGCTTCCAAGTGAAACAAACAGTGGGAAGGTGAAGAGATGCACTGAGAGGGAAAGTGTCTGGCCAAAGGGCTGCCAGCAGAAGAGTGGCAGTGCTGGGAACAATTCGAGCTCTAGTCTCATGGGTAATGCAGTGTTCCTGTCTGCTGTGCAACACAAAGTTCCCCTTCCAGGTCTAATTTATTCATTTATATACCCAACACTCCATAAAACCTTCATGGTACAACCGTTCCCCCGATACACAATAGGACATACAGAGGTCCCAAGACCATCCGTTACCCTCACCCATTGATCCCCACACACTTAGTTCCCAGCTCCATCCTGCTTTTTTTCTAGAGGCCCACTCCTCAGCCCATCCATCCGAAAGCGGCCAGTATCATGGCTCTTCTGCTACACAGAGTCCACAACACAGACCTTTGCACGCTTCTGCCAGGGGGGCACTAGCTCAGAAGATCAGCTAACTAATCCCTCCACCAATCTCCTAGTCGATTCTTCAAATTCCCAAGAATTATCAGCAGAGTTTCTGCTTTCTGAAACATCCTTTCAGTGTGCAGCAGCAGTTAGAGAAGCTAACCAAATGCTGGGTCACATTAGGACAGGGATGGAGAATAAGACAGAAAATATCATGATGCCTCTGTACAAATCCATGGGACATCCCCATCTTGAACATTGCCTGCATATCTGGTCGCCTCATCTCAAAAAACATATATTGGGTTGGAAGAGGTACAGAAAAGGGCAATGGAAATGTTTAGGGGTATGAAAAGCATCTATATTAGGAGAGATTTATAGGGTGGGGACTTCTCAGATTGGAAAAGAGATGACAAAGTGAAGCTATGACAGAAGTTTATAAAGCCAGGACTGATTTGGAGACACTAAATAAGGAAGTGCTGTTTACTCCTTCTCATGACACAAGAATGAGGGGATCACCCAATGAAATTAATAGGCAGCAGGTTTAAAAACAAACAAAAGGAAGCATTTCTTCACACAACATCAATCAACCTGTGGAACGCATTGCCGGGGATGTTGTGAACATCAAGACTATACCAGGGTTCAAAAAAGAACTAGGTATGTTCACGGAGGATAGGCTTATCAGTGGCTATTAGTCAGGATGCAACCCCATGCTCTGGTTTGCCAGAAGCTGGGACTGGACAGCAAGGGATGATCACTCTATAAATTGCCCTGCTATGTTCATTCCCTCTGAAACACCTGGCACTTGTCACTGTCAGAAGCCAGGATCCTGGGTTAGATGGACCCTTGGTCTGACCCCGCGTGGCTATTCTTATGTTCCCTGCAGTCTGTCCCCCAGACTTCCCCCCGGCCCCTTTCCTTGCTCCTCTAGTCTATGCTCTCAGGCAGCTGAGTTGCACCATGCTGAGGCCTCAGATGCCCCCTCTTGAGCCAAGGTGGGGCCCAGCTGACCAGTCACAGGGCACCCTGTCTCCCCACCCATACTCTTCCCTCCCCTTCTTCCTAATTTACTAAAGAAGCGCCCTTCTCAATCACCAACCTGTTTCTTCCCTTGTAACCAACATTTTAATTGCTCTTTGCAGCAAACAGGTCTCTGAACCATGCATAGTAACATACCAAGGGCCACCAATGGGGTGAGCAGTATGTAGGATAGGTGCCATTTCTGTCCCTCTGACTCCACTAACAAAGGTCCCCTTTCTCTTGACCTCAGGGAAATTCTCCAGGAGCAGTATGGGTCTCATGACACACAGAGCAGTCCTGATTCTGTCCAGCAGGGGGCAGCAAACAGCTAGACAGGAGTCCATTAATCACCATCGCTACTGCAGTGGGCTTCCTTGCTGTTTCTAGTTCCATTTCAGCTTCCCTAATTTTTCCTAGAGACGTGAGATCATCCCACTGTCAGGAAAAGGTAAGTCAATGGCTTTTGTTTCATTGTCAAGCAAGGCAAATGGTCCCCCCACCGCACAGAAAAAAAAATCACAATCCAGGATTGGCTGCCCTCACTGACCAATCATATTCCACATCATCCGCCCTGCAGGTCTCTGGTCTCAGCCAGAATATGCCTTTTTAGGAAAGAGAAACGTCATGGGGAGCTACAAAGAAAGTTCTTAATCTACTTTCAACAGCAGCTGAACAGATCTGTTCCCTGATTCATTTGCTGCTGAATAAGAATGGGGTATCCATACAGTTGGATGTGAATTACAAGCCAGATTTGCATTTTGCTGCATGACGGAGCTTTACACTGGGCCAGAACAAATTCATTGATTGCTCAAAACACTCTGTAACTTTGACTGTTTGCCAAATTAGGATTTTGTTATGAATTAGGACATTCAGGAGTTTTCTTAAAACTCCACCTCCTGCAGTCATGGGATTACATGACAATTTTAGGTTGTTCTTTTTTTAAAAATAAATTTGTTTTAAGCAATTTTCATCCCCTCTTACTGCAAAAAAAAAAAAAAAAAAAAGCTTGAAAGCATAGCCTGAGCACATCCTAATGACTTACAAGCCAAAGGCAAATAAAAAGAAACCAAAATTCATTATTAAATAAAACCCTCTTTTTTATACCAAACTCAATTTTTTTTAGACTTGACTCCCTGACATGGGGCTGTGGATATTATATCAGGATCTGAATTTTACTGGTTGGGGAAGAAATCATTGCTTTCCGTGTCTTCCAAGAACCATCTAGCAATGTATAAAGTACAAGTTCTTCTATTATACAGTGCTTGGCCCACATTTTGCTGTTTAAAAATGCATTATTAGCCAGCCTGCTTACGTCCGCATTCACTTCATTAAGCCTCATGCACACATTCCACCACAAATTCACACATTGTGACACCCAGGCCTCAAAAAAGCCCTCCAATTTTGACAGGGCACTTTTGAAAAAATGGCTTTTGACACACCCCTCTCCTGGCTTTCCAAACCCAAAGATACAAAGATGAGCAACTCACCTTTCCATTGGGACTTGCTTTCTTAAATACTCTGCAAAACAAAGAAAGGAAAGATTGGTTAGCAATGATAGAGGAGAGACTTTGGAACCAGGAAGAACAACCAAGGAGCCCCGTGGCACTTTTAAAGACTAATAAATTTATTTATCACATGAGCTTTCATGGGAGAAAATTTCACTTTGTTAGATGCTTTGAAGATGGGGATCTCACAAGTTCTGATGAAGCAAGATTTTCTCCCATGAAAGCTCATGTGATAAATAAATTTATTAGTCTTTAAAGTGCTGCAGCGTAACATAAGAAACCATTCCCTGGGCAGCGGATGGTCTGAGTGGAGTCTGGTCCATTTGCCATGGATTTGGTACAAATCGGAACATTTAATAAGGAAGCAGGAGAGGGTGAACTAAGAGCTAGCGTCAAACAGCTCGGAAAGGTGCAAATCGTTTGGCAGAGGCCGACTTATTAAAGGCTAATCCTTAATTACCCGCCAGTGACCAACTGCCCTGTGTGCGTCACCAGACACCATGTTTCTGCTGCTCGTCCAGATTCTGCCTGCCGTCAGAAATTCAACCAATGGGGTTTTCTTTGCAGAGGCTGGTTCAGTGACCAGTTGTGGAGAGCTGGGAAAAATGATCGATGGCAGCCGGCTGAAAATAATTCATTTAGCCATCATTATTCTGACTGCCACAGGAAATGGTGGCTGAGTGTGTCTGTCTGTCTAGACTTCTGTGTCATTTATTGCCGAGGGACCCAAGTCCCTCCTAAGTAGTATTGAGAGATAAGTACCTCAGCTGCCGATCACGCAATCAGTGGCAGAGCTGAGACAGAACCCAGGCCTGTGCACCTAATCCAAAGCCCATTGAAGCCAGGAGTCATGCCCTGATTTAAGTGGATGTTTAAGTCCATTTCACAGATAACATGGAGTAAAGTTACTGAGGTCTCCCTATGCGGCTGGGACCCAACTCTGCTTGCTTAGAACATCTGCACCTAGACACACATGATCACCTCCAGGTCTGGAAAGGAAAATGGCATCTCTTTGATCTATTCCAGTTCTCCAAGCCCAGGGAAGAGGGGGGATTATTTATTTGGGCTTCAAAGGAGCATTTGGAAAGTCCCTCCCAAGAAGCTGTTAGGCTCACGGAGAGAAAGGAAGCATTGCGGTGGCATCACAACTGGCTAAGGGCCAGGAGAGAAAGACTGGGGAATAAATGTTGACTTTTCAACATGGCAAAACACTTCAGTTTAGGCCTGGTGTTTGATGTAATTATCAGTGCTTCAGAAGAGGGGGTGAACAGGAGAGAGGACCAGGGCAGATGACACCAAGGGTATGTCCACACGTCCCTTTTATTTCGAAATCACACTGGTTATTTTCAAATAAAAAAGATTAGGTCCACACGATGTTTTCTTATTTCAAAATGACAGGCTCTGTCATTTCAAAATAAGAACCATCATTTTGAAACAGTTTAAACCCCATTCATTGTGAAACAGCTATTATTTTGAAATGGTTATTTCAAAATAACACCATTTGGACATGTTGTTTTGAAGCAACACCATTGTTTCAAAACAACTTGTCCAAACGGCGTTATTTCAAAATAACCATTTCAAAATAACAGCCGATTCAATAGCAGGCTTTCCCTTAATTCGAATTAACATTTTCTTAATTCGAATTAACTTATTTTGAAATAAGGATGTATGTGTGGACATAGCCCAAGTTACTAAGGTCAATGAGTGGTGGAGAAGGCTGAGAGAAACTGTCGTCTTGTCATCAATGTGATGCTACCTTGAGCTACCAGGTTCAGCTCTGGTCACCCAGCTCCAAAAAAGACAGAGCAGAAAGACAGCGGATCCGTGGCAGCTTCTGAGGATCATTAGAGAAGCTCGGGAAGAAATCCGTAGCTGGAGGGACTGAGAAGACCAGCATGGTGAGCTGAGAGGAATGAGAGGAAGCGCACTCAGCTACAGGATGAACTGACTGGTGCAGACAAGGAAAATCAGCTGCTCCTATTTCCACTTCCAGAATACAAGTGCAACGCATTAGTGTGTGTGCTACAAGTCATCCTGTGTGCCCGTCCTTAGAGGATAGAAATTGCTACAGCCCATGCATGGGAAACATTAGCTTTGGGGGTCCCTGGTTCCATGTCTGTGGTGTCAACCAATGCATAAGCACCCGGGGATGTTAAAACCAATAAATAACTATTCATTATCCACAGGAGGGGATTCAGATTCTTGCACCTTTCTCCACACTTTGTGGTGCTGGCCACTCTCTGGGTCAGGCTACTTGATGGAGCTACTGGAAGGTGGGTGCAAACCTGCCTGGAAAACTGTTCCCAGAGAGTAGTTCTCAGTGGGTCACAGTCAAGTTGGACAGGCCTCTCAAGTGGCCCATCAACAGGTGAAGGAGACAACTTCCCAGGGGCCTGACAATTTCAAAAATCCTAGGCCATGGGCGGTAGGTGAAGCTGTCCCTCAATGAGGTTCACTCCCAGTCCCCCCTCTTCCAGCCATGGCCCCACCCATGCTCCACACCCATCCCACCCCAGCTCTGCCCTCCTCCCATGCAGCCAACTTGCCACCACATCCCTTCGCTCATTCTTCTCTTCTGCATCCCCCTTCTCTGCTTGGTCTCCCCACCAGTGCCGCATCGCTCCGTCTTGCTCAGCACCTCCCCTGCACCATTGCTTGCCAACTGGGGGAAGGCAGCTGTGCAACAGAGGAGAGGGAACCATGTGGGGCAATGGGGAGGGATGCAGTGGTGAGCGAGAAGAGTAGGGGGATGAGGAGGAGCAGTGGTGTAGTGTGGGTGGAAGAGGAGGGAGAGGGGATCCAGCCTTCCTGAGAGGAAACTTCATCCACTGTCCTTGGATGTAAACTTCAGCCCTCCTTTTGTAGGGGAGCAGGGCCATTGACTGTTCTGTCCTGGGAGCCAGCATTATTGTCAGTGGGGTTGGGGTCCCACAGGGATCAGTTCGGGGTCTGGTTCTGTTCAATATATTCATCTGGGTTAGAGAGTGGCTCAGCCAGAATGCACTTATATAGCTTGCAGATGGTACCACGCTGGGAATGTTGCAAGTGCTTTGAAGGGAAGGATTAAAATTCTAGATGAGCTGGACAAATTGGAGAAATGGGCTGAAGTAAACAGCATTAAATTTAATAAGGACAAATATGAAGTACTCTGCTTGTGAAGGAACATTAGTTGCACATGTACAAAATGGGAAAGGAAAAAAAGCAAGGAGTCTTGCTGCACTTAAAGACTAACAGATTTATTTATCACATGAGCTTTCATGGGAGGCTGTCCCTTTGGAACGTGGCAAAATGAGAAAGGAGTATCTGGGACAGAGCACTGAGGGAAGGGACTTCATCTTCCTCTATATGCTGTTCCCCATTGTTTGAATCTTTATAACTGCTTTGATTTGCTGTTACGGTGTGACCTGATCCCATGACTTACACTTCCCTGCATTTATTTCCTCCCATTCTGTAAGTTCCCCCACCTTCAAAGTGTGTGATGAAGTGGGATTTTCTCCCATTAAAAACTCATTCAGTAAATAATTTGTTAGTCTTTAAGTGTCACAGGACTCCTGGTTTGTTTTACTGAACTAGACTGACACGGCCGCTCCTTTGGAACTGGGGGGTCAGAGTGAACCACAAGCTAAAGACAGTGTAACACTGCCGCAAAAAATGCAAACATCATTCTGGGATGATGTTTTAGCAGGAGTGTTGTGAGTAAGACATGAGAAGTAATTCTTCCGCTCTGTTTTGTGCTGATCAAGCCTCAGCTGGAGTACTGGGTCCAGCGCTGGGCACCACATTTCAGGAAAGATGTGGACAAATTGAAGAAAGTCCAGAGAAGAGCAACAAAAATGCTAGAAGTCTAGAAAACATCTAGGTCTAGAAAACATGACTTCTGGGGGTTTATTGGAAAAACTAGGTTTGTTTAGTTGAGTGAAGAGAAGACTGAGGGAAGACGTGCAGAACCAGATTAAGGGGCCCAGGACCCTGCCTGCCTGCTTTTGTAGGGCCCTAGGGCTCCGGCCCCCCACCATGCTGGCCTGGGAGTGGGGCAAACTGTGGTCCTAGAATAAGAGGCCATGGCCAGCTGCAGTGCTCCCAACACTAGACCAGCTTGTCCACCCCCAGGGGCGATGCTGGCTAGTGCGTGGGCCCTGCACTCCAGAGCCAAGGGCAGGGACAGTTAGCGTGTGGGGCTGTCCCGCTCTCGGACTGCAGGGAATATGAGCCGGCCTGCCCTGCCCTACCCACAGGGATGCTAACCCCAGAAGCTGCTCCCCCCATCCCAGTGCCAGCTCCCCAGCACCCACCAGCGTTATGCTGGCAGAGCCAGATCAGAAGGGGCTTTAGGGGCTGCAGGTCATGGCTCCAGCTCCAGCCCCTTTAGCTCCTGCATTGATCCAGTCCTGGAGACACGGTAACAAATTGCATCTGCATAAAAGGTTACTGCAAGGAGAAGGGTGAAAAATTGTTCTCATCAGCTTCTGAGGACAGGATAAGAAGCAACGGGCTTATTTTGCAGCAAGGTGAGTTTAGGCTGGACATTAGGAAAAGCTCCTAAATGTCAAGGTAGCTAAACACTGGACTAAATCAGCTAGGGAGGCTGCAGAATTTCCATCATTGGAGATTTTTAAGAGCAGGTTGGACAAACACCTGACAGTGGCAGTCTAAATAATGCTTGGTCCGGCCATGAGCGCAGGGGCCAGATTAGAAAGTGAGCACTCACTGTGAGTTATGGTTTGGCTGGTGTAACACAGAGGATTCTCAGTCAGGGGCCAGTATCCTGCTGAAGCTGGTGTTGTACAAACACAGAACAAAGAGATGGCCCTGCTCCCAAAGCTTTCCGATTCCAGGAAATCTCTGTAATAACATGTAAACCTGCCAGGGAGTGGATAGGGTCACGGCTCCTGCTGCCTTCCTAGGCAGGGCTCAGATTTGGTCCTGCATCCATGTTGGATCTAAAAAACCCAGGCCATTTTAACAGAAGCCAGGTAAGACCAAGACGAGCTCAGCCAGCCAACAGCGCGATCTCTGTGTGATTTAGATGCTCACTGAAATTCAATGCAAGTTGGCTACCTGCTTCCCATCAAGGAGGTTCTAAATAGCAGGAATCTATTGGTGAGCCCTTCCTTTCTTTCCTTTCCTCACTCCTGACACAACATCATCTTTACGCAGCATGGGACGTTGCCTCTGAAGCCACCTGTCAGCACTCTGCAGCTCTCCCCCACCTATTCCACCCTTCCAGAAAGAGCCACAGACACAGATGGTGAGACGCAGCATATTTCAGTAGGTGGGACTCTGGCCTGGTCCTCAGGCCGCCTGGATTCTTGTCCCAACTCTGCTGCTGTGTGGCCTTGTGCAAGCTGCTTTGTGCCTCAGTTTCCCTTTCCATCCTTTCTTTTGGTCAGGACAGAGATTGTCTCTCAGTGGATTTGTACAGCACCCAGCACAGAGTCCCAGCCTGGGGCAGGGCTACTCTTGTACTGCTAACAAACCACCGTAACGTGGGATTTCTGAACAGGGAAGAGGAGCCAGACTAAGTCTTGTTCTATTGATGCAGCAGCAGCTAAACACTGCAGAAGCTTCAGTTCTCCTACATCTTAAGCACCCCAGGCTCCCTCACCCAACATTACATCTTCAGCTATTTCTCTCCCCAGGCAGCTGTTTGCCATCCTTAAAGCGGGACCATCTGAAAGTCAGATTTCCCCCGATGTTTTGGGTCCTTGTTTGCACGCTGAGCAGCTGGGGATGGGTTCCTTGTGCTTCTGTTCCACTCCCTGCCTGCTATACAGCACGAATTGCTTCAGAGAATCATGGCATAATTCACTTTCCTTTCCAGTCCCTGCCAGCTGTTCCAAAATGGAGATATTCTTGGGGTGCTCTCTGGGTGCTGTGTGGGTGCCTCAGTTTACCCCCATGTTGCCGCTGTATATCTGATAGGACCCAATTGTGTGATCATTGCAGAGACCACCAGAGAGTGGCTGAGTCTTTCCCAGTCACACACAGGCAGACCCAGCCAAGAGCCTCTGCCTCGGCCCAACCAGTTATAACAGATTGGGGCAGCTGAAGATAAGAGAGTGGCCACCTGGGTAGGGGATGGGTTGGGATGGCTGGGGTTAAGAGAGAAGTTCCCCTCCATCTTACAGCGAAGGTTTGTGGGGTGAGCATGCACTATGGGCATGGGACAGGGGTCAGCGCACGGGCACAGGACTCGGGAGCCTGGTTCTGTTCTGACCCCTGGCGTTCCCTGCAATCACACGTCATTCGATCTCCACGCAACAGTTTCCCCAGCTCTGTAGGGGAGCACAAGACCCTGATGGGCAGTTGTGAAGATTAGCTCATTAATGCTCTCAGAGCTTAGTGATCTGGGGAGAAAGCCACCGCTGGAGGCTCCGAGGCTTATGGATAATGTGAGCAACTGAAAGACAGATTGGTTCTCAGGCCGGGCTGTGCAAAATCAGCCAAGCTGCCTCCTCTATCAAAGCGAGCACTGGTCGCTTTATGTTGCTGTGCATCCTCTGGGCTTCAAAACCCGCACTCAGTCAGTGAGCTGCGGGTGTGGAGGGAAGGTCAGTTCTCCAAGTTGTGAGAAAGGCAGGTGGGCACGCTCGACTCCCTGCCGCTTTGGCCAATGTGCCAGGCTCCTCTGCCAAAGAGAGAGACGGGGTTGGACAGATAACCAGCAAGAGGCCAAGACAGGCCAGGGCTTCTGTTCACAGCTCCCTTAGGCCCCTGGGAGGAAGAGCACATGCTAAGCACATGCAGGAAAGTAGGGCTGGCGGGCACAACTGCCACAGGCAAGCAAGGAAATACAGCACGCCTGCAGGTGAACCCAAATCCAAGACACAGAGCCACTGACAAATGGAAAATCAAAGCTCAGGGGTGCACCCACTACACAGCCTGGCTCTGCTCGGTCCCTGCCTCCTCCCCCCCATGCTCGATGTCGTTTCCTGAGAAGGGTGAAGGATTTGCACCTCCTCCATGGCTTGCTGTGCCCGCGTCACTCGGAGCTGGCAGCGGCCCCGTCCTTCGCAGCCGCTGACCCACTTAGCTACGTCACAAGCAATTAGCAAGCCTGGGAACTCAGCTCCACGACTCCTTCCCTAGAAAGCCCACGGAGCTATTGCCGTGCCTTTCCATGCTGCTCTCCAACATCCCCTCAGGGCAGGACCCAGGGGGGCAGCAAACAGCCCTGCGAGGCGCTGAATAGTCTGGTCTCCCATCACCTTTGCAGTACCTCATCCCTGGCTAATAATCTCTGGCTGCTGCACTGACTGGCTGGAGCATTGGGAAATACGTCACATATATACCATGTTCCCCACTAGTGGCTAGTCTGCATAGAGGATAATCACCTACTACTTCTGCAAGGCCAACCAATGGGGTTATTTCTTTAGTTCAGATAATAGTATGGTGTGTTTGGAGGCTTTAAATGTCTCTGAAATGCAAACTCTGCCTGCACAGGAACAAGCGTGTGTGGACAAAGGGGGAAACAGATCAGAGAACAGGCCACGGGGCTGTAGGTCTTTAAATAACCAGCTCTGATTCCATCGGCACTTGCCCCAGTCTCTCCCTTATTCATCTCAAACTGGTGTATGGCCGATTTCAGAGCCTGGCCCAAGCAAACAAGATGAAAATGCTTTCAATTTTCCTGGACAAAGCTCATATTTCAGTCATGCTCCATGAAGATTTCATCACCGCGTTCCTCCTTGACCCTTTCTCCCACCCCTCAGGGCAGCAGGGGGCTAGGAAGGGTTTCAGTTCGGTATAATGTGACCTCAATAGAAATGGAAGGAGTGAATGAGGGAGCCGCCCATCACAGCCTCCTCGCATCTCCACTCCAGGCGTGGACAAGAAAGGGGACTGCTGCGCCGGATAACAGGAGAGCCTGCAACCACTGATTTTGTAGCCGTTCCTCTGCCGTTTCCTGTACACGGGCCAATTAAGGGCAGCTCTTTAATAGGAAACAGCTCTGGAAACAAAGAAGCCCTGGGCTGCCAATACCCAACCCAGAGGCCTGGCTCTGTACCAATTGAATTTCACTTTGAGCTTCCAGGGGGTCGCTGGGCAGCCTGCCATCTGGCTGGATAAGCTCACGTGGCCACACGTGCCAGTAAGTCCCACCCAGGTCTGAAACCATGCACCCATCTTGGAGCAAAAGGGGGCTCATCAAGTGAGGGGAGCATGCACAAGGATCGCTCCTGAGACCAGCAATTTAGCAGGGTCAGAGTTTTTATGTCCCAGCTGGTAGCTGCTCAGATGTTCCTTGCAGCCACATGCCAGGGGAAGCAGATGGGTCCTAGGACCAGTGGAGATTGGAGGCCCCTGAGACACACAAAGTACAGTGTGGCGCTCTGAGCAACGGGACTCAGCCAGCATTCGCTTTGGTCCGTAACTGTACCCCGTAGGAAAGCTGGGGACACTGCGTCTCCCTTAACAGTCCCTCCCCACCAGACGTTCAGCCGACAATTCCCTTTGGTGCATCTCACCCCCCATAGTGAGACCCCCTACTCAGTTCTCCAGCCTCTGTGCGGAAATCCCCACAAGTGGACTTCCCATCAGCCACGTTACACACGTACGGTGCAGTTGTCCCCTTGGTGACTTCTGTGTCGCATGTGCTCAGATTGCACATGCTCAGATTGTCTGCACCCCCATGACCAAGCCCATGGGATTTAGTGCATCATCTTTCCCCCTGCTTGGTTCACCACAGGCCCAGAAACGAATATGCCGCCTCCCAGGTGCCATCCCCTTCCTGCTTCAGGACGTAGTGCTGCCTCGTGTTATACTTCCACCCCACTGCTGCCTTTCTACTTTGCTCACCCGGGTGGGATCTGGACCACATTCACTCCACTGTCTCTCAGCATCACAGCATCTCACACGTCTCCCGCCCTAGTCCTCTGTTTTCACCCAGCTTCTCTCAGGTACGTTAACCCAGGTCTCGACAAAGCAATGTTTCTTGTTGCCATGGTGACCAGATTTAGTAACCTGTCACCTAGCTCCATTGCAGAGATGTAACGGAGGAGCATCCTCTGGTGACCAAAGTAAAATTGCAGGTGCCTAGCTGTTAGCCGATTTTGTCCACCCCTGCATTAGCCCATGTTGCTCCTCACATGAGCCTCCTGCTCAGTAACTTCTAGCCTCCCTCATTTCCTCCAGCTTCTTTCTCTATCCTTAACTGGTATTGGCATCTCCTCACAATTTAGTGTCAGCTGCATGTTCCCATCCCCTTCATCTCCTTTTCCAGATCATTCACGGCCACAGTAAATAAGATCAAACCCAACACTGGTCTCTGAATCATGGCCTAGCAGGCAGTTCCCCCAACACTGGTACCAGCGTTACACTTGGGCCCAGATCCATGGCCACAGTGCTCTGTATAGCTCAGAGAGCAGGGTGGAGCGAGGAGAAATGGGTAGATATAGGCCACCTTTACATCCCTCTCAGTCCTGGATCCAACCAGTTGCCCAGCTGTTCTCAGGCATAAAACAGAGTGACTTTGGGGTTGTTCCACTTTGTACCAGTGAACACAGAGGCACCTTTTCTGTGCCCCCCATTGTTCATGGACCTGGCAGAGATGGGGTAGGAGCTGCTCTGGTAGTTCTACACCAGCAGGAGATTTTCATACACAAGTGATCTCCTCAATGATGCAGGAACACAGAGCAGTGGGACAAGTTCTGCCTCTCCATTTATAGCACTTAAGCCAGTTTTCAATCCACAAACAGTGTTTCCACCTGCATCCAAATTCATTCATGCAAGGAGCTTTTGCTAGACTCAGTGTCAAACGCCTACCAAAATCCCACTATCTTGGTCTGCTACTTCCCTCCTTCATCCACCTTGGGCAACTCGCTCAGAGCCAAGACACCAGTTCACATGGCAGGGTTTAGCCCTGCTGTTCAGCAGCCATGCTGCCGTCACCCTTTGGAGAGATAGTGATTTGTCCTCGTATTTGGTCCTTTCTTCTGCTAAGGACAGAACGGCCATCTGCTTCCTTCCTCCAGAAGCCGCAGCCCATTCGCGTTTCTAGCCAGTCGTCTGATTTCTCCCATCCCACTCCAAAAAGTCATCAGAGGACCAGAAAGACCTTGAGCAAACTGCCTCTAAGCTGGTGCAGGTGTGACGGATGGCAGCTGAGACACAGTCACGTGTGCTTCAGTAATGGCACTGAGACTTACAGCAAAATCAGACTAAAAGAGACATGGAGCAGCCTTCTAGCTCAGCCTCTGGCTGCTAAACCTAGACCATCCCCTCCTGGAGCTTCAAAACCTCCAGTGACAGGGATCTCACAGCCTCCTCAGCAATCAGGTGCAATGTTTGCCTATGTTTCTAGGTAAAAATCTTTTCCTAATACCAACCTCAACCACCCTTTTGTCCCTCCTGAGTCAGGCTGCCCTGACCTGGAGATGAACAGCTCTGGACCACACTACATGAGTCCTAGCTGCTGAATTGATTGTTAAATATATAAAGCAGGCACCCACCTGTGGGGTTAACACGCCTGGTGTTTGGGCCAGGTTCCTAGTTACTCCTTATGTTGAAGCACTTAGATGAGCTTGCATTTAAAGCCCTTGGGACTGGGACTCAAGAGATGGCAGTTCAGTTCCTGGCCCTGATACCACCAATCCCTTGCATGATCTGGGGCAACTCACTCTAGCCTCAGTTTTCCGACCTGTATAATGAACACAATAAAGCTTCCTCCACATGTTTAGATTGCAGCTCTTCAGGATGGAGATTCTTTTTACTGTGTGTGTCCAGTGCCATGGGCGCCTGATCTGAGCTAGGCCCTCAAGGTGTCAGAACATCTAACCTATGGCTACACAGCTAACCTATGGGTGAATTACAGAAGATCCCAACTTATGGTTTAAATAAAGACACCAAGGTACAGCAAAACCTCCAGAAAGTGATCCATACCCCACACTACAGGGAAGGCAAAAAACAAAACAAAACAAAACAGGGCTCCTGCCAATCTCCCTTGGGGAAAAAGCCTCTGTGCCTCAGTTACCCATCTGGTCAAGGGGACAAGAACCCTGCCTGGCCTCATGGGTGTGCGTGAGGGTAAATACGTCAAAGACTGGGATGTGCTCAGATGCTCCGGTGACAGAAGCAGATAAGGACCTAAGACAAATAACCCACAGGAACCCTATTCAGTAGGGGACAGAGAGCTTTCAGGTACCTCTGGACCTAACTCTGAAAGGTGTTGAGCAATCACAGCTAGTGTGTGTGAAAAATCAAGGCAGTGGCTTGGGGAGCAATAGGCACCTATCTTATTTAGGACTATCTAAAACTGGATCCTCTCATCACCTTATCACAGCTCTTGCTGACTTCCCTGAGAGGGCTGCGTGTTAAGCAAGCCGTGAGATCGAGCTGACCTAAGGGCTCATTCTGCTGACTGCTGTGGTGCAGGGTGAGCACTTTGCAGGCCAGTTGAATGCAGTCACTCTGGCTTTGCTTGCACTCTTCTGAGGGCCATGTCTGCACTGCAATCACAGGATGTGACTGTGGATGTTCCTGAGCTAGCTTGAAGCTATCATGGTTTCACTGCCACAAGACCAAGCCAGCTAGAACAAAACTAGTCCAGATCTGTCTCCATGAGCTGCAGTCATGCCCTGTGATGGCTGCACAGACCTGCCCTCCGACAGAGGGAAAGATGGAGCAGCAGGGACGCTGAAAGTCTCACGATGCCATGAAGCAAAACCACCACAGGAGAGGGTTGGAAGGTTGTGATGAGGTTGTAAGATCCTGGCAAGCCGCACCAGCTGGAAACCTGCCCTGTTCACTCATGCATGCGACCAGACTTACAGAAGAAAGAGTCAATCCAGCGTCGAATTGGCTGGTGTGAAATTAGGGGCTACTTGGAAATTGCCCCAAAGCAGCCCCATCTCTTCCTTTCCTCGCTTTCTTTTCCTGCCTTTTCCTCCACCTCATGAGTTTAACACTGTGCTTCGATTTGCTCAGAGGTGTCTCCTGCAGCCCGCAGCTCTGGCCTCTGTTCTGTTAGTCAGAGATTCAGTGAAGTAGCAAACCAGCCCCATAGCTTCCCTGGACACCTGACTCGCAGCAGTCCTTCTGCCCACATCCTACTGCCTATGTGTTCAGCAAAGACCGCTGACAGTTCCCAGTCACCGTACGAGGCTTGCTTCTGCCATCTGTGGGCATTTGACTTCCAAAAGTCGGGGCAGCTAAATTGGGATGTTCTCTACCCGCAAAGCGGATGGTGGTGAGCAATCAAGTCAAACCAGAGAAAGCACTAACAGCATCCTCGGCCCCATTCACAGCAGATTTGTTCTAGCTGATGCCAAGCAAGAAGGAACAGGACAGATCATCCGTCGGCTCTGTCATGCTGAGAAACTGTGGCAATTTGCCAGGCACGGCGCTCAAAAAACCCAGGGTGCAATTAGTTGGCACAGCGTGAAAAGTTGCTTCCCCTATGCAGCGAGGAGTTAGGAAAATGAGCATGGACAGGGCTGGAGGGCAGAGTTGAATGGAACCACGTGTCCCAACCATCCACAATACCACCTGCCAGCCACGAGATGTTTACTCGACTTGACAGAGACTGTACGCCTCCCTCAACCACTGTTCATTTGTGTCTAAATCCTCCTTTTTCCAGCCTCAGACTTCTTCGCTCAGTAGAAACCGGGCCTTTGAATGATGCACTCAAAGAGCTCAATCTATTTAGCTTAACAAAGAGAAGAGGCTCTATCTGTCGAACAAATATTTTTAATAACAGGCTCTTCAGTGTAAGAGAAGAATACCTAACACCATCCAATGGCTGGAAGTTGAAGCTAGACAAATTCAGGCTGAAAATAATGTGTACATTTTTAATATTGAGAGTAATTAATGACTGCAACAATTTACCGAGGGGCATGGTGAATTCGCTATCACTGGCAATGTTTAAGTCAAGGCTGGCTGTTTTTCTAAAAGCTCTACTCTGGAAATTATTTGGGGGATGTTCTCTATACATGGGCAGTTACAGACCTGAGCCTATCTTGGGCAAGGATGTTGCTGGATCCTCCAGGCCTGGATCTCTGACCTCCTCCTGATCCTTCCTGGAGCTCTGCTGCCACCAAACAGGAAACAGGCAGGGCTGCTGCTCCAATTCAAAAATCTGTATGTTATTTCTATTGGCTATCCTGCGACTTCTCTAGAGCTCACCATCTATGGTGTTAACCCCCTCCTCTCCAAGGTTACTACACATACATCTGTACAGCACCTAGCACCAGGGAGCCCTGATTTCTAGAGGTGATGTGGAGAGAAAAGGAAGAATGGAGAACATTGCCCTAGATCCTGAGTGGGTAAAACATTGCCTGTCAGTTGACTTCAATGGTGCTGCAATGATTTCTTCCTGATGAGGATGTAGCCCTTTGATTTCTGTGTCTCTGATTCCCCTGCTATAGCTCCAGCTAATGTTTGAATGAATGGCATATGCAGCATCACGTGCCATCAGCAAGAAATGCACCTGGCATTTTCCAAATGCAAAAACAGAGTCTCCTGTCACTTGAGCAACTCCTGTAATTTGCAGCAAGTGCTTATGCTCTATGAAGCAGCCACTACAAGGGGACATTTCACACTTACCCAGGCTGTTACAGGAATGTCGGTGGGACGTGATAGAGGAGTTCTGGGAAGGCACAGCACTTTTCCTCATAGTGCCAGTCATCTGATGCTGCACAGGGTCACAAAGCACTGTATTTCTGTCACACAACAGAGGTCAGCATCTCTAGGCTCCAACCACATCATGGAGGGTTATATACGGTGCTAAGATTCAGGATTCTTGTTTTCAGTTCCCACTTGTGCCTCAGACATAAATACTCCCATTTTGTACAGCTGTGGGCAAGTCAATCACACTCTCTGGGTCTCAAACTAAATGGCACTCCTGATATTTACCTACCTACATCATAGTGAGATAGGCGGGAGGGTGTTAATATTTGGGAGCTGCCTTGAGATCCTCAGACAAAAGGTGCTGGAAGATCATAATGTTATCGTGACTGCCGCAAACCACTTTCAATTGTCAGTAAAAGGATAGCCTAGTGCTGGCCAGAGAGATTTAGACAGGACCATATTCCATCAGAATATGTGGCTCCTTTGGAAATTGAAATACTTTGTGAAATTGGGTCAATGGAAGAAAAAGTTACAACAATACATTTTGACTTTCTCAGAATGAAATATTTAAAATTTTGCTATGCAATCACTTTTTGTTTCAACAACAATTTTTTTTTTTTACTCTATGTCAGGTGTGGCCAAACTGTGGCTCAGGAGCCACATGCGAGTCTTGAATGAAAAAGTATGGCACAGAAGAACATCAGCAAGTCAATTTAGTAGGTAAAAGTATATGGCTTTATGCCTCAGTGTCGCTCTTGAAGGTTTAATAATCAACTTGTGTGGCTCTTGAGTTCCATAAGTTTGGCCACCCCTGCTCTATATCATAACATGATACAACCCAAAAGAGTTGAAATTGAAATCAACTGTATAGAGTCTGTCAATACAAAATATATTGATTGACCCAAAACAAATCTTATTCTGAATATTCCTTCAGGTTATTTCAAAATGTCTAGTCTTCCTTCCAGTCTGGAACAAAACCAGACTTCAAAATCCTTCACAAAACCATCCTCAACTGTGTTACAGGATATGATCAAGTCATTTGGGGGGCACCAGAAAAAGAATGCATCCACCACAGGACTCACGGTAGCTAGAGATGTTTGACTCTCACAGGCACTGCAGGTTCAATGCCATTTGGATAAGCATCCAGATGTTTATGGGCCCAAAATGACATGCTTCTTCCATTGCCAGATGTCCGATCCAAACTCTGCAACTTGTCCTCTTCACCCAAAGTAAGGTGCACATGATAGCATGTTATATTCTGCATGAACTTGTCCCCTATTCTGTGATAGTGAGTAGAGACCCTAAGTGAGATCAGGGCCCCATTGTGCCAGGTGCTGTACACACACCCACACGCAGCGTCAGATATAATCCCTGCTGTACAGAATTTACAAACTGCATAGACAGAGGGTGGAGAGGAAACAGGCACAAGGAACAGGAGTTTGACTTGCCCAATACTTCCAGGAGCAGAGCTGGGACTAGGAACCCAGTCTCCTAGATGCTAGCCCAGTGCTCTAGCCACTAGACATTGCTGCCTTTGGGCGACAGCAGTAGGGAGCTCTGGCTGGAGTGGTCTGAGGCCAGAGCTGTTAAGAGCTGTACACTAGAAACCGTTTGCCATGCACAACTTCCATCCTTCATACAAAGCCCATGTAGATATTTTTGTTACCACCCCCAGGAACGTTTTCTATTAACTGTTTATGGTTATACAGACATCTCTCTTCTGTAGATACGTCTCAGAAATGGAAGTTCTGTACCGCTCCCACTGGAAGTTTCCAGCACTGAACAAAACCATTACGCTTGGGCGATCCAATCAGCCTAACTTAGATGCCCAGAAAGTTCCTGAAACAAATTATTAAACAATCTGGCTAGAAGCACCTAAGACAGAGGGTTGTAATTAACAGTCAGCATGGATTTTGCCACACTGGCTCACTGGTTCATGCTAGATTCAGATCAATTCACTTGTGTGTTAGATCAAAGCGATTGTAAACATGTATGCGTTTGGGGTGTTTAAACTTCATAAAAGATTACCTGTATTGTTTTCATACCTGTTCCCCTCATAATGAAATAGCAAACATTTACATGGTAAATAGCCTTGCAGCTAAATTAGCCATCAAGGAAATTGTGTGAAATGCTAATGAAGGACTTTAACAGACAGTGGGCACTTAAAGACTAACAAATTTATTTATTGGATGAGCTTTTGTGGGAGAAAATCTCGCTACATCAGATGCTTTAAAGAGGGGAATTTACAGAATGGGAGGAAATAAATGCAGGGAAGTGTAAGTCATGGAACCAGGTCACGCTGTAACAGAAAATCAAAGCAGTTGTAAAGACACAAGCACTGGGGAACAGCATGTAGAGGAAGATGAGGTCAAATCACCTGTTGTAATAAGAGTAAAAGCCAAAGTTCCTATTAAGCCCTGAAGGAATGCAATCAAATTTGCAAATAAATTCAATCTCAGCAGCTTCTCTTTGAAGTCTTGATCTGGTATTCATCTGTCTGAGCACAGCAATTAGTAAATCATCAATGGAGTGATCGGGAAGATTGAAATGCTGACCCACTGTTTTTAGAGTGTTGAGATAGCTGATGTAAGATTTGTGCCCATTTATTCTTTTGTGCAGAGACTGCCCTGTTTGTCCAATATATGAGGCAGAGGGGCATTTCTGACACATGATGGCACAAATCACATTGGTGGATGAGCAGGTGAATGAGCACTTCATGGAGTAACTGGCTTGATTAGGGCCTACGATGGTGTCTTTTATGCAGATATGTGGGCAAAGTTGGCAGCATGGTTTGTTGCAGGGATATGTGCCTGCTTTATTGTTTCTGTTGTTAGGTCTGTAGTTGCTGGTAAGTATCTGCTTAAGGTTGGGGGGCTGTCTGTACGCGAGGAGAGGTCTGTCTAGAGATAGAAACTCAGGCTTCTATGAAAAGATATTAGAATGGATTCAAAGAAAGATCCTTTACCTCTGAACTGTCATGGACTCTTACACGGAAAGGAACCGGCTGCAAAGCAGTTACAAACTGCAATTTTTACCTAAAATTCGATTTTATCTCCTTTAACCTCCCAGTAATGCTCATTCTTTTCCCAGCTGCCTGTCTTGTCTTTGAACAGATCTGGAACATTAATTGATCTAGGCTAAATGACTGGTCTTGTGGGACTGGGAGAAGGGTGGTGCATCCCCCAACACCATCCAAGATCACTCACACTAGACGGTGCAGCGCTTCCTATTATGGCAGTCTTTCTAGCACACTTTGATCAGCAGCTAAAGCAGGGGTCTCAAACTCAAATCACCATGAGGGCTGCATGTGGACAAGTACATTAGCCTGAGGACCACACCACTGAAACCTCCTCGTACAATGATACTGCAAATATCAGTAACAATAGTGTCATTGCGGGCCACAAGAAATAGCTTTAGGGGCCATGTGTTTGAGACCTCTGAGCTAAAGGGTTAACAGAATTGCCATGGGAGGTGATGTTTGGCACTACCAGAACCAACAACCCATTGCAACAAGCAGCAGTTCCCAGCTCTCTCAGCTCAATCATCTCTGGCTCTCTGCAGAATCAGCCAGACCTTGGCTTACAGCTTGTCAGCATTTGCAGGCTCTTTGCAACCATCGCACCTGGAAAAAACAACTGGAATTGAGACCTCAGACTCTGGAGCGAAAGAGGCAGCCTCCAGAGGAAAAGCCCCACCTCATCAAGACAGCCTGGCTGGAGTCCTGCTGACCTGGAGGGACTGTGAGGCTAAACTCATGCATCCATGTCCACTGCTTTGAGATCCTGGTATGCTATGCTTCAACAGATGCAAAGTAATAGCAACAGGATGCCATGGAGGCCATGTGGTGGGCATGTAGATGTCTTCAGAGGTTAGGATTGTGCCAGTCAACTTTTTGCTAATCTGCAGCTTTTTCCCCTCCCATTTCACCCCAGTTACAGACATTTAAAGGAGCCCCCTGTGATCTCAGGACTCAGTAAAACTGCAGCCCCATTCCTCCCGCACTTGTCAACCCTGTCTGTGATGGCAGAGGCTTGGTAAAGTGAGATACCCATAAAGGTCTCTGATGTCTCCCATCAAGCCTGTTAACAGTGCATTAATGAGTCCGCTTCAACCAGCCTCAAATCTGCCTGGTAAGCACTCTTCCCATAGCCAGTGGAGGCAGGGTGTGAAACCAGAGCTTAAATTATCTCTCCACCAATAAAAAGTGCATTAATATTCATCACATGATTAATAGACACAGCCACAGCCTTTAATAATGAAGCACAAGGCATGTAGCCTGAAGCATCAGCCACACAGGCTGAGCGCAGGATGCTAGAGAAATTACAAAGCCCATCATTAAAATCATGTGGCATCAGTACCACCGTAGGCCAGAGCCCTGGTCAGTGGATGTCTCTAATTAAATTCCACGTGGTCCCCAGCTCCTCCTGCTCAGCGCAGCTCCAGAATCACATCGTCTGGATTGTGAGATGTAGAGGATGCCGGGACAGCCCTGCAGAGCCCATCAAAGGTGCCAGGGAAGAGTCCGCAGAGCTCAATGCTGTGATAGCTAGTCCTGAATGGGCCAAAAGAGTTTAGCATCTCTACTTTCCATTATCAGGAGGGCTCTGAACCTCCACAGGTTACACACCTCTCTCTTCCTGTCACGGGATGCACATCTGTCCAGCCTAAGTTGTGAGCTATATGATTTTCCTGTTCACTTGCATGACATGATTGTATGCTTTGTGGCTAGTTACACCATGCAATGTTTCTTTATGGATGCTCATAACCTAGTATGATATCATGTTTCCTACAACCTTATGCATGTGCATAGACATGTAACATGTTTTCCATTGCTAAAGGGGGAGGGGGACATACAGAACTCTCTCAGCAGCAGTGGGCAAGCAAATACCTGGAAAAGACGGCAAAGACATGCTAACTGAGGTGGTTCAGACCAGACAAAGGGATCACAACTGCCCAAAAGGGGGAGTTGGGGTAAGGAGGAGTTTTGGGACAAAGAAAAACACTTGGAAGAGTTCGAAGCTTTTAGCTGGGGACTCTCCATCCTGAAACAACTCCAAGCAAGATGTGGGCACTGCCTGCTCACCGGCAGAGACTGGCTGTGCAAACATCTGATAGCTGAATATCTTGAGCATAAACTTGGACTATGAGATCAGTTTAGGTGGAGATATTAGGTTAGTATGGGTGTTTTACCTTTTATATCCTTGTGGTCACTCCTGACTCATTTATATTGTGATTCTGCCATGACTGGCCATATTCTCACTTAGAATTATAATCTGATCAATAAACTAGTAGTTGTTTTATCTAAAGCTGTGTGGTCTTTAGAGGGTGTGAGTGAAGAGGGCTGGGCGTGATCCATTTCTTTGTCAAATGGATGAACTAGAGTATATTGTGATTGTGCGTGAGTCCCAATCTCTATAGACACTGGCTCCTTGTTTGGTAACTGGGGCTCGGGGTGCTCTTTTGGGGACCATCTCTCGAATAGCCAGAGGTCACACACCCACTGCTTGGGACCAATGACATGCCAGAGGCCAGAGTGGACTGACTCAGGAGTGAATGATCACTTGCCAAAGTGGGGCAAATCAGGGTTCAGGAGTGGGAATCGGGGGGTCACAGCAGCACAGCGGACTGGATCTGGGGAGAGGCCTGTCACATATCCATTCTGTGCTGCATGGAGCTGATGGTTTAAATTAGTCCTCTCGCCTCCTAGCTAATTGTTATTGTTCAGGGACTCCGAGGGGCATGGCAGTCCGGGGAAGAGGCCACCCTGTGAGTTAATAGCTCTGGGCTCCATCTGTCTTAAGACCCAAACTACTTTGGAACAGATGTTCCTAGTCTAGGTCTTCACAGACTGAATCAGACAGGAGATGAGTTAGTTTGGTTTTCTCGGTCATTTCTTTTTCACCAAAGAACCATTCTGAACTCTTTCCCTCCCACTAAGCTAGAGGAGAGGCAGAAACACAAAATGTTCCCAATCCACAGGGCATGGTGAGTGTCGGCAAAGTCCAATTTAGGTTTCTGTGCTGACAGCTGCCAAGCCAGCATGTCCCAGATGGAGTCATACCACCCTGTAAATTGTGGTTGCATCCACCAGCAGCAGAAATTGGATTCACGTCTGTCAGCCCTTCCAGGGAGCTGTAATGGAAATGTGTGAACCGAGCAGAATGCTTCTTCACCTCGCACTGGCTTAATTTGTTGGGATTCTTTTTCCTTCTCTTCTCAGACGTATATGATGGCTCCTCAGCTCCTTCACACGCACACAGGCCTGGTGAGGAGCAAATCTCAGCCTGGCACAGAAGAGCGGGGCTTAAAGCATTTTCAGTCAAAGAGAATCAGCCATGGAACAAACATAAAGGCGGAAAGGAGACAAATAAAGTGGAATGAACTTCCAGAGAAGATGACAGCCAAAATCTGACTGTCTTTGGGATATGTTACAGAACTTTCTTTCCCGAGAGAGCTTGTCCACCATAAGTGACACATAATACAGATACCTCTTCTTTTCCCAAGCCTTTTCCAATCTCCTACCTGCCCAAAAAAACCCTCAGAAATTGCTGTCCCAGGCTGAGTTTTGACCTTGAAAAGAGAGAAATGCCAGAGTTCACCAAGGACTTTGCTATTGCTATGAAGTTTATGTGCATGGTGCGTAGATACAACGGTAATGGATGGCAGAACAAAGCCCTGAGATCGATAGATATCATGGCTTGGGCAACCAGCAGCAGTGATGGAAAGTGGCTGCCTCCATGTGAGGATGACCCATGATTCACAAGTCCAGGGGGCATCAGTCCTAGTGGAGGTTTGGCCTTCTGCCCCTTTTATGTTGCCCGTCTCCTCCCCAGAGGAGGACAATGCTCATTTCCTGCAACCTGCAGTGCTTCAAATGTTTCCCCTTCCTCAGGGAATGCCATGGACAGGACCTGGAGGTCAGAAAACAGGCATCTAACAATGAATTAGTGTACGGGATCATACCACACCTCCCGGCTAGCCTCAGTGATTGTAACAACCTGCTGCTTACACCCAAAAGTGCTGTCAGTTAGCTTGGTACCTGAAACTGCTGAAGGTTCTGGGTTTGATCCCTGCTGAGGCCTGACACCTCAGCATGAGGCCATAGATCATTGCTTTTTGAAAGAGGAAAATTAATAGAAAACACAAATTGGAGTGTGCATTGGGGGTCTGTCAGCTGGACATGGGTCCTTCTCTGGATCTATTGTTTTCTCTCCCTCTGATGCACACGGCCCAAAACAGTGGTGAAACATCTCAGGCCTCATCTGAAGTCAGACAGAGGCATTTCAATTAAAGGATGATGGCTGTGGTTAAGTCATCGCCGTCCTTCACGTTCCAAGCCACAGAGTCCCCACCTGGGAGCAGCTTCCCCAGTGACGCACAGGCTTCCTGAAGCTGGATCATTTATATGCACACATAAACAACATCCAAGCCTCTTTGGAAAACAGCTGTTTGTTTGAGGGTTGCTGGGGTTTTTTTGTTTGTTTGTTTGTTTGTTTTTGGGGGGGGGGTTATGTTTGTTTTGGTTTTTTGGTTTTTTTGTTTGTTTTTTGGGGTTTTTTTGTTTTTACTTAAATCAAAACTGCTCTGAAGTTGGTAACAGCTCAATAACTGCTGGGGGAGAGGAGCAGCCAGATTTTCCTCTCATTTAGGTCTCATCGACGTGCACAAATGTGTCAGTTTAATGGAGCTGGTGCAAATCCAGTATGCACCTTCTTTTTGGCTCATTGCTGTTTAGCTTAGGTAACAAGTTCCAAAGAGCTAGCCATGTCAGTCTAGTTCAGCAAAACACACATGGAGTCCTGTGGCAGTTTTAAAGACCAACAAATTTGTTTATCGCATGAGCTTTCGTGGGACAAAATCCCACTTCATCAGACATTTCAAGCTTCAAGCGTCTTCAAGCATCTGACAAAGTAGGATTTTCTCCCACAAAAGTTCATGCAGTAAATAAATTGGTTAGTCTTAAATAAGGAGTCCTGTGGCATTTTTAAAGACTAATTTATCACATGAGCCTTCATGGGAGAAAGTCTGCTTCCCTGAATTTATTTTGCTCCCATTCTGAAAGTTCCCCATCTTCATGCAAGCTTTTGTTTAACTTAAATAAGTGTCCATGTGGCCTTTTGCATCACCTTCTCTTACAATACGATTTTCAACAGGTTTATTTCAACTAATGCGACTTTCTCATGAAGCTGTCTTATTGAAGCCAAAGTGACTTGCACTACGGCAGCGTGAATCTAGGATCACCTCATCCTTGTGTGGAAGGCCCCTGTTGTGAAGGAGGGGAGAATCAGCCCAAATTTATAGACAGTTGTCTCCTGAGGGTGGGACTGGATAGCTCTGGAGACTGGCAAACTGCATTAGACATCACTGAGCTGGTAGTTTGAAAAATAGATGCTTTCCTGTTCAACAATAGCCAAATTTTTTTTTTTTTAATCAGATGTGTCTTTGAACTGACAGTGTTCTGTGAATGGTTTCCCTGAATCAGAGTTTGGGAGACAAAAAATCATGGCATCATAACTTTGCCAACTGGTTCTAGTCCACTTTTCACTCATCCCGTCACAAGGAGCTGGCTCTGCCGAGAGGGTCAAATCTGGGCTGGCCATACAGAGTTACACGTCCTTTGTCAGAATTGGAGACACAGAGGGTCAGGCTGAGTGGTTTGGAGCAGGGAAGCGGGGCTTACTGAATCCTAGCATGGGAGGGACTCATCGCCGCACGTGGCTTAATCAGACTCTAGGTCAGGGACGACTTATCTCTGTATTTCCAGGCCTGGTCTTTGGAAGCTGCCCCTTCAAACCCCAGAGAAGCCTGCCGCAGGGCACAGGAGACGCTTGTTCTGGTAGTTGCTGTACTCATGAGCGCAGTAGATGAGATCGTTCTCCACCCTTTCACCATCACCATGTGAAGTGTCTCTTCACGAACGGGAAGCTTTGGCACCTCTGGATAGGGTAGCCCAGGAAGTCTTTGCAGAGATCCCCGACACCCCGTACTCCTGCCAAGTACTTAGTGCATCTTCTGCTGTCTGGCTAGAAAACCTAAGAGCAAGGACGGGCGGTGGCTGTGCTGTGATTATAAATTACAGGGGAGGTTTAAGAGGGCCATGTAATCTCAGCCAACCAGGCACAGGGCTAGGGCCAGGGGGTCAGACCAGTTTTGCACTAGGGGTGAAATTCACACCCTGCAAGAAGTCCATGCACCACTCAAACCCTAGTCCAGCCTTTGCTCTTCAAGACGGGAGTGCTCCAACAGGCACAGAGTCACCACAGCTAGCTCCTACTTGTCCCATAAGGAAGCTGAACAGAGGATTAAGGAGCCATCCACCCTCTCTATTACACCAAGCAGATCTCAGCAGAGTCAGGCTCCATGCACCAACCCAGGGACAGTGTCTGAGCCATCTACACCCTGGTTATCAGCAGAAAGGCTCCTGGCTTTGGTGTCATCTCACTCCTGCCCCCACCAGCCCTGACTATGGCCCTCTGACTCCCTCCCAGTGCAGCGGCTGCCAATCTGGCCTCTGAGGAGCTAACACAGGAAATCGGCTGATCTGAGAGCCTGGCACCAGGTGACAGAATTACAGGCAGGTGAGTGAGGCATCTACCCCACACAACTGGAAAGGACCATGAGAGGCCATCAAGTGAAAAACCACCTCATTAATCAAAGATTGAGCTGTATGACCTTGAGCAGATCACTGTGCCTCAGTTTCCCCTTCTTTCAACTGCACCATTACTGAGCATATGGTTTTTGGGGCAGAGGACTGTCTCTTTGTACAGCCCCTAGCACAACAGGGCCCTGTGTTTGGTTGTGGGTTCAATGAGCCACATTATGCCAGTAACAAGAGCTGGGAGGCTGAATGGATCTGGTCTCTAACATCTCCCAAGAACTTCCAGTGAAAGACGTCATGAATGGAAGCAGTACTGATTACAAGCCAGGTATTTCCACACTGAGGGAAAAACAACCTCTCATGCTGATATGGGAAAGAAAATAAATGATATTCTCTCTTAATCTACTTCATTATTCCAGGGTGTGGGAAAGCCTGAGGGCACATCTGCATCTGGAGGTGGAGGTGCAAGTCCCAGCTCAAAGAGAAATACCCATGCTAACTCTGTGTCATCACACACAGCACCTTTGGTTCACGACCTTCTAATTCAGCTACAGATGGGCACAAGTAAGAGTTAATTCTCTTACTGAGAAGCTTTCACAAATCTCTCTAGACATTTACACAGCCCTTGTTAGCACAGGATCTATGATCAGAAATGTATTTATTCTCCCAACCCCACCCCACCCCCATGAGGTGAGGTTGTTGTGTTACTCAGTTTGACATTTGGGAAAACTGAGGCACAGAGCAGAACAGGTCTGGCCGGGAATTTTCAGAAGTGACAAATGAGTTTAGAAGCCTCAACTTTTGGGTGCTCAATCTGAGACATCTTAAAAGAGGTCTTGATTTTAAGTTATGCCAAACACCTACCTTCTTAAAAAGCAGGCCTCTTTAAACCCAAATTGGACATCTCTAAAAAAGCTACACACTAATTCAGCCACAGTATGTTTGGTTCACTGCAGGAATTAGCAGATTAAATTCTCTAGCTTCAGCTCTGCAGTTCAGACCAGATGATCACATTGATACCTTCTGCCTTAACATCTGCGCCAAGTGTTTCAAGTTGTGGCACCAAAAATCACCCATGAAATCTTGGCTGTGGCCACAACAGAGCACATCTGAACAAAGCTTGGCATTTGGTTTAGAGCAAGGTATCTGCAGAGGGATCGAAAATGTAATTACACTTAGCGGACACAACACTGAACACCTATGAATGGCCACATTGGGTCAGATCAATGGTCCATCTAGCACTGGATCAAGTGCTGGACCAAGCACCCTCTTAAACCATCCCTGACAGGTGCTCGTCCAACCTGCTCTTAAATACTCCCAAGGATGGAGATTCCACAACCTACCTTGGCAACTTTTTCTAGTGGTTAATCACCCTGACAGTTAGGAATTTTTTCCCAAATCCAGCCTAAGCCTCCCTTGTTAAATCCATTCCTTCTTGTCCTATTTTTGGCAGTTAAGGAGAACAGTTTTTCTCCCTCCTCCTTGTGACAGCCTCTTCGGTACTTGAGAACCGTTATCATGTCCCCTCTCAGCCTCCTCTTTTCCAGACTAAACAAACCCAGCTCTTTCACTCTTCCCTCGTAAGTCAAGTGTTCCACACCTCTAATCATTTGTGTTGCTCTTCTCTGGACTTTATCCAGTTTGTCCACATCTTTCCTGAAAGGAAGTGCCCAGAACTGGACAGAGTACTCCAGTTGAGGCCTAATCATTGCAGAGCAGAGTGGAAGAATTACTTCTCTATCTTACAATACTCCTGTTAATCCATCCCAGAATGATGTTTGCTTTTTTTGCAACAGTGCTGACTCATATTTAGTGTGTAGTGCACTATGCCACCCAGGTCTCTTTCCACAGTTCTCTCTCCTAAGCAGTCATTGCCCATTTTGTATGTGTGCAATAGATTGTTCTTCCCTAAGTGGAGTACTTTGCATTTGTCCTTTTTGAATTTCATTCTGTTTATCTCAGACCATTTCACTAGTTTATCTAGTCAAGTCAAGTCATAGGGCTGGAAGGGACCTCATGAGATCATCGAGTCCAACCCCCTGGGAATTGAACCCAGGACCTTCTGCATGTTAAGCAGAGGTGTTAGCCACTACACTATTTGCAGCTATCATTATGAATTGTGTTCCCATCCTCCAAAGCACTTGTAACACCACCCAGCTTGGTATCATCAGCAAAGTTTATCTATGTACTCTCAATGCCGTCATCTAAGTCATTGATGAAAATATTGAACAGAATCAGACCCACAATCCATTCCTGCGGTACTCTGCTCATTATGCCCTGCCAGCATGACTGGGAACCAGTTTTGCACTCATCTTATAGTAGCTCCATCCAGGTTGTCTTTCCAAGTTTGTTAGTGAGAAGGTGATGCGACACCATATCAAAACCCTTGCTAAAGTCTAGATACACCACATCTGCCACATCCTCCCTATCCACAAGGCTTGTTACCCCATCACAGAAAGCTATCATGTTGGTTTGACATGATTTGTTCTTGACAAATCCATGCTGACTATCACAAAGCACTTTATTCTCTTCTAGATGTTTGCTGATGGATTCCATAATTCTTTGCTCCTTTATTTTATTATTCTCTCGGATATGCCGAGCCTCTGACAAACATGATTTACTCCAGTCTACACTGCCTGCTAATCGGAATTGAAGGCCACCAACTCATTCCACGTGGTTCACCAAGCAAACAGCCTCTGCTGGGGAAAAATGCAGAGCCATGCTGGACAAAGACAAGGCATAGCAAGTACTAAAAGGTGTGAGCAAAAGACTGAGGGAAACAAATCAAATGCACAATGAAGAGGACTGTCTCAGTGTGGTTTCATGGCTCTTGCTGGGCTTGAGTCTGGAGAATGGCTTTCGTTAATGAACAATTTCCTCCAAGAAAGAATCATACAAAATCTTCCTCTCCCTCATTAGCATTTTGGCTCATCTCGCCACAAGCCACAATCCATACCTCTGGGCATATGGAACAGATGGGGGCATTCTTAAAGGTATATGCTCAAACCTCTGCTAATCCAGAAAACCACTGGCTCATGCTGCCAAGATGCTTAGCAAAATCTCACCCTGGTGGCTTACAGCAGCATACAAGGAACAATGACTGGCACCAGTGGCTCAGCATGGAAGCTATCCACAAACCACTGTGCTATGTCCTAAAACTTCTCTTGGTGAAGACTTGCTAGGAGATTTTATTCCTCAAACCCTTCTGCCAAACCCCATACAAGCCTAGAGACCTGATGGATACCTCTTTCTCTGTCTCCTTTTGGTTACAGTGAGTGTAGCAGGAGATTTGAGCTCTAACAACTGAAGTAGGTAGCAGGAGCACTTGAATTCTAACCTCAGCTCTAACTGCAATTTGCTGTTGTGACCTCAAGCAAGGTGTGTAACTGCTCTGTGCCGAGTTTCCCCACGTGCGTAATATTATTGTGACCTGGCTAGCGTGTACATGAAACAGTCCCCTCTCTAGTGGATGGAATTGGAACCGCTCCGCTGTGTCTCATAGGCCCTAGACTGCCAAGCATATATGGAGATTCTCCTTCAGCTCACGTTGTAGAAGCCAACAATCTAAGGGTTTGGTCTTTGCCGTCACCATGGTGTTCCAAAAGGCCTTGATTGTTTCACATCACTGCAAGGGCCCCAGGCGTTGATGGCTTTGCTACAGGACATCCTTCATCCACAGGGCTGGGAAGAATTAATAGGTATGTGCTGGCAATGCACTTGGAGGAGGCAGAGCATTGTTTAGTACAGCAAAGAAAAATGTGAGCAGAGCTTTGGGAAGGCTCCTTTTATGAAGCAATTGATCAGACTGTCAAACAGCCTCCCGCGGGACAAAGGGGAAGCTCTTTTACAATGGATCATTCAGCCCTGGCCAGCCAGCGATGATGATCTTGCATCTGTACAGCACTTTTCATCCGAATGGGTCCCAAAGCGCTTGCCAAATGGCTTGAGTGAGTGACAGCTAGAAACATTGCAATTGCTTTGACCAGCCCTGGGCTGCTGCGGCACCCGCAGTAAAAACGAGGCTTCAGCCTGCTTCACAGGAGTTGAAGGAAAGGACCAGCTAACCCTCTCCACCTTGGCATTATGCCAAAGGGGCACTTTGGGAGTGCCAGAGGGCCGCCAAATATTTAAAAATCAAAACAACAATCCTCCTTCCTTCCCAGCTTGGAGGGGAAACAGGCTGCTTCACACAAGCGGCGGTGCGCGGTCCTTCCTCTGTTTCCGGTGTGAGCTACCTGACTCTTCCTGCACTCATCAGCTACTCTGTTGGTTACTGGTTTCACTGGCAGGAGGGAGACGTGTCCCTCTGGGCCAATCCAGTGATGGGCTTTGAATATCAAGACTCTGTGTTTAACAGGGGGTCTCTGGAGCTACCAGTTTAAGTTTAGTTGGAGAGGAAGGACATGAACAATGTCAGGCCATTTCTGTTCATCCCTGCAGCTCCTTGGTAGGATGGGAAGTGGGTGATTGGCCAGAGAGAGGTCCAGCGTGACTAGCACAGACGGGCTGCCCTTGTCGTGGACCGAGGAGTCTGTCTTTTACCTCCCCTCCAATAACCCTCCCAAATCTCTGCTATGACAAAATGCAATAGTAACCTGGCCTCTGACAGTGAAGGGGAGAGAGACCAAGACAGTAGCTACAGCTGCCTCCCCTCCTTAGAGCATCACTCCAACTAGCCGCATGGACGCTGAAGCACAGGTGACAGCTCATGCTGGCTGCTTGAATTCAAAGATCATGCCCAGGCATGACCTCAGGTGGCTATCCCATCAGACTGGGAGGCACAGTCATGGACCTTGTGGTCACCTTACCTATATTTGGGAAGCACTTGATGTCACAGAGACGGACAAAGCTTGGCAAGGAAGGATGGGTGATGGAGCCAATCCTAGATCAGATGCTGGACACTAAAACGTTGAAGTATCTTGGGTCTGAACTCTGAGAACATGAAAATCGCCAGACTGGGTCAGACCAATGATCCATCTGGCCCCGTATCCTGTCTCTGGCAGGGGCCAGCACCAGAAGGAATGAATAGAACGGGGTAATATTCAGATTCATCCTCTGTGGTCCAGCCCCAGCTTCTGGCAGTCAGAGGTATAGAGACACCCAGAGTTTGCACCTTTCCCATCCTGCTAATAGCCGTTAATTGGTCTATCGTCCAGGAAATCGTCCAGGAATTTATTTAATTAACTGTTGGACCCAGCTGACCTTCACAACATCCCTTGGCACCGAGTTTCACAGGCTGACTGTGCCTTGAGTGAAGAAGTATGTCCTTGTGTTTGTTTTAAACCAGCTTTCTATGAAGACCACAGCCTTCTAATAGACTCTGTGTAAGACCCCAGGCTAAGTAGTATCGTATATTACAGTAGCAGAAATTAATTCAGATCATTTTTTTTGCTAATTGGCCTCTCTCTAGCAATGCAGTTGAGTAGATGAGAAATAAGTCCTGCAAGGTAGCCTAATTCTTCCCCAGAACAGGTAGTCACCACCATCATTTTGTGCTTCTGCAAAATCTGACCATTTATTCCTACCCTCTGTTTCCTGTCTTTAACAGTCACTGACCCAGGAGAGGACATCTCAGTTATCCCATGATTGCTTAGTTTGTTGAAGCGATTTTGGTGTTGGGCCTTGCCGAAGGCTTTCTGAAAGGATCTGTTTCCCTTTTCGTTTCACTCAGTGGCTTGGCATGCTCTCTGCGGGAGTAAAAAGGGCCACCCCTTGAGGCAGCCCAACTGGAGTGATCAAACTTTCCCCCGCTGTCAAATTCAGTCACATCTCTGCAGTAAAATGCAGGACCCCACGTGTAACCCAGTTATTCTGCCCTGGCAAAGGCAAGATGATCACTCTGCTCTGTAGCAACACAACGCCTGCTTTGCCAGGTTGAAGGCACGAGTGGATCCTTTAAGCACACAGGATTTTCCCCCAGCACAGGAAGTTTGCAGTAAACCCTTCACAGATGTAAGCAAATGGAGAAGTGCATGGTGGGATTACAGAGGGAAGATGTAGCATGAGAAAACTGCATCGTGCTGACAGAAAGGCCAGCTGGTGCCAGAATAAACACAATTGAATAGTTTTTGATGCAAGTAAAAGCTCTGCTGCCGAACAGACCAGGCAGATGCACTGCAAACATTCCCAGACGTGCTCTGTTTGAATATTCCAGCAGCGGTGTTGAGGATATAAGGTGGGTCCCACTGAAACACATCTGCAGAGGCATTAAATAGACCAGGTGTGCTCCGGCAGAACACACTAACTATGCTGTGAGTGCATCAGGCACAATCCAGCCGGGAGATGGGGGAGGTGTAGCACTGAAGGGCTTGCAAAGCAAATGTGCAGTGCTGACAGGCCAGCAGCGTGATGTCAGGGAGGCGAAATGCAGCATTCAGTGAGGCATGCAGACACGCGGGTAGAAAAGCTGGTACCTGTACTTGTAAGCTGCCATCTCGTTATGACTGAGAAGCAAGGCAGAAAACAGCATGGTCAAAACCTCTCTGGACAAGTCTCAGTAAAAGGTCAGACAGTTCCCCATCACTCCCACTGGCCTGCTCCATGGGACATCGAATGCCCCAAGAAGCCAGAAGCAGTGTACGTAGACACAGGAGAATGAGAAGCTGTGTCAAGGGCTCCACCTCCACCAACAAAGCGGAGCAGCTACAGGGATTTTCACTGCTGGGTTTTGCTACAGCCATCCACGAGACAAGCAAGGGCACCTGCCTCATTGCCAAATGGGAACTGAGGCACATACAGGTCAAGAAACCAGCCTGAGGTACCCAGAGAAAGTCCTCAGCACAGCTGGGAACTGAACCCATCTGATGCCTTGAACCATGAGGCCCATTTTCTTCCTTGAAACTCTTTAACCATTAACCTAGAGCTTCCCAGACCTACACCAGCTCAGAGAATCAGAGAATCGTAGAAGATTGGGGTTAGGAGGGACCTCAGGAGGTATCGACCCCAACCCCCTGCTCAAAGGAGGGCCAACCCCAATGAAACCATCCCAGCCAGGGCTGCGTCAAGCCTGGCATAAAAAAACTCGAAGGATGGAGATTCCTTTCCCCCCCGCCCCCTCCATCAATAACCCATTCCAGTGCTTCACCATCATCTTAGGGAACAAGGTTTCCTAATATCCAACCAAAACCTTCCACATTGCAACTTCAACCATTGCTCCTAGTTCTCTCACCTGCTCCACCGAGAACAGCCCAGCTCCATCCTCCCTGGATCCCCCTTCAGATAGTTGAAGGCTTCTGTCAAATCCCCCCTTAGTCTTCTTTTCTGCAGACTAAACAAGCCCAGTTTCCTCAGCCTCTCCTGAGATATTGTGTGCTCCAGCCCCCTCATCATTTCCATTTCCTTCCACTGAACTCCAATTTGTCCACCTCCTTCTTGTAGTGGGGAGCCCAAAACTGGACACAATGCTCCAAAAGTGCCCCACTGGTGCCGAATAGAGGGAAACAAGCACCTCCCTCAATCTGCCAGCAATGTTCTTACCAGAGCCCTAATACTGTTTGCGCACCCGGGGCACGTTCTGATCAGAACGCGTCCCTTGCATTTAGCAGCGCTGGGGACTGTTGCTGTGAAACGTGCCTTTTAATAGACCAGCTCTATTGGCGTGCCCTGGGCAAAGTCTCATTCGCCCCGCCATAGTTACGGCTCTGATTCTTACTAGCGTAGCCCAATATGCCACTAGCCTTCTTGGCAATCGGAGCAGGGGCGTAGTAACAGCCTTTCCCCTTTCGATTCCGCTCTCTGCTCTCGTAGTGATCAAACACTCTTGCGAGAGGACAGGACAGCCATTGAGTGCGCCATATGAAACGAGTTGGATGGCCTCAATCCATTTCCCACTGGGGAGGGGCATAAAGATGCATGGATTAGAAAGTGAGGGCCGCAGAGTGGGGACAGCTGACAGTCCCCCAGTGCTCTGGGATCCATGCAGAGCTGCCAGCAGGGAGCCCCGTGGAGGGTAGGTGCTTCAGGAAGAACGACCCAAAGGACCCAGAGAGATGGCACCTACAGCCCTCTGACTAGCCAAGCACACCAGAAACCCTGGAGGGTGCCCCAGGGATGGGTCTCTGGTATCCCAGAGACTTCTGGCCTCCTGTGGCTGGTGCATACTTCACCTGGTCCCCCAATCTCCCATTTCCAACCCCTGCCCCGATTCTTGAACTCAGTTCTAGCAACTTCACCGACACCTGATCACCAACTGCCCCAGCCCAGCAGTGACCATTAGACAAGACTCCCTGCAACCTGGTCCCTTAAAAGGGGTCCCCATTGGAAGAGATCCCAACAGCACCTTTGTTGGCACTCAGTAAAAACACCAGCAGTAACAGAAACCTGGGTAGCACACTTACCAGTGCAGCTCTCACTGAACAAAGCTGAGAGCTTATCTCTGACTTTAACAGGAACAGGGACCCCCCCACACACACCTCATATTTTCTTGGTGCTCATTACAACCAGCCATTCATCGATACTGAAAGGCAAAATGAAGGTCCCTTCACTGCTCAGTAGCAACTTGATATTCAAGAAACGTGCAGACAGCTGCAGCTCGAGTTAACATTAAAACATGGGAAGGAAAAGCACTGGAAAAAGGAAGAAAAGGGAAAGAAAAGCCTGCAGAAGGATCTACAGAAGCGCTGGCCACACAAATGCCATCAGAGGGAATTTTTGTATGAAGCAATGCTAGCAAGGATCAAGAGGAAACAATTGAAGGAAGATGACAGCCTTGAAACACAGCATCTCTGCTCCTTTGGGATGTGACAGCCAGAGAAAGGACGGGATGCAGCATGACATAAAGACCAAGGAGGCAAGCTGGACTTCTGTCTGTGCACATTCAAGCAATGGGAATTGGTTGTTGGATCCACACACATGAGCACACGAGCAGTGCTTTTCTAAAGAGCCAGGCCACTGTCCAGAGAAGAACAGAAAAACGTGATGGCAGCAAGTGATGGAAAAGCAGGCTTCACGCCTTGTGGATTTAGAGCTACCCCGTGGCCAGATACGATCCCAGTGAGGCAGATGTTGTTAGCACATACTCTCTGGAGTTGATGAGATCAGAGGAATGAGAGGCCCCACAAACAGCTACCCAGCACTGTTCCCTTTAAGAGCTGGAGTAATTCCCCATGGATTTCAGTGTGCTTTGGATCAGGCCCAATGTGTTTGCCGCAAGATGCTGGAAAGTGCCAGAGCAACGGGATGGGAGAGGGGCCAGAATGGTGATGCTAGGTGGGGAACAGCCCTGGAGTGAGGCCGGAGAGTAACACCAAGTGGGGAACTGGGGGGCAAGCTTCCCACATGTTTCCCCAAGCCTGCCAGCCGCTCACCTCTGCAGAGAAAGGCTGAGCCTCTTTAACGCCCACTAACTGTGCACCTTCCCAGACTGGCCCCTTGGGCAGAACATCCCACCCATGAATGCCAGTTACTGGGGTGGTTTAAGCCACTTTCACACCCTCCTTATCTTGGGGCCATCGGCTGTTTTTGGTAGCAGAATGTGAGGCTATTTGGACATGCTCCCCTTTTTCCCAGCCATGCCCCTGTCTCAGCAGTGAGGACTCAGTGGCTATGTCTGCACTGTCCAAGTTATTTCAAAAAATAGTAATTTCAAAATAACTATTTCAAATTATTTTGAAATAGCATTATTTCAAAATAGGAGTCTAGTGAAGACTCTTTTTTGCAATAAGGCAGGAGTTCTTTCAAAATAAAGAGTCTTTGCTAGACTCTCTTTTTCAAAATAGGGGAAGGCAGTGAAAAGTATAGGGCTATTATTTAAAAAAAAGCCAATTGCATAGCTTGGAATGGCTTTTTTCAAAATAACTATTTTGAAAGAACAGCTCTTTTGAAATAACTGCAGGTTTAGTTATTTTGAAATAACACTTCATTATTTCAAAATAATGAAGCGCTTATTTTGAAATACCCAAATGCCTGCATGGACAGGTAAAAAGTTTTTTCAAAATAAGCTTCCTTATTTAAAAAAAAAAACTTTTCAGCATAGACATTCCCAGTGAGACAGAAGTTTCTGCCGCTGTTCATTGCCCAAGGATTCTTCACTGGCTTTATGCCTTACACCACTAGAAAGGTGGAGCTCCAAGCCTGGACTTAAACCACAGGCCTCTCTTCTGTCCTGGCCACCTTGGAGAAGGAGGCACAGCAAAAGGAGCTGTGCAACTGACGGCTCTTATTCTGCCAACACTATAGCTGGGAGTATCTGTCTGTGACAGAATCCAGCTTTGGACTTCGTAATCCCCTTGTTGTTGGAAATCTAGCTGGAAGAATCTCCGTGCGGCCATAAGGAATTGCTGATGGAAAGACAACCGTCATCCTCAGGCAACGAATGCCACTGCAGTATCTATGGGCATCTTGAAGATGGTGACACGCAGCATGCTGCTTTCAGGCGAGCCATCAGATAACATAGGATCTACAGACCAGTAGGTCTTGCTATTTAACATGAAATAACCTGATCCAGCTACACAGAGTTTAAGCCACAGGGCTTGCTGGGGCAAGGAGACTGTTCTCAATTCTGGCACATGCTCACTGGGAAGTCACAAAGCTTTGTGCCTCAGTTTCCCCATTAGTAAAAGCAGGATAATTTCTTACACCAGGCTGGTTTGAGGCTCAGTTTGAACTGCAGATGTTATAGGAACAAAAAGATTAACTGGACACAACAGTCTTCTTCTAAGTCTTCTACACTGTTACAGCTTTCTGTTCAATAGCTGCCCCAGTCCACCCCAGCAGAAGCTGCATTTTGGTGGAATGACAAAGTAGTTGCCCTTTATATACACGTAAGGCCAAACACTTGGCAAAACTCTATCGACTTTAAGAGAGTTTCCCCTGCTTGACCAGATCTGAATTTGGCCATCAATTCATTAGCAAACACTCTGGGACCTGGGGGCAGGGGGTGATGGGTGAAAGATAACACTGTAGCTCCGGGATGGTTATAAACATGAACTCCTGGAGGCATTGCTAAACCCCAAGGTTTTGTTTTCATGAGGAAAACAGGTGTGTTCTAAACTCAAGTAAAAGCTTAGGAGCAAGTCTGCCTGCAAAATTAGATTGACCTACGGTACATTGATATACAGCCTCTGCAGGAATCAAATCACACTCCTTGGCTATGTCCACACACAAAGTTTTATTTTGAAATAAGTCATTTCGAAATGACTTATTTTGAAATAAAACCCTTATTTTGAAATGACTTATTTCAAAATAAGGGAAAGATTGCTAACGAAACGGCTGTTATTTCGAAACGGTTATGTCAAAACAAGGCCATTTGGACATGTTGTTTTGAAACTGTTGTTTCGAAACAACATGTCCAAATGACGTTATTTCAAAATAACCATTTCGAAATAACAGCCGTTTTGAAATGAATGGGGTTTAAGCTGTTTCAAAATGACGGTTTGTATTTGGAAAAGACGGAGCCCGTCATGTCGAAATGAGAAAACGTCATGTGGACCTAATCTTTTTTATTTCAAAATAACCAGTGTTATTTTGAAACAAAAGAGACGTGTGGACATACCCCTCGTGTCAGTGGCACCTCCTCACCAGGAGCACTCACAACTGATTTAACTGGCCTCAGAAAGGCTTCAATGTAAGAGGGACGCTGTGCTGAGCCAGCTACATCGACCCAAGCACTGCACCTATTAAGTCAGTGAAGTGGGCCAGTTACTGTGATGCTTTAGCATAGACGCGCTTCCTCTACCTCAGTGGGCCCAGCGCTTTCTACCAGCTGTGGGTCAGGAAAGTACTTCACCCCTGAGCATTTCTGCCACCCTCTAGTGATGGGTGAGGGCAATACAGCTGCTCTAAAATGGCTCTTTTCTGCTGGCTCCCAGTCCTGCCTCTGGTTCTCTGAAGCCCCTGCCTCTTTGGTGGGGCTCTTGCCCCTCCAGTAAATAGGTGATGGGGGCCCCAACCCAGGGACAATACAAGCAGCCACCTCATCCTAGCTTCTCTGGGTTTCTTCCCCAAGCTGCTTGACTTAATGTGCGCACCCTGCTCGGCGAAGGGTCCTTCCTGGCCTCTGCACCAGGAAAGACTCTTGACTCCGGACAGCCTCAGGCCTGGGAACGGTCCTCTGGTTTTTCACTTCCCCAGATGTTGTACCTGCAGGGCTTTCTCCTGCCACCATTCTGCTCCTTCTCCTAAACCCTCCTGGATCTTCACAGCATCTTTTCTGTTCAAACACTCTCTGGTAACACAATTCATGCTCATGCCCCAGCCACACCTGTTCTCTGGAGGGGAGGCTTTTAACAAGTCCCGGATGGGGCCATGATTAGCTCCAGGTCGGTTAATTAACCTGGCATAACCCCTGCTCAGCTACCTGGGGAAAAGGGATTTATTGATCCTAGGGCTGATGTATAGGCCTTTTAGCTCTCCGGTAGCCAACTGGTCTGATCCTGTCGCAACGCTTACAGAATTCAGGCGCTGGACACTGCCTTACATTGACCTAGCTCTGTAGTGTGGAGACCAGGCCTGGGGAAGATGGATATCACTCATTCTCTCACTAATTAGAGGATAAATTAAAGCCTAAATTTCCAGTAGGCTTCAACACATGTGGAAATGACACACAGCCTTGTCTTTACTAGAAAGTTAGCCCAAGTTAAGAACACTGCTTTTTTTTCCCCCTAGCGAAGACTCAGCCGAAGACAGCTGATTTTTGGCTGTCAGTGAAGACCCACTCCATCGATCAGAAAGTCAATCTAATCAGTCCGTCCCCTACAAAAGGGTAGTGCTGAGCTGGAAAGAGGGCATTGCCCTCAGCTCAGGGTAGCAGAGATGCCACAGTAAGCAAGCATTACGAAGTTGAAGGAAAGTTATTTTACATAACTTGGGACCTCCCTTTGACTGCCACCAAATTCTGCAGCTAGCATAGACGAGGCCAGAGGCTCCTCAGTCATTAGATGCTGTGACACTGAAGAGAGCAACATCTAAATACATTTTAGGGCCTCAATCTCCTGGTGTTAAGCAAGAAGACAGGGCCACCCAACTCATAGAGGTAGGGGAGAATAAACAAATTTAAAATAGAGGGGTGCTCCAACATTGCAAAGTACCTAAAACAGACAGTTGCACAGGTACAACGAGTCAGGCACTCTTCCTCTAAACACTGACCACAAGCATGGTCTCTGCCCCAACAGTCTAAGACCACATCTCCCCAGCAGCCTATGTCACATCACTCACGGGTGCGTGACTAGTCCTATGCCAACATAAGTGACACTGACACAAACCCTGGTGCACACAGCAGTATGTTGGTGGGAGAGCTTGTGCCGCTCACTGAGGCAGCTTTTTTATGCCGATGGGAAAGGTCTTTCCTGCTGGCATACAGCATCTTCACCAAACAGAGGCAGCCACACAGTTATCAGTACAGTGTCCAGACAGGGCCCCCTGTGCTATATCTACAGGGGTGTAGACCAGTGGTTCCCAACCGGTGTGCTGCGGCACATCAGTGTGCTGCAGGAAAACCTGAAGTGTGCCGCGAGAATCTGCTGGGAGCTGGGGTCATTTAAATCTCCCACCCTGCTCAGCCCACCCATCTGGGCTGTGTAGGGCGGGAAAAGGCTGCAGCAGATTCTCGCTGCAGGTAGGTGTGAGCTGGGGAAGGGGGGTGAATATGGTTTGGGGGGGCCTTGGAGTGGGGGGGGCAGATAGGGGTCCCAGTGAGGGGGCATGGGACAGCTTGAGGGCTGCTGGAGCAGCCGAATCTAGCCATCCCTGCGGACCCCAAAGGCAGCAGTCCCATCTATGGGGTCGTCCCCGGGGGGGGCAGGCGAACCCCCACTCATCCCCCCGGCACTGGGGGGCATGGCCGGCCAGTCTAGGGGAGGGGCAGACCCCTGCACCGGCTGTCCCAAGCTGGCGGACACTAGGCAAGTGGCCAAAAAGGAGGCTCAGTTCAGTGCTCCCGGTCGCCTCCCCCCGGCCACGCATGCTGCTCTTGGCTCTGTACCGGAGCAGCAGGGAAGGGTGGAGGCAGGATGGAGATGATATCTCTACTCTGCACTCCCTTCCACCCCCTTCCCACTGCTCCAACACTGAGACGAGAGCAACGCGCGTGGCCGGGAGGGGGGAGCAGGTGGACCAGCAGCAGTAAACCGGGACACCCTTTTGGCCAGCTTGCCTCATCCTGGCATGGGGGGCAGTGGTGCGTCCCCGCAGGGCCCCGGACAGTTGCCCCTTCTCCCTAGTGTGACCATGGGTGTCCTGGCTCATGAATATTCATAAGTTAATTTGAATATTCATGATGTGTCACACATAAATTGAAGGCCTCAGGGTGTGCCACAGCAGAAAAAAGGTTGGGACCCACTGGTGTAGACAACAAAAACTGACTAACGGTCACTAAAATCTAGGTCTGAACTGTAAAAGCCTCCACCAGGAATATTTCTCCAGTGATAGCTCCCAGCTGGGACCACAAGCATCCCACACACCAAAAAAGGGACCCAAGAAAGCAGGAGATCTGAAAATGTTTTCATCTCCTTATGCTTCCTTATTTATAAGGCTATTAACTGCCTCCCCCCCCCCCCCCCCCCGCTGGCAACGGGCCTCAAATAATGATTTGTCCTTGGATAATCTGTGCTTGGGTTTAAATTCTATCAATGCTATTTTAGAAGATTATCTGCTGCACGCCAAGCCAGGAAAACAGTTAAAACAAAGTGCAGAGTTTGCGTAGCTCTCTCAGAACAACATGCTCTTCTAAATGCCCATGAAGGGGGGAAGATGTGTGTAATATCATTCCCATAACAGCTGTGACCAGAACTTATGGGAGGCTGCATGAGAAAAAACGATTCTGGCGTATAGGAAAAAACGCACCCAAGTAAGTTCCTATGACCCCAGTCCAGGCACAAACAATTCCTCTGTGCCACCACACCTTAGCTTTTAGCACCTGGAGATCTCAGAGGCCAACCCAGCGAAATCTTGCAGACCTCATTCCATGCTGCGGCCGTCTCTGCTCTATTCCATGCTGGTGTGAAACAGGAGTCACTCCTTTGTTGTCAATGGTGTTTCACTGCTATACAGGCCACATCTGGTCCATTGATTTTGCTGGGTCTGTCTGTGTGAGAGAAGACTATACAGGTGTCCCAGGCTGTGTCTACACTGAAGCACCACAGCGTTTTACACTCTCTGAAGTGATTGGAGAGGTTCTCCTAACTCATACGTCATCCACCTCCCTGAGAGGCAATGGATAGGTTGGAGGGAGAACTCTGCGGCTCCCCTAGAGCTGTCCACTCCAGGGGTCAGATTGGCAGGGCTGTGTCTGTGCAGGGGGTAGGTTTTTCACACCACTGAGAGACGTTGCTATGCTAGCCTATAGTACAAACCTCCCTTAGAGAATTCACACCTTGAAACTCTTCATACAGGTCTTTGATGGCTTCACTGCAGAGTCTACCTGGCACAGGTACCACTTCAGCCATAGCCACTGCTCAGGAGCATCTACACAGCAGAACCACATTCGATTCATACCCCAGGTGGCAAGATTTCTGGGGACATAGTATTGTGGTGCTATTCCTGGGACCGTTAATTCTGATCAGGGAACAGCCTGGTGGTAGGAGAAATTCAATGACTTGATTGAAATACAGCACTCTTGGGGTATGTCTACACTGGAGGCTCTTTTAAGTCGACCTCATGAGATCATCGAGTCCAACCCCCTGGGAATTGAACCCAGGACCTACTTGACTTGACTTGACTTGACTTAACAAGGTTGCCTTTAAGTCCACTTAGAGAGTCCACACTGAAAACTCCTGTCGACTACCTGTGTCCACACTGGCAGGTGCTAGGTCAACCCTTCCTGGTGACCAGGAACTCTGGGAGGGGGCCTGGAAGCCACTTACATCAACTTAAGGGTTTTCCCCATCTACACGGCTTAAGTCAACTTTAAAAAGTTGACTTATGCGTTAAGTTGACCTTAAAAGGTGGTGTTAATAAGTCGACTTAATAAAAGCCCAGCGTGGCCGCAGAGGACTGTAGGTCGATTTAACTTTCTTTAAGTCAATCTAAGGCTCCAGTGTAGACGTACCCTTGGTGCTCTTTTATTCAGACTGCTATCCTGTCCCCACTAGGATATTGCCTTCAATGGGAACAGAATCAACCCCCAATTACAATGGGGGGGGAGCTGGGGTTTACACCCCAATTTAGGACTGAGGATCCAATCCCAGATCTGTCACTAACTCCCTGTTTGACATTAAGGATGTCACATCACTTCGCTATGCCTCACTTTCCCCAGCTAAAATGAGGCTAAGAAACCCTGCCGAGGGGATCTGAGGATAAATTCATGACTGTTTCCAGGATGCCCTGACCCTGTGGTGATGCATGAAAAACAGTCTGGATCCTTTAAGGAAGAAAGGAAATCTAAAAGCAAGGCATATCTTTTCTCTGGCTCTTCCCATTCTTTTATGTTTCCTTTTCAGAGCTGCCATTTTGTTTTCTTTCCTTCTGTCTTACATGCCATTTCCTACAGGCCCTCAGAACTTAGAGCAGAAAACCATGGCTACGGATACAGCAAATCAAGGTACCTGGGGTCTTAGTCAGGAGCGTCACTGCCCCGGGAAAGGACCCGGGGCCCCACCTAGATCCCGCCCCCGGCCGGGGATGGGGCCCCGTACCCATGGTCAGGGAAGCGGGCAGCTGGTCTCTGGATCTCTGGCCCGATCGGGCCGAAGACCAGGAGAGGCAGGGCCCCACCAGACCCGGGGTACTGGTGCCAGGATTCGGGGCACAGGCCCCATATCCCTGGCGCTATCGATGCCCCTGGTCTTAGTAAAGGGCTTCTTATGATATGCCCCCTTATGCTATATCAGGGAGCTGGCTACCATCTCCTTTAGAATAAAAAAGGGGAAATATAACAGCAATTCAGAAGCGAGAGAGACGACAGACAGCAACAAAATGGCTGCTTTTGCCAGATTTAAAGAGCCAGCCCCAGGAAGGCATGCCAGATAAAAAAAAGTCCCTCTAAGGAGACAGCCCTGGGCTGGAAAAAGACCAGCCAGCCACAGAGATGTGGTCTAGTGGCAGTGCGTTCCACAGTTCAATCACGGAGCGTCTAGAAAAGTATTTCCTACAATGTGATGCACTGTAAATTTTGCCTTGCAGGGAATTCAAGATGGTTACACTGCTTATGCCAAAGATTTAGCCAGGAAATTTTCAGTTGCGGATAACTGAAAAGAGGTGCTCATCAGCAAAGCAATGGAGATCACGCCACTCCGCTGCCTCTCTTACCAGAGCGGGCAAAATGAGAACAAATCCAGTTCAAGAACACATTTTACAATAGCTCAGAGTTTTGCTTTCATGTGTTATTAATTGTTAATATGTCTAGCTGTAAGCCCAGCCATGAGGCTCAGCACATTCCCAAGGGCCTGTTGCAGATAAAGTTTTCATTACTTTCCATAGATCAAACACGTATCCCTTCCAAAGCTCCAGGCAACCCCTTCTTTCATCCCCTTTCTTATTTATTTGTTTCCTTGAAGGGGAGAATTTGGTACATTTTTAACCTTCATGAAATGAGGACTGGGAGCAATGGATGGGCAGGTAGCTGGTGGACAAACTCCAAATGTAAATTCTGAGAGATGAAATGAAGGAAGGACTGACGCATGCTCTCTGGAAGGACCTGCCAAGTCTTTCACAGCCTAATACAAATTTAGAGATGCTCAGTAATTTGCAATACTGAACTAGAGTGTAAGGATGGGCTCCTGGCAGAAAGAAGACCTGGACCCACAGGCAGCTTTGTTGATGACAGCGACACTTGCTCTGTCAGTCCTGGAGTCCCAACTCCAGTTGGGCCAAGTCTGCAGCCCTCAACTAACCCAGCCCTAGGCTCTCCTCACGCACAGATCTGCAACAGCCTTTGCCTTTCCTGTTGCTGGCTGCTCGGATCAGATATTGCCACTCATCCTGAGTTATGGGATGAGTCTGTGATGCTGGCTAATCTCCTCCCATGAGTCGCGTGGGGGCCCCCAAACACACTTCTCTTGTTCTTTTAGGGCGCGTAAACCCAGTACAGTGACACAGAATCCATGTGTCAACTTGCCACATTACTTCCCTGCCACCCGATCCCACCTGGTCCTGTTGGCACACAGGAAGACAACAAATCACGTCACTTAGGTTGGGCAAGAGACAGGGGTTAAAGTAATCGAGAACGCAGTGGAACGCCATTCCAGGACCCACTGTTTTTAGCAGCTGAGAGTTTTCTGGACCCCCTAAAAATAGAAAATGATGCCGGAACGCTGCGTTCCTGGGCCCACCATTGAAAAAATAGCAGGCCCCATAATGCACCGTTCTGGTTCCATTTTCTATTTTTAGGGGCCTGAATGCTGTGCCCCTAAAAATAGTGGGCCCCAAAACGGTATTCCCCTGCATTCTGGTAGGGCGGGGGGGTGGGAGTGTTCCAGGGCAGGGCCGTAGCCCCCCCCCCCAA
>ML682063.1:1546918-1595939 GCA_007922195.1 Podocnemis expansa | reverse complement strand
AGTGTTCCAGGGCAGGGCCGTAGCCCCCCCCCAAACCCCCCCCCAAATCCCTCCCCTTCAAGGCCCCCCCAACCTGGGACCTGCCTGCTGTCCCCCAGCCCCAGGCCACACTGCCAGCCTGACCCGGGGCCTACTGCCTTCTCCGCAGCCGTGCCACCCCTGATTAAAACTGGGGTGGCCAGCTCACACTGGGGGGTATTGGGGGCAAGGGGTAGGTATTGGGGGGTGTTGGGAGCTGGTGTGGGTACTGGAGGTGGTATTGGTGACTGATGGTGGGTACTGGGGTGGCATTGGGGGCTGGGGGTAGTACTGGGGGTGGTATTGGGGGTGGGTATGGGGGTGGATTTTGGGGGCAGATATTAAGGGCTGGGATGGATTTTAGGGACAGGGAAATGGATATTAGGAGCAGGAGCTGAGGTGTGAGGCTGGTGTTTGGGGGGGCAGGAGCTGGGGAGCAGGAAGGGGGCCCACCCAATTGGGAGGGTTTCAGGGCCTGCCAAATTATACTTTAACCACTGGAATGAGACATTGTTAGCGTAGGGCCTGAGCTGCAAAGTCACACTCTGGAGTCAAGCTCAAAGTGGGGTGGATTGGGGGTCCCAGTTTGGTCCCAGATCCAACTCTACCTAGTTCAAGCAGGCTTTTAAACAAAACCCTCTCTGGGCTACCATGGTCCACACACATTACTGCAGTGACTCATGGGTCCGTGAGTTGAAAGACAGCTGTCACCAACCGCCAGGGTCCATCACACAAGGTGAACGCCTGTAAGCAATGCAGTCCTTGGGGGAGTAAGAAGAGCCACCCGCTTCCTCTCGTGTGTGCGCACACCCCATGCTTTGCACTCGGCTGCAGTTGTGCGCTGCTCACCTCCGCACAAAAGGGATTGGCACCCTTGGGAATTGGCCTATGGGATTCACGCGGGTCAAGTCAAGCTCTTCTAAGCCCTAGGCCACAGCCAGGGACACCACTCTGCTCCCTTTCTTACACTCTGTCTTCCTCCATCCATCTCCTCCTCTTCTCCCTTTTTGGCTCAGGTTCTTGTTTGCACTCAGATGCACTAGGAATTGCTCATTAGGGCTGGAGGACTTTTTGCTGGCCCTCATCTCCTCCTCCACCCCACTTCCCTCTTTGTATTCGGTTGTGGCTCCCAACGCTGACAATTCATTCCTTCCCCATCAATAATCCCTTTCAGAAATAAAACTCCAGTCACTCTATAATTCATAAGCTCACTGGAGCTCCAAAAGTGCTGATGAATTAAACAGACTCCACCTCGTTCTGTAACCGGAGGTCTTTGGTGGGCGAGCTCCAGGGGAGAAGCAATTGAAGGCCAGATGGAGGCGAGGGGGATCAGGATGGATAGGCCATAAGGTTAGATGTGGAACAGGCGATGCAGAAGGGAGAATGGCTCAGAGCACTAGTAACGGTGCATGGCACCAGGCCACATTTGCGCTCTTTGGTTTCTATCCAGCCCCATGCCCACGCCGATCCTTAATGCTGCTCAAGCATTTTACAGTGAAATGTTGTTCAGGGAAAAGTGTTGGTTCTTCCCAAACCACTGTCCCAGGACAGACACACTGACTTGTTGGGACCAACCATCTGAAAGGGAGCCAGTCTCCCCCACTCTAAACATGTAAAACACAGGTGCAGATCTCACCGGAAGTGACAGGTTTCCTGCTGTTGACACCTGCAAAGTGGGGTTTTGAATGTTTCACTCCCAACTTCTCCCGTAAGCCACAGACTTAGTGAGTTGATCATGGCTCCCCATAATTGCCATCTGCCAGTTTCTAACGTGAACGATACTCTCAGGCGACAGAGCATTGCGTTTGAGCCTGGACTCCTGAGATAGACCAACTGCACTGGATCTGATCTGCACTGTCAAAAATCTAGCTCCTAATGCAATTGGCGGGGTATCGACATCCCTGCTTTGCAGAGGGCAGACTGAGGCACAGCCATGTGGCAAACCTGGGTCAGGATTAAAACAGCAAATCAGCTGTAGCTCTGTAGCACATTGGCTGAACCCTTCTGAGCCTTCAAGCAGCTCTGAATTGAGTTTGGGAACAGCTGTCGAGTTTGGCACCAGATCACCCCTCCTTCGGAGAGACAGACCCTAGGACAGACTTGTTTAGCAAAATGGCTGAACTGTGATGGGCATCTAGCATGGTACATCATTTAAGAACCCAGCGAGCATTTCTAACATGCCCATCACTTTGGCATGTAGGCATGGGACATCAATTAAGAACCCAAATGAGATCTGCTCAGATAGGACAGACATTGCTCTTTCCTTCTCCTGGGTGGAGCCTTCTGTTGCTGACACAAGTGGGATCTGCCTCCCATTGCACCCAGAACAGGACAGGTATGTTCAAGTTACATAACAAAGTAATTACAGAATACAACAGTTCTTTCTGAGTTAGCCACACCAGAGACTGAAAAAACACACTCCCTCCTGCAGCCTGGAGGGCACAGCCCCACAGTGTATGCTCCAGTTCAGGGCTTTGTGCCGGTTGCATTAAATGTGGAGCCCTGACATTTGCGCTTTGTGACATTATGGGATTCTTTTATACTCACAGTGATTTTACCACTGTGATCACATGGCAAGATTTAGCCACTGAAATTGAAGCCAGTTTCACAGAAGAGCACCATACCAGATTTAGGGGGTATTTTTAAGCGTGGGAAGCAGGACTCAAATCGATGGCAGTTCATTTCATGCAGCAAGGAGTTCCACAGGCTAACTTCACATTGCATAGAAAAGTGTTTCCTTTTATCAGTTTTAAATGTGTGCAGGGAGTGGGTGTTGCTGATGAACTAGTGAGTCCATCATAGAAAAGCCAAGCACACATGGCCCACAGCACCTGGACTACATGCTCACCCTCTGGGGAAGTACAAAGCAAGTCATTGTGGGAGAAGCCTGTCCCGCTGCTGAGACCACCCTTGTGCTGCGGATCAAGGCCCACAATGTCCACCGTTGTTGACCTGCTGCCATTCACCACAAAGGTGTGGTAGGAAGGCAAGATAGCCCGTGTGGTGTGGGTGTCCTCCCTCCTCTTGGGAAGGAAGGATTGTCCCAGCCAGGTCTGGGTCCTAGGTGGAGGTGTGGAGTCAGTCCCCTGTTCTGCCACAGACTTCCTGGGTGACCTCGGGCATGTCCTTTAGCCTCTGTGCACTGTGGTTCTCCCCAGGCCATGGGGATAAGCACCCTGAATGCCATATAACAAAGGCCTGGGATCTCACCAAGGCCACAGAAGTCTGTCTGAGCCCTGAGCTGAACCTGCTTCTGTTCACAGCTCCAGCAACTGCAGGCTCCAAGTTCAACACTTTTAATCCCAGGCTGGGGCAAGGCTGCCTGGGCAGGGCCAGGTCTGTCTGCTTGGAAATGAAGAGATGTGGGAGGAGACGGTTCAGCGATGGTGCTGAGCCGAGATCCTGCAAGAGCCAGGCACCCTCCAGCCCAAGAGCATTCCCGGGAAGACTAGAAGTGTGGCCTTGGCAGACAGCTGGCAGGGGGCCAGCGTATCAGCGGAAACATCTTGCGGTGCAAAGAGAGCCGTGCACAAAACACTGCCGCTTCCTTCCTGGCCCAAACATCCCGTGCAGGTGCACAGCACATCACCATCCTGAAGGGAAGGAGATGGGTGCAGAGAGGAAGGGACCAGGGGTCCCTGACAGCACCCATGAGCAGAGCCCTAAGCACAAGGAAGGAACTCTTTGGCACGCCTATATCCTTGCCTGCCTCCCTTGTGCATGCCCCTTCCCTTAATTGTCTCTTTTCCAGCCTGCACAGTCCCAGGCTTTTTAATTTCTCTTCATACAGAAGCTGTTCCCTGCCCTTCAACATTTCTGTTGCCTTTCTCTGTACCTTTTCCAGTTCTAAACTGTCTTTTTTAAAGAAGGGGCACCCAAAGCTGCAGGCAGGATTATAGAGATGGGTGTCCCATGGGTTTATGTTTAAGCCTACGACTTAGTCCTGATCACGGACTGCATGTCTTTACTGAACCTTTGTGACTTCTCTGGCTTCAGCCCCCGCTGCTGTGGCTGCAATGGGGGCTGGAGCTGCCCGTTCCTGTCCCCAGTGGGGCTTGGGCCTCAGCTTCCCCCGGCAGTTAGCCTCCCTTCCCACTATTTTTAGCAAATTCCGTGAACTTTGGCTTATTTCCCATGACCTATCCATGACTTTTACTAAATATAAAAGTGACAGGCGATTACCCTGACCTATTCTCTAGATCCCTTTCCTAATGGTGCCTGCTGTGCCATAAGCTTTTCTGACAGCTGCCACTCCTCGAGCAGATGTTTTCACAGAACTAACCATGACAACTCCGAGATCTCGATCTGTAGTGGTCACAGCTAATTTACACCCTCATGCTACAGGTGTGTCTGCCACCTCTGTCATGCTGCACCAAGGGGCCTGTGTAGATTTAGTCAGCTTGGGAGTCAAAGAGCCAGGACCCATCTGTTTCCAACAGCCTCAAGAGAAGATCCCTTTCCAGGACCCACGTTCTGCCTCTTTGCTGCCACAGAAATCCTCACCCCTTGGGGAAGCCAACCTCAGGGAACCCCAACAGGGGCACTGATGGCCTGAAGCAGATGGATGTTGAGCATGCCCCACCCCAGAAACATTTTGGCCTGTCCCTGTCCAGCTCTGGTTGCCTTGGTGCATCATGGGTCATTTCGTTCTGCATTTGTACAGCCCCTAGCACGATGGAACGCTGAAAGGTTATGGGGGCCAGAAATCAATACTTATCATCTACTGTTTGAGTGGTAGCTGCCCGGCCTGGCATTGCAGGAACCATTCAGCTGCTTGATATTTGTTCTCCACTTCCATTGCTCATCGTACCAGGAGGAGGAGCCTTTGGGGGACAGCCAGTCAGCTGGGGCATCTGTAAAGATTGTGGCTTCCAGTCCAGACTAGGGGAGAAACTGGAGTAGACAGCATGGACTCCGCTGGTCTCGAGCCAACGACCTTTGCAACCTACTGCTACATCTGGGCTCGGCAAAGCAACTGGATGGCAGCTACATGTACAGCGTCTAGCACAGGAGGAGCCGATCCTGGCTGGGGCCTCTGTACTGTATAGTAACGGCAGCTGGTGAAGGAGGCCACTTGGTCCAGCATCAAGAACAGCGAATAAGCGTGGTTTTCATAGCTAGGTTTTACTTTTCTGGTTGCAAACAAAAAGATCACAGAAGAGAAGCCTACTTTCTAGCAAACCTCTTAGGCAAATTCAGCTTCCTCCTACACTCATCCCTGACTCCCCAGGATAGGGTCTGCAAACTTTTGACCGCTCTGCTCCCTCCTGGGCACCTGTGGAAGAGCTAAGCAGAGAGTTAGCACTTTGCTTGCTGATGCATGGCTAAACTGTACCCAGCCCTAGCAGAGATACTAGTGTCACTAACCCTATGCAAAAAAAAGTCAAGTTGTGGTGAACAGAGGTGGTTGCCTTTTTCTAAGTTCACACACAAAATAAGCCCTTTTCCCATGAGATGCCACTCACAGTAGATTGTGCTTATGCTCACATGATCACACGTGACTTCTGGGCTCAGCTCTCCCTCACTGAGGTGCAAATACAGCCCCGGGCTCTGTTTTGCTCTCTGACAATAACACTCAGAAGCTCTACTGGACTTCCTGAAACTGGCTTTCCTCTTGGAGGCACTGTGCTCTGATAAACTCCTTGGGCTAGACTCTTCTTTAATCAGAGGATGGAAAATACTAACGGCATCTCACCAGCCTTCTCACTCCTGGTCCAGAACGAGCCGTCACACACAGTGAATTGTGCAGACAGACGGCTGTGAAAGACCCCTTTCTACACGTGATGAGCAGTGAGCTAGCTAATCCTCTGCACGCTGACACCGTGCTCCTTCAGGAGTCTGAGCTGGCCTGGTTGGCGCAAATGGGACTGTTCACACCTCCCCAAGTCATGTTTTCAGGCGTTTTGCAAACGCAGGTAAACACTTTGACATCAGTAGCCTGGGCCATGTCTTAGGACCCATAGATGCTGGAGATTGGCTGTCTCTTTGAAATGAAAGCTCAGATCCCGGAGAATAAGGCGGTGGGACAGAAGCAGCACACTGCGAAATTCTTGGTCCTGGAAATTCAGTCCTAAATCTTGAGTTCAGGGCTTGACCCAAGAAGGAAGATAAGCCCCCTGCTTCCTACTGCCAGGCTCTAGCCCACCACTGGATCAGATGTGCTGGACTCCCAGGCAGGTGCATCTCCCTCCATGGCACTGGTGGGCTTGTCATGACACACATATGCAACCAAGAGGGGAAACGTGGGCCCAATTAATCCCTTGATCTCCGGGCTTCCCAAGGAGGATTCCAGCCCGACCTCCCGGAGCGGCAGCAAGTGAGCCGAACGGAGAGGTTTGGACCAAAGTGGCCGTCCGTAAAGCTGGGCCGGCAGACAAATGGGAACAAAGAGATTAAGTTTCGTATCTTGGTGACATAACAGATAGGACTATTTGATGCCGCCAGCCATTTATTTCCTCTTCCAGTAAAAAAAAAATCCCCCAACCCCCATCAGTTGTGCACTGGGAGGTTCTCCAGAGCCTGAGGGGTTATTTGCTCAGCCTCAGATTAATGTCATGGGAATGACAAGGGCTGTTACATTCTTTACCGCTTGTATAAACAGTTTTCACAAAGCTTAAGCCCCTCGCAGAGCCAAGAGCTCTCGGTTTGATGGTTTGGAATGTCCCACAATCCCCCTCACACTCGGCAAATAACCCTGAAGCATCTCACTCACTCGGCCACAGTCCTCACTATGAACCATGCCAACAGCCCAAGAGCCACGGTGGGCCAAAGTGACCGGGGGGGGGGGGGGGTAAGGCAATCGAGACTCTAGTAGAGCCACATAAACATCAGTGAGACAAATTTGGCCACCGCTGCACTGTGGCTGGGTTTCTTCAAAGCATCTGATGAAGTGGGATTTTCTCCCACGAAAGCTCATGCAAAAAATAAATCTGTTAGTCTTTAAGTGCCACATGACTCCTTGGGTTTTTTGCTGGGTTTTAGAACCCCCTCCACCCATGTTCAGGGCTGCTTGGGATCTAGGCCAGTGGTTTTCAAACTTTTTCCCTTGGGACCAAGTTGAAAAAAATCATGTATGCCTATAATCCAGTAATTACATCTTTGAACAATGCACTCCAGTCTTTTCGCAATGGCAGCAAGGGGTGCTGCGCCCCAGCGCTTGAGGCTCTCCAAACCAGTATTGGGTCCTGTCCCTAAGTTTGAGAACCACTGCTCTAGGCTAATGGGCACGCGTCCCATGACCGACGCCACAGCCTAACAACCTTGGTGTTGCTGCAGAAGAGCAATGAGATGACAGAGGCTGCATTGCCTAGTGATTAGAGTGGAGAACTGAGAGAGCTGTGTTCTGGTTGGACAGCTGGGAGAGCTTGGACAAATTCCTTCAGCCTCTCTGCCTCAGTTGCTCCATCTGTAAAATGGGGAGGTTTAGTGTGGTGGAGTTTGCAAAGCCTGCTGAGATCCTCAGATGGTAGATGCTCTGTGGGTTTCCCTCACCTTCGCTCTAAAGCATCAGCTATGCACAGATGCTGTGGCAAAATGTATTTATAAGGCATTGAGGGTGCAGAGAGTCTGTTTAGGGGGCAATGAGAGAGGGAAATTGTATGTCTGGACTGATAGAGCTGAGAAGCAGCAAAAGGAAAGAGGGAAGCAGAAACAAACATCTCTGGAGCTGGGAGTCAGTCGGCAGAGATTGATGACATTGCTACAGATCCACACCCCACCTCAGCCTCACTCTCCTTGCCACGACACCCCTCTCAACAAACATCTGCCAGGGAAGGTCTCTAGGTTTACTTGGTCCTGCTGCTTCAGTGCAGGGGGCGTGGATGAGATGACCTCTTGAGGTCACATCCAGCCCTACCTTTCTATGATTATATGAAATTCAAGACGGATGGTACCCAAACCATCAACTATCGGCTCCAAACCGCCAAGCACAAAGCATACACAATTTTCCTAAGGAGAGGGAAGGCTAACGGTATTTACATTTCAGAGCCCATTCGAAGATGAAATCAACCACATCAACCAACATGAAACTGTATAAAAATGCAAAACATATGTGAATTTGAAAGGTAACTGTGTATTTTCGCTTGAAGTGTTTTCTGGAACTTTGCAAACTATGGGATGGAGTAGCAGCACAAGGTTTAAGACCAAATAACTAAACAGACCAAACACCAGGAAGCATTTTTTTTTTCCTTAATTGGTTGGTTCAAAAGTCAAAGAACTGTTTGGCCAGAACAATAGGTTTTTTCCCTCAATCAGTGGAAGGACATTGTGACAAAATGATGAGAAAAAATGACTGAATTACTGCCCAAATGCAATCATATCTTTATTAAAGGCTGAGATTATGAAAGAACAGCTCCGGTACACTGTGTGAGTCGGTGGCAGTGATGAGAGCAGAGAAGATTCAGCTGTCATCTGAAGCATCCAGAGGGGAATTAGAAAAACAACCAACTGGCTTTTATGAAGAGAAATTAACATGATTCAGCTTATTTGAAACAGTCCGAGTAAATGAGCAACAATTTCCAGCTTCCTTAAAAATCTCAGCTCATGGCAGAAAAATCACATGCATTGCAGAGTCAGACCCAGTTTTCACTGTCTGATTTGTGGGGAGAGCGGTGCCTCCTAACAGCCACAGAAGACTGGGGACATCCAGAGTGGAATTTGCATCCAAGGTCCAACAACAATCGTGATTTTTCCCTACCCTTGGAGCCAGGGCTCCAAAGCACAGTTTCTCTCTTGTGAAAAGGCTGTGCAAGATGCAAGCATCCAAAAAGAGAGGCAAAGCCACTCAATGTTTTAAGCTACAGAATTCATAGATTTTTAAGGGCAGGAAAGGCAGTTAGATCATTTTGTCGGCTCTCCTCTTGAGCACAGGCCAGAGAAATTCACCCACTGATCCTTGTATTGAAACCCCCAAAATGGGTCCAATTTTCCAGGGAAAATAAGAAGGCTTTATTTGTTTTTCTCACCCCAGACAAGCTTTTTTTTGAGTGAGAAATAGCCCAATGATTTTATCTCCATTAGACATGTGTATGGCTCCCATTACTGTAGTATTTGAACATCGCACACTTATCCTTAACACTCCTGTGAGGTAGGGAAAGGCTGTTACGTTTTGTTTTTTTTACAGATGGGCAATTGAGGCACTGAGAGGCTAAGTGAACTGACTAAGGTCAGACAGGAAGTCTGTGTCAGAGCAGGGACCTGAAACCTAACCTCCCAAGTCTCTAATTATGACAACTTGAATGCTGGTTGATAATTGGAGGGGAAGCACAGAAGAACATCATTGAACCTGTCACCCAGACACCGTGAATGACCAAAGCAAATGGCTTTTACAGTTGTACGTTTCTCACAAGCTTGTAGTTATGGACATCTGGTTTCACAGGAAGCGAATTTACCAATTTGTTTGGCCAAATAAAGAAGATTGATTAGATTAAAATCGCTCATGGCTGGAAGTTGTCCATCAGCAAGTGCACGACTTACTGGTCTAGCGAGCTTACTAATACCAGCTGCAAATTAGTCTCTGCAATTTTCCATTTTAAGATTAAAAAGCACAGGCCAGGGGTGATTGATTTTCTAAAACTGTAGTGTTCTAACCTAAAAATTGACAGCTTTCAAACCTGTTATGCAGTTGAAATCTCAGACCGGTCTGGTTTCTTATCTTAGTGTGCTGATGCTGAATCTACCTGGAGAGACTTCAGGTGTCACAAAATCAAAGCCACACAGGTCCCAAAAAGCCCAAATCCTGGTTGTCTCTTAATAAACCATAATTGTTGAGAAGTTCCAAAGGGGTGACCATGACCTGATCCCATGACTTACTCCCCTGCATTTATTTGCCTCCCCATCTGTAAGTTCCCCATCTTCAAAGCATCTGACGAAGTGGGATTTTCTCCCACTAAAGCTCATGTGATAAATAAATTTGTTAGTCTTTAAAGGTGCCACAGGACTCCTTGCTTGTATAACTGAAGAGAACCATGAACTTCGCTTGAGAGGTGATAGGGTGACATTTTGTGAGCTAAAAGGTGCTGACAAGAAAGCCAGTCATGCTGACAAAGCTTTTATGGACGCGAAAGCTGTCCCTATGGCACTCAGGGATGTTTCTGCCAAGAACAATATCACTTCCTTATATAAACACTCGCACGCCCATGCTGACGGCCAAGATCATTCACTCGGCACGGACGACTGCCCTTCTGGTCAGCTCATCGATACAGGAGCGAGGAGCATGGCATGCTGGATTCAAGCCTGCTGCTAAATTCAGCCCTCATTTTTTTTGGACCTTGACACTAAAGCTGCCAGTGAGTTGACCCACTGTGCACAAAATGACCCTGCTGATTTAACTATCGGTGAAAGCCACCGAGCCAGGAAGCCACTTAAGGGAAATAACGTAGCTGGAATCTGTGCAATTCCTGCAGAACGGTTAAAAAGCTCTGGAGCAGTGCAGCAGCTGGCCTTGCCTGACCCTCCACATTGCTCCCAGTTTCCGCTTCCCTGGCATTCAAGGCCTTCACTAAAGACTCACCCCACCTCTGCACTGGGTGGCACCCGGGCTTGTTTATTTACAGTGTTCACAGCTAAGTCCCCGTGCCAGCCCCAGACGTGCCAGGGGCTTGGAGTAAAGGGCCCTGCCCCTGCCCATCGAATAGCTGACGAACAGCTTCTGCCTGTCCTGCAGAGTGTGAGGTGACCACACTTCCCCCTCCCGTGTCCTGCTCTGGTCTATATAGCACCCCTGACAGCCCCAGCACCACCAGCCAGGTCATCGCCTATTCCCGTTCGCCTCACTGTGCCAGCCAGGGTTAACAGAGGGGTTTATCCCCTCTGGTATGCCACACACCACTCCCTTTAATGAGCCGAACCGTTCATCCAACCATGCGGACCCACCTAACTCTTCCCTCATTTACCGGGGGTGGAGGTGTGCATGTGGCCTTTCCCCTGGGGGTCATCTCTCCAGCCAACCCATCCTCCACATGGGCACCCATCCCCTTAATGATCCTTCAGCTCACAGATCCACAACTCAGATCCCGCTTGGGTTGGGTTTTCACTGCTCCTGGGGCTTTTTCTTGGTCTTTTACTATCCTCCGGCATAGGCCCTCGGGCTCCAGAGGTGCCCCAGCAAGATCAGTGACTGGGTAGAGGTGGGGTCTATCAAACCCCGCTAGGGCTTCTTCCCCACCTGGATGGGAATGGTGCCCCATGGCTGCTAACGCAGCCTCCATGAGAGCCTGCCCACCCACAAAAGCCAGCCAGCCCATGCTCCATGTCTGGGCGGTCTTGTTTCACACTCCCAGCATGGCAGCTTTCACCCCTGCCACCCACCAGCTCTTGGGAGGGGATGAGTGGGTCCTTCCTCTGGGAATAGGCCAGAGGGTCCTTCCTCCTGGTTCTGTGTCCTTAGTGGACCTTCCCATCCTCCTGGACACCTCCACTTCACACAGTCCTCAGTCAACTGGGCCAACTCCACCACACAACCTGGTTGACGTTGCCTCATCAACACCCTGACAACTTGTGGACTGGCAGACTCTAAAAACTGCCCCAAGATGATGGTGCCCATGACCTCTTCCACTCTTTGAATGCTTGGTTGCAGCAATCGCCTCACCCAGTCTGTCAAACATTAGACATCTTGAGGATCTCTATCAAGCATTCTTGAAACTACAGTACCCACCTGGGGAAGTAAGAAAACAAATTGACAGAGCTAGACGGGTTCCCCGAAGTCATCTACTACAGGAGAGACCCAAGAAAGAAAACAACAGAACACCACTAGTCACCACATACAACCCCCAAGTCAGACCTCTGCAACAGATCATTAAGGACCTACAGCCTATTCTAAAAGATGATCCCGCTCTCTCTAAAGCCTTGGGAAACAGACCCCTCCTCACCTACAGACAGCCTCCCAATCTTAAACAGATACTCACCAGTGACTACAGATCTAACAACAGAAACACTGAAGCAGGCACACACCCCTGCAACAAACCATGCTGCCAAGTTTGCCCACATATCTGCACAACAGACACCATCATAGGTCCTCATCAAGCCTGCTACTCCATCAAAGGCTCATTTATCTGCTCATCTACTAATGTGATCTATGCCATCATGTGCCAAAAATGCCCCAACACCTTATACATTGGACAAACAGGACGATCGCTGTGCAAAAGAATAGATGAACACAGAGCTGATATCAGAAATCACAGAACAAAGAAACCAGTTGCTGAGCACTTCCATCTTTCTAATCACTCGATGAATGATTTGTTAACGACTGTCGTCAGAGATGTGGCTGGGACAGTAAGACTTCAAAGAGAGACAGCTGAACTCGAATTAATATGCAAGCTACATTCTGTGAAAGCAGGACTGAATCGAGACTATGGGTTCTTTTCCCATTACAAAAGGTAATTTGACTTCAGGCTTCCCATGGTTTGAACCCAACAACTGCTCTGATTTGCTGTTACTGTATGACCTGATCCTGTGTTTTACACCCCCTTGCATTTATTTTCATTCTATTCTGTAAGTTCACCCATCTTCGAAACATCTGACGAAGTGGGATTTTCTCCCACAAAAGCTCATGTGAAAAAGAAATCTGTTAGTCTTAAAGTGCCACACGACTCCTTGGGTTTTTTCGCTGGACTAGACTAACACGGCTATCCCTTTGGAAATAAACGTTAGATAAATGCCACAATCATAGGCCCCCTGGCCACCAGGGCAGCAACCTTCACAAAATCATAGCCCAGGCTTGGGCCTCTCCCAAAGCTATTTAGATTGACGGCACCTTGTCCCCTAAATACACAGCAAGGCACAGGGCCCAGGTCACCCTCTCCCAGCCTGGTACTACTGCCGTCCTCTCAAAATCCCAAGAAATGCATCGGGGTCACCCTTCAGTCCCATCTTGCAAAGCCCCCAGCCAGCCGCCCTACCACCTTTCCCACTCCTGGGACTCATTGCTTGCTGGAGCAGCTGCTGCTGTGTTGGGACTGGCTCCTTGATAAAGTCCTACAGGCTCTTTTCTTGGCCAGCCTGCTCTGACAGTAGCGCCCGCTGCTCTGCCTGGTGGGACAGTGGTAGTTCCCACGTGATCTTCAATGGCCATTGTATTATCTTTTCATTTTGATCACCACTTGCTGCAGGGACTAAGGGCTATGTCTATACTAAGGGGCTATTTTAAGCCAACTTCACAAAATACACTTTAAGTTAACATAAAGTCGACTTTATGAAGTCAATTTAGGAGTATGCCTACATTAGTAGACATACCCCAGCCCGGGCTCAGGCCTTATCCCCTTCCCCGCTCAGGGCGTGATGTGGCTCTGGGGCCCTGATCTGGCTCCTGCTGTGCGGTGAGGAGCAGGGAGCCAAATCTGCGAATCACTTGCCACAGGTGGTGGGGGCTGGGAGCCAGCTCCTGCCACCTGTAGAGAGGGGCTGGGAGCCCAATTGGGTTCCCAGCCCATCTCCGCAGGCTGCAGAAACTGGCTGCGAGCCCCCACCACCTGCAGCAACGGATCGGGAGCCCAATCTGGCTCTGAGCTCCTTGCAGCAAGGGGCTTGGGGTTGCATTGGGCGCCAATCTGCTGACTTGGTGGCAGGACGCTTGGAGCCCAATCTATGAAACCAACCTGGCTCCGAGCCACCTGCCTGCAGCGGCAAGCGGCTTGGGGCCAGATCGGGCTCCAAGCCTCCTTACTGCCAGGCAAGCTGCCTGGGCCCCTGCTCCAAGGTTGACTTAAAGGTTAAGTCAACCTTAGGAGCAGGTGTTATTAAGTCAACTTAAGCAAGGGCTTAAGCAGCACTGCCAGCCTGCACCGCCCCACAATGCCAGTCCATCCCATCCCTGGGGTGCTCTGGGCCAGTGAGGCCCCATTTAGCCTACGGCCTCCTTAGCCCACGGTCTTGGGCTGCAAGGCAGTCCCAGTCCCTGCAGTAAAAAGGGTCCCACTGGCCCAGAGCACTGCCAGCCTGTGCCACCTCGCAGTGCCAGTCTCCCCTGCACCCAAGTGCCAGCCCCACCTCGCCCCCTGATGGGGACAGAGTGGCTGCCCAAGTGCCCAGCCCTGTTCTCTAGCCCCCTTCCCCACTAGGGATGGTCTGGGGACGGCAGTGCTGGCATGGCAGCAAAGGTGGGAGAGCAGAGCAGGTGCCACCCAAGAGATTTGGGGCATGGGCCCCATGGGCCATTGCCCAGCAACACCATTGCTTAAACTGAACTGTCTTCCTGGCCTCCACAAATGCTCCCTCTGCACAGCGTAAGGACAGGTACACTCCAATGCCTGCCTCCTCCCCATTCCTGGGGTGCCCAGCCCATGTTCCAGTGAGCACTCACAGACCCTGATCCCCAGCTCACCTCAGGATCACCGCTCCACACACAGCACTGAGACACATTGGTAGTTAGACCAAGAAGATGCTTATTTAACAAAGAACAGAGAGAGAAGTAATAGCAAGCAGATGGAAGTGTTGGAAACAAGGTATGATGTATAAAATAGAATCAAACCACTCCTCCTAGAGCTCACCAGCAATCTCACCACCCCTTCATTAACATTCAGCTCAGGCTGTCAATGGGTGCCCATTGAGAACCATACAATACTCCATTTACGGGGAGCCAGACAGAACCTCTCTTGCCTGAAGGAAAGCTGTTTCTCTCCTTTGGGTGACCAGCCCGAAGTCACAGATCTGCAGCATGTAATTTTCAGTACAACCACGTTACCCCTCCCCTGCTGTCCATACACCCATTTTACAATGTTCTGAGGTTCAGAGTGATGGGGATTTTCCATAGAGATCTTACGCAATACCTTTTGACAACTAGTATGTAAATACCAGAGCCAGGCGATCCTTTTGAACATTACGTCCCTTGTGCCTCTGCCATTTGGCATCGAGAGTTTTTCTGGTTCACACATCCTAGTCCCTGGACCACCAAAGGCACATGGAAATTAAAGTTTTCCCAAGTTTTTCTGACTAGAAAGATGCTGTTTCACAACATCGCAAATAAAGCAAACTCCGAGGCATTCCAAAATTACATGAAACAAAACAGTGAACAATTAAATGTGAATGTCGCCAAACACAAAAGTATTAATGTCACACAGTTCAGCTCCTAGAAGAGATGAGCAGCCATGAAGGAATCCCAGCACACTGTGATTATGAGGTACTCTTCAGCAATTTGGGATGTTGCACAAATCTCTCCATCTCCTAAGACTGTGTTTCCCAAGCAGTGTGCCACGGCACACAGGTGTGCCATCAGGCCTGAGCAGATGTGCCACAAATTTTTTTGAAAAACTACTCAAGGAGCTCAGGATTGATTCATTGGCTCATGAATATTCATTAGTTCATGTGGAAACTATATGGTGGTGTGCCTCAAATTAATTTAAGGTATGCCACGGCAGAGAAAATGTTGAGAACCACTGTCCTAAGATGTTCAACACCATGACAGCCACCAGGATCAGTTCTGGTGCTAGGGCATCCTCCATGAGGCTATTAACTGGACTGAGGTCAACCTGGGATAGAGATCATCCTGTATGTTCTTGCCAAAGAAGAAGACCTGAACTAAAGTCAGTCACCGACCTTATCCACAGCACTGTAGTACCCACTCAAACCACAAAATGCAGATCCAGATTTTGGTGTTTGCGAGGTTTCAGGTAGACTGAGTCAGGGCCATCCCTGAGGGGGCATGGCCCAGGACCAACTGGCCTAACCACACCTGGTCCAGCAGCTCCATCCCCTGGGGATGGGGTAAGTCGGTCCAAAGGCTGGGCTCTGAACTCCTGCCCGACCCCTTGCCTTCAGCTTCCTGCCAAAGGCAGTAGAGGGGGAGCAGCATGGCAGTGGGGGGCCTGCAGAACCACAGGATCCAGGACAGTCAGCCTGCTCACCCCGCTTAAGGATGCCAGTTGCCTGAGGGTTTATGGTTTTGGCTCCTTTCAGAGGCAGGAGCTAGCTACAGCATTTGGATGCCGTTCTGGGTTTGGATTCTTAATAGTCCCAAAGTTTGAAGGTGATCTGATGCATGTTTCTGTTCACATTCTACATAGTACGAAGTAGAAAACCTGGGAAATGCCGTATTAAGTTTGACCAAAGTCAAGATCCACTTTCTTACAGACTAAAGTAACCCTTGATGCTGCTGAGAAAGTTTACCCCCCATTCTCCTGAGTTTTCCCTAATACACCTTGAGAAATGTATCCTATACATGATCTTTACAAACAAGGAGTCCTGTGGAACTTTTAAAGACTAACACATTTATTTATCGCATGAGCTTGCATGGGTGAAAATGGGATTTTCTCCAATGGAAGCTCATGCGATAACTAAATTTGTTAGTCTTTAGAAGCGCCACAGGACTCTTGTTTTTCTCGCTGAACTTGACTGACATGGCTGCCCCTTTGGAACATGTCAACTTGCAAGGCACATGATCCTTACAGGAGACCATCCTAATGACAAAGCATGAGGTTTTGCAATCCTTGGATCAATAACGTGGGTCACATAGCACCTGTTATCACTGCTGGCCACAAAACTCTCCAGTGTAATTTTATAACCAGCACAGTGTTTGTCTTAATGATTTCACAGTGATCTCTAGGGGGCTGGATGGCTCAGAATATCAGACAGGGACTACTTCATGCTTGGTTGCTCTTTAGTGTCTGGTTCAACTTGGTAGTGACCAAAAGTTGTTGCCATCTGATTTCTCTTTGGCAGTTTCCAGTGGCAGAGGTCCACATCACGAAGGCTACCACCCCGTCTAAGCAGAACTTGCATGCAAGGGTCCCAAAAGTGGTGGCATAGGAGATCTCTGGCCTGCTGATATCAATTTTTAATAAATTTTGGAATATTAGGAAATTTCAGAACAGGGCTAATGTTGTGCCGATGTTGAAATAGGGCAAGTAATATGTCCGAGGTAACCATATTCAGATTAGGCTGACATAAATCCTGAGCAAAACAACAGAAAACAGATACGGTCAATAAAGAATTAAAGGATAGGAGTAAATTAATGCCTGTCAGTGTGGTTTTTTTTATGGAGACATTTAGGGAAGCTTGTCAAACAAACCTGATTTAATTCTTGGATGAGATTACAAGGTACCTGTGTCATACAATAAACTTCTCTAAAGTATTTGACTAAATCCAGCACAACAGAGTGAGTAGGAGCTGGGCGGTGATGGTTCCTCTGTGTATGACATTGATGAGACTGATCCAGGAACGCCATAACCAGTTCTGGGGTCTGCATTTTTAAAAAGCTATTGAAAAATTGGAGAGGAAGCAGAAAAGAGCCACAAAAAATATTCACAGTCTTATGAAAATGCCTGACAGTGAAAGGCAAAATGAGCTCATTCTGTTTAGTTCACAAAAAGAAGATTAAGAGAGACTTGATTACAGGGTATAAATATCTTCACAGGGAGAAAACACTGGGTACAACAGGCCTCTTTAATCTAGTGGAGAAAGACAGAACACAAATCAATGGCTGGAAGCCAAAGCCAGCCAAATTCAAGTTAGCAATAAGGCTCAGAGTTTTAATGGTGCAGGTGGTAAGCCCTTCAACAAACTACCAAGTGAAGTGGTGGATTCTCAGTTTCCTGATATCTTCAGATCCAACGTGTCTACCTTTCTGGAAGACATGCTTTCATCAAACCTAAGTGATGGGGCTCAACAGCGGGGTAACTGGGTGAACTTCATGGCCTGTGCAGTACAGGTCAGACCAGATGATTCAATGAATGGACCCTTACAGTCTTGAACTATGAAAGATTAGCCAAGGACTACATAACCCTAGACACAGAGGTGCCTCTCTGGAGAGAGGGCATGCCTTTGAGGATGGGGCTGGGAGCGCTGTGGGGAAGTGGACAAGAACAGGACGAGGAAGGTGTGTTCAGAGCTGCACTGTGGATGCCATGCGGTGCATAAGAAAACTTTAGGAAACCTGCTAACTGGTGAGCTTTGCCTCAGGGGTTACTACAATACGGCAATAGATGGCCGTCAGCACAGAGACTCCAAGGAGAGGAATCTACGCCTCTTCTCCCTGCTTTACCTGCCGAGGCACCATTCACCATCTCCCTACACCTCAGTCAGGTACAGACGTGCAAATGCTTCCCTGTCAGTGCGCACGAACAGAAGCAACCGCACAAAGCAGTGGAGAGGCTGAATAAACCAGCGGGAAGGGAGCCCTGCAGACTCAGGAATGCTGGCATTCAGACTTCCTTTCAACTTCTACTGAATGGGCCCAGCAGCCTGCTGTATAATAGCTGATAATAGGCAGAACTACAAAAGGATTAGATGTTTCACTTGCACAGAGGGAAGGGCTGAGTGCAATATGACTGATCTGGCACACAGCTGCTGCGTGCTCGCCATCTTTTAACAAATCGATAAAGCTTTGCACCAGTGACCCGCTCTGAATTCCCTCACCGAGTCTTGGGTGAAGCTGTCCAGATGTCTCAACACCCAATACACCGATAGGCACTCTGGGTCCAGTCACTGGTCAGAGCATCTGACGTGTTCCTGCTGTGCCCACTCCAAAGAGGAGGTGGGTTGGTTTGGTTGCACTGTCCACACAGTCACCATGCCATGGTGACCCATTCAGGCACATGCTGCCCAATGCAAATTGCTGGTGGGTGGCGCTTTTGAGATCTAGCTGAGCTCCACCAAGCTCCTTTCCACAGATGCTTTTAGGGTGCGTCTATGAGCCCAGTTGTGTTGATCCATCTTGGGATGTCGGCTGTGTAGACATACACTAAGAGCTCCCACTCCAGAGTCAGCTTCCTACACTCCAGTGTAGACTGAGACTCTCCGCTTTGGTTCATAAGCAGGACTAGCCAAGACGGAGACTGTCACATGAGCAGGCCTGGATAGATTTCACTGTCCCAAACGGGCAAGCCTGCCTCTTTTCTAAAGCTTTGTGATGACAGCACAGCAGAAATGGTGCTCACATGGCCCTAGGACTCTGACTGGCCCCTGCTCAACCGGATAAGGAAAGAGCGCCAAGTTATGCTCCAGGCCAGCTTTCTGCCTTCCTCCTTCCCCAACAAGAGATAAACAACTGGAGACAAGAACAGACCAGTCTGTTCGGATACAAAAACTGACACATCAAAAATTCAAACTCAACCTGAACTTGTTTTTTCACAGAACACACGTTAACTATTAAGGGGCCGTTCTGATGTTCTAATAGTCCTTTGCATTTTTATAGCGCCTTCCCTCTGAGAGCACCTGCCAAGGGATAACCAGCCAAATTTCACTCGCACTCAGCCAGTGGGATCGGTTAGGATCGTTGCTTCAGTTTTATCAGTGAGAAACTGAGGCACATCAACGTCTCATAGCGCATGAGTGGCAGAGTCATGATTTGCATATTGATGCCTGGTGTCTCATGCCTACAAAGCTGTCTGCCTTTATTCCCTCACCTCTCTTTCTGCTGAGTTTCTCCTCTTCCATGTTCTGCCCAGGACCCATAACAAAATCACCAAAACACCGTGAATGATGATGTTTCTGACCCAACCAGGAAACAATGCAGAGACCAAGAAAAAGCCACAGAAGCCCTGTTCAAGCTGCCTTCACAAAGGCCCTGTGTGAGCAAGCAGGTACCAAGGACATTGAGGCAGAAACTTAGCTGGAATGATGTACATAAGCAACCAGCACCTAGGCTGGGTGGGATGACAACAGGGAAAGACGACTGATTACTGTGAAGTAGGAAGTTGATGCATGTAAGCAAAGCAAGCCATGTAGTCGACCACAGTCAGGACTCTGTTGTTATCCCAGGCGATTCGTTGCTGGGGCTGCTGAACACAGACAGACCCTGGGGTTCTCGCTGGCTCCCAGACAGAAAATTACAAGCCCATGTTGCTTAGTGTCCTCACACAATCTACCTTCACGGGCTACAGCCATGCAAAAGGGCACTGTCCCAGGCTGTAGATGGAGGGCAGCAGGTAACCAGTGCCCAAGGAGAGCGGGAGAGGACGTACTGGCAAAAGCCAGCTCTTACGAAGAGTCACGTGAAATCTTTCCTGCACACGGAGAAGAGGACCAGATGGTTCTGCTTGTGGGTGTGTGTAAGTGGCCAGTTGGCCATGGTTTCACTTGGTCATTTAATGAGCTCATTAGGCACAGGTCCAGGGATGCTCAGAGCTAACAAGCACCTTATTTAATTGCTGGTAATTGAGTGGGGCTAGTTTAATCTTTGTTTGGAAGCTTGATGCTCCAGGGCAGGAGATTTAAAAAGTGCCATTGATTTTCTTTCATTGTTAATTGGAGGCGTGAATTCCACTAGATCTCGGTGAATGGCCTTTGCTGGCATTGAAAGATTTGCTAGTTCTGTGGGATGGCAACAGGCTGGGAGACCTACCCATGAAGCTGAAAGAACACTCAGCACCCACGTGCCAGGCCAGTGCTGCCATGACACAGTCTGTAGAGCCCTGCATGGATACAAATACGGGAATCCGTATCCGAACTGCATCCGCAAGAAATGGTCTGCGGATATCCGTGTTGTATCCGCAGATGCGGATATAATGCAGATATCCACAGATATCCAAGGTTTTGCAGGGCTCTAACAATCTGTATGGGAGAATCCCAGAGACTGGATGCTGAGACCAAGCACTGGCGAGCAGTAAGTGGATGCGTTGGAGAACATGCAGGGCGGGGGCAGCCACTGGTATGACAGAGATTAAACAGAGGCACTTGGGTCTCATAGGAGCACACAACGTGATTTGGGGTCTCTGCATACACAAATTTAGTTCTGAGCTCTCCCAACTTCATCCAGCCCAACAGGTGACTGGAAGCTGGCCTGGGGCCTGTTGGGGGTTGGCAGTGAACCAAACCAAGAGCAGCAAAAAGGTTTGGCTGCTCGCAGATTGTTTGTCACAGGATGCTGGGACGTTCAGCAGAAACTGAAACTGCCCAGGAGACAGGGGGCAGGAGGATGTGATGTCCACCTGTGTTGGCATCTGGTCAGGAAAACCTTGTACATGGAATTAACAGCGTTTCATCATTTTGCAGAGTTTCGTTGCCTTGCTACAGCCACGGTGGCAGAGACAGATGCTGCCCGGCCCCCCTCACCCCTCACCTGCCATCTCCATTGTACTGCACATGTCCAAACGCTGGTGGCTTCACTTAACACATACTCTCCTCTCTGAAAGGCAGCTTGGGATTGGGTACGTAGCCAGCAATATCTTCAGTCAGAGATTTGGTTTCACCCTGGTAACCTTCTGGTGGACTAATAGGGCACAAACTGCCCAGCTACCCCACAACTCACTATACGGAAGTGAAAACGTACATGTGTGCGTGGTTAAAGTCTCAGCGATGCCTATCACACAGGCACTATGCCAGAGCCCTACAACCTCCTGTGAGATTTGATAGCCTGCATTATTGACGTTCCAACCACAGAGCTTAGTCAGGAGCCTGAAAGCATCTCCCTGGGTAAACACCCGCGAGATGGATATACTGCATCTCTTTCTGTACGGGCTGTGGTGGGACCGAGGAGTGTAAGGCAGCGGAGGAGCATCAGTTACTCACACGAGCGGATGGGAGGAGTCCAGGCACAGGTGCTGGATGGCTCTGTGTATTGGAAACAGGCTGCCTACTCCTGCAGTCCAGCCACAGAGACCAGATAGCTCTGATCCAAACCCCAACCAGTTTCTGACTTGAGGTTTGGTTCAGCCCGTTACATTCATATGTCCAACCTCTGGCTGCCTGACTGTCCATTACCAGGGATTTCTGGGCTGGAAAACATGGTGCAGACTCCAGCTGGAATCAAGGCCCCCCTACACCAATGTGCTGCTTGTTCACAGTGAGACAGCTCCTACCCCGAAGTGCTGATGGTGTGGATAGGTGAAGCAGGTGTGCAAGCTTCAGGGAGGATAGGGTTATGTTAGTAACAGCAGGGTATTTAGAACAAGTTGTATGGATTTACCTCGCTGGTATTTCAGGACAGTTTTCTGTGTATTACGGAAGAGCAGAATCTTCTAGGAATTTAGATTTTACTTGCTCAACAAAGAATTAAAGGGAGGATGATAGTGGCTAACACCTCTGCTTAACATGCAGAAGGTCCTGGGTTCAATTCCCAGGGGGTTGGACTCAATGATCTCATGAGGTCCCTTCCAGCCCTATGACTTGACTTGACTTGACTTGATAGAATTAAGGCCAATCACCATGGGTTTATATAAAACAGAGCATAAGAATGGCCATACCAGATCAGACCAATGGTCCAGCTAGCCACGTATCCTGTCTTCTGACAGTGACCAATACTGGGTGCTTCAGAGGGAATGAACAGGACAGGTAATTATCAAGTGACCCATCCAGTTTCCTATTCCCATCTTCAGGCATTCTGTCAAACTAACTGGACATCTTTTTTGATGAGATTATGTGTTTGGTTAATAATGGTAATAGCGTTGATGTAACATACAGAGCTGTCTACAAAACTGTTTGAGCTAGGACTGAGTGACATTTTGATTAAAAAATTAGAACGATATAAAATTAACTTAAGAGAGACAAGCTGGCTGAGATAGAATGGACCAACATGGTTGCAACAATACTGCATAAAATAAAATTAATATGACAGGTAACAAATGGGTTAAAAACTGACTAACTGATAGGTCTCAGAATGAAATTGTGAGTGGGGAATAAGCACTGAGTGGGTGTTTCCAGTGGGGTCCTGTGGAGATCAGTTCTTGGTCCCACACTATTTAACATTTTTACCAATGATGTGGAAGAAAATACAGAAAGTTTGCAGATGACACAAAATTGGGAGCATGGTAAATAATAAAGAGGACAGGTCACTGATTCAGAGTGGCATGGTAAACTGGGCGCAAGCAAGTGATGGGGTTTTTGATATGGACAGATGTCAAGATATACAAGGTAGGCCATGCTTCCAGGATGCCTGCTGCCTCCTGAAAAAGACTTGGGGGTCACAGTACCTCAGTAACTGAATATGAACTCCCAGTGCAACTTTTGTGGCCAAAAAGGCAAATGTGATCCTGGGATGCATAAATGGGAATTGAGTAGAGAAGCTATTTGACCTCCATATTTGGCACTGGTAAGATCACTGTCAAAATAGAGTGTCCATTTCGAGTGCCCTCAATTCAAAAAGCACCAAATGATAGGACTAGAAGGGATCTTGAAAGGTCTTCTAGACCAGTCGCCTGCATTCAAGGCAGGACTAAGTATTATTTAGACCATCCCTGGCAGGTGTCTGTCTAATTTGCTCTTCAAAATCTCCAGTGTTGGAGATTCCACAACCTCCCTAGTCAAGAAGGATTTTGCTAAATCAGCAAGGGTATGTCTGCACTTGCCAGTTACTTCAAATTAAGGAGGCTTAATTCAAACTAACTTACTACCTGTCTACCTGAGGCTTTCATTAGTTTGAGTTAAAGAATTCCTTAATTCGAACTAATGAAAGCTTAGTTCAAACTAGTAAGACCTGCTGGTTAGTTTGAACTAAGCCCTTAGTTCAATGGTTAGTTCAAACTGAGGATGATGTAGACAAGGATTAACCCTTAGTTTGAACTTAGTAAATTTGAACCAAGGGCAGTTAGTTCAAATTAACAAAGTGGACTAATTCAAACTAACCTTAGATTGAATTAGTCCACATTGTTAATTTGAATGAATACGTTTGAGTTTAGTTCGGGCTAAACTCAAACTTATTAGTTCAAATTAACAAATTGAAACTAGCTTCGCCAAATGTATGCATAGCCCCCCAGGGTTCAGAGAAGAGCTATGAGAATGACTACGGGATTAGAAAACATACCTACCATGACAGAGTTAAAGAGCTGAATCTCCTTAGCTTTTAAAAAGGGAAGGTTAAGGGGTGACTTGATCAGAGACTATAAGCACCTACATTTAATAATAGCATACCCAATTTTGCATAATAATAGCTAATGTTTGCAAGTGAAGCATGGCAAATTTAGCTTGGAAATTAGGCATAAATTGTTAGCAAGGTGGGTAAATCATCATTGACACAATTTTCCAATGTTTGTGGTGGATTCTCCATCACTGGCAAGTTTCAGATTGAGACTGGCTGTTTTCCTAAAAGTTCTGGTCTGGTTAAAACAGGAATTACAGGTAATTCAGGGAAGTTCTCAGACAAGGAGTTTTCCAGCGTTAAGAAGCAGCAAGGGTGGATTACTGCCCAGGCCTACCGCCCTCTGCTCTGCCAGCTCTGGGAGGAGCAGGGCCGCCCTGGGCCAGTGGCCAGGCTCCGCATCCCACCCCGTCCCTGGACTGGCCAGTCCGCCACAGGGGTTGGGGTGGGTCGGTGTGACTGGTTGCTCTACTCTGGGGGTGGGGTGGCTGGCGGGCTGCGTGCATTGGAGGGCTGCACCAGAAGCTGCACCGTGCACCAGTTACCCCACTGTGCTTTGGAGAACGATGACCAGACAAGGGGTGGGGACCCTGAAAGGGGGTCACTGGTGGGGGCCCAAGGCCCCAGGTGGGAGGGACCCGCTGGGGACCAGGGCCCCAAGTCCTCTTAATCTGGCTCTAAGAAGCAGCAGAGGGGAAAGCGTAAGATTCTTGTGGCAGAAGCAGATAATCATGGCTGGAGAAGTAAGCACAGGATCAGCCACATGATAAGATAATGGGGTGGGTAAATGAGGCGGGGTTAGACAAAGCGGGCTTTGGAAGTGGGAACAAGCATGTGTGTGTGAGACAGAGAGAGATGCAGTGGAAAAGGGGTTCTTGTCTCCAGCTGTATCTCATAATGCACACAGAGGTGGTGCAATGCTAGAGCGTCACCGCTTGGGGACGGTTGGGGAAACATCAAAAAGATTCAGATGCTGTGTCTGAAGCATCCAAATATATCCATATCCCTTTGGGCTGTGAGGAAGGCTGGTCTCCCTCCTCTTCTGTATTTTTACTCTCTCCTTACAACTGGGCCTTGCATTTCTGGAGCAAAATGTTCCTCCTTCTGCATAACTGATTTCTCCCTTTCATAACCCCATGCAGGACTGTGCCAGCCGAAGGACTGTCGTGAGGGTCTGCCATGACGTGGAGTCACAGTGCATCTTAAACAGGAGGGCTTCATTAAATCACAACACTCTACAGCGCTAACCAAAAATGCTTCCACCCAGCTCAAGGTCCAGCTTTGTCTTCTTTGTATCCCAGGCCACCCCACCACCATGAACTCTACATAATACGCAGAGACATCTAGCGGCTGCACTGTACAGTGCACAAAAACCCTACTGCTGCAGCCGTGAAATGGTTCTGTTGGACACTCTGCACAATGCATGCATGCAATCATGGCCAAGACAGGCTGGCTCCGGGGATTAATCTTGGGCCCCATGGACTGAATGCTTGAGCTTCTATGGGTTCGATAGCCTGGTGGCTGGGGAAGAAGAACCCATGCTGCAGAAGTGAGGCCCAGCTACTGACTTTCACAACTGGTTTAAAAGCCTTCTCAAGGCTCTCTGCTTGCTCCAGCCGTAGGCAGTCTCTATCGATGCCACAGTGGCGTGGGAGATGGAAAAAACAAGCTGGTTGCACGTTGTGTAGGATCAGGGCCATGTCTGTCTGAGCCTTAATGAAAATAAAGCCGGCCAGAGCTGCAAGCTCTGCTGAGGTTCTCCTCCGTTCCTTGCTGCTGACTTTCCTTGGCTGGGTACAGCAAGCACATGTGCTGGGGAGGATCGGGGGAGGCTTGTTTAGAGAATCTGCAAATAAGTAGGCAACATGTTTGAGTGTTTACTATGTGGGCAGAGCAGCAGGAGCTGCTGGAGTCTCTGTTTACTCCTTTGGAGATGCTGCCTTCCGTTCCTGCCCCGAGTGTTGGAGAAAGGTGGCAGAGGGTTTAAAGATGCATCATGTAGCTGCCTGACATGGGACTGACCTCTGCGGAGGTCGACAGAGCAGGTAGCCAGAGGGCAATGGCAAGCTTCCCATGCTATACCGCACCTTGCGGAGAAGAGAGAGACAGGCTCCGTGAGGCCACAGTACTAGTCGTGGTGGCTGCTGAGACATGAAAGCTGCAGTATGGGGAACTGGACTGTGACCCACCAAATATATTTCACACCAGCCTCACTGCAGCCACCAGGTGGAAATGATCTTGGACCTAAACCAAAGCAGTGATGCAGAAATAAAGGGCTCTTTTCTCCCATTACTGTTTCCCTCAAGTATTCAGAGCAATGCTGGGCTCTTCTCTTGCATTTTTCATCAGGAGATCTCAAAGTGATTTACAAACGAGGTCAGGCTCATTAAAAGTTTTACAGATGGAGAGACTGAGGCACAGAGCACTGCAGTAATTTGCCCTTTGTTACACACTCAGCCCATAGCAAAGCAAGGATTTCAACCCACGTCTGAAGAGTCCCACACCATTGTCCCAGCCACCGGATCATCCTTCCTTCTGAAAATGCTCATCTACGCCCATGGAACATTAACAAAAACATACTTGCCGCTAACCAGCTCACCTGCCCTATATGGCCCACTCTGTGTCCTGTGAAACATAAGCCATCATGGTGGATGTTCTTCACTTTCATGACCAGGTGTGTTAGTTAACTTGCCCTCCTGTCTGCTTGTTTGTGGAGTACAAAATAGTGTAGTTCCTACCTAAATAAGGGCTATTTTATTTCAAAGTGATACAGTTGTGGGTAAAACACAACCATGAAATACAAAACATCAGTTCCCACGACAGATAACCACATGTAATTAATAAGAAGAACAACTTAGCAAGGGACCTGACAGGTTCTCTATCAGTTGGAGTCTTAAATCAAGACAATGTCTTTCTAAAAGACACAGGCCGGGAAAGATTCGATTTTTATCAATAAATCTTGGCAAGGCTGATTTCGCCAAACATGCACCAACTGATGGAAAAAATATTTATCGATAACCAAAATGTGCCGCTTGACCAAGCAAGAAAAAGAAGTGCTTAAGAACACCTTTGAGTTTGATTTAAGGATATTAACTTTGTATGTTTTGACATATGATGTTGACCATCTGTGTTTTAACAGTTCTAAATATGGTTTCAAATGCCATTAAATAATTAGCGTCTAACCCCTCTGCCCCACAATGTCAGACCCTCCCATAATTTCCCCAGCCTTTCTGTTGTAAAACATCCATGCACTCCTGTTCCTATGGCTCACAGGGGACAGGGCTGAGAATGAGGCACCATGACATTACTATACCGCATGGGACCCTCCTATGAAATCATTATAAAAAACTGAAATTTTTTGATGCACTTGGAGGATATCCCACCCTTTTGCAGATGTGGAGCTTGGGATAATTGCAGTGTCCAGTTTCCGGTCTCCTACTCATGGGATTTGTTAAATCTATTTGTGTAGGCCTTCGCCTTAGGTACTGGTTCTGCAATGGGTCCCCAGGTCTCACTGGGGTCTGTTCAGACAGTAGCTCATTCCAGGACTGGGGCCTTAGACTGTCGGCTCAAAGGGTAGATTGTTTCCTCTGGGTGTCTGTAAAATGCCTAGCACAATGGGGCCCCAGGATATAACATGGTGATCCAGGGAAGACCTCCACATTTAAGACCAGCGGGAACAATTTTGATAGTCTACTTTTTGGAATCACACAAGGCCAGAGATCTTTGCCTTGTCATTCCTGCATTGAGCCCTAAGGACTTAGTTCCCTGTCCTGTCCAAGTCCCAATCTTGACCACAAGGAGCGCTACAGATGGACTGGCCATGCCGAATCTAGGAGCCAAGCAGCAATCCAGCAGAGTTTAGCAACTGGGCTACACAAGCGATGGTCTCAGAGCAGCCCTGGTGTTCAAACGGTTAATTCAGGCTTTTGGAAGCCCAGGACTTTTCCATGGGCAACATGGTAAAGCCAAATATTGTCAGTCAGTTTAAGTGTTTACTTTTCAAGTGCTCCCACCACCCTTCACATTTCAAAACCAAGTGTACAAATGGCCATGCCCGCTTTGAAATTACACTCCCATGATGCACACCTGCTCCTTGCAATTTAGGGAGACAAGACCAAAATATGAATGACAGCTACCCAGAATTAACCGAACCCACCAGTTCCAGCTTCTTTATGATTTCCAGCCTTGTTCTCTGCGTGATATGGGCTGCGGCTGATGTCATTTTAATTTGATGGAAATTTGAGTACCCCTCAAAGCTTACCAAAAAGGTTCCAGAAGATTTGATTCCAAAACTTCACACAATAGAGCAAATGCACTTGGAAAATTAAAGCAATAAGGGAGAGATCTGTCAATTTAATCCAATCCTCCTCTTCCTGTAAGACATGCAGTTGGAGAAAGAAGCTGTGTGTGGGTGAGTATAACATAATATTTCTTCTGCAATCCCACTGGCCGGGGCTGGGAGTGTCTGCAATGACAGCAGCAATTTCCCTGCAAATATTTCTGTAACACTTGCATTTCCGTTCTCCTGCCAATGAATGGCATTTCTAAACCTACCCAATATAAAACTCCCTAGGGAATCTTTAATCAGGTCAGGTTACTAGTATTAATTTGGCCTCAGATCCCAACCTTGAGTTAATATTCCTATTATACTGATAGGGGAACTGAGGCATGGGTTATTTTAAAAGGAAATTCAATAGGCGCTGTGCTACTTTGACAATCCCAGCCTAAGAGACTTCCCAAGATCACACAGCAAGTCACTGGTGGAGGCAGGAATGCAGAACCCAGGAGTCCTGATCTGTGACCCAGTCTAAATGCCAGACTGCACCATGGAACAAAGGAGACAAACTGCTTCCCTTTCTGAAGACTTCATATTTGTTCCTTCTTGCTAGTTTTCCTTACTCCGTGGTAAAACTGTTTCATGCTGAAAATACAGGGCTGCTCTTAACACGACAAAACCAGAAATGGGCCCAGCCAGCCCTGCCCCTTGCCCCAGATCCAGACACCTTGGAACAAGCCAAAGTCAAATCTGGCTTTAATTTCTTGTTGTGGGCCCTTCTACTACACACCACCTAGGAGTCTGTTCACTCCTGTTTCCTGAGCCACTTACCACCAAGGTGTCACTGGTCCCTGTATTTACACCCTGGCTCTGACCCAGAGCCTGCTCCGGGAATCCTACATTATTAGCTCCCAGCTGCATTTGGCTCCTGCTGTCTGATCTGATGCAAACACCCCACAACCACTGGTACCTGGGAGGAAAATCCCTTTAATGCAGGGGGCAGGCAGCTGTTGAGGATTAAACAAGGTGGTGGCTGAGAGTTAGCACTGGGCAGTGTCACAACCTTCCTGGCACTGAGAGAAAGGAGAAAGAAGAGGGAGGAAGCTCCAGGAAGTCAATTTCCAAAGGGATAGCCATGTGAGTCTAGTCCAGCAAAAAGAACAAGGAGTCGTGTGGCACTTTAAGACTAACAGATTTATTCTTTGCATGAGCTTTCATGGGAGAAAATCCCACTTCGTCAGATGCTTCGAAGATGGGTGAACTTACAGAATGGAATGAAAATAAATGCAAAGGGATGTAAAACATACGATCAGGTCATACAGTAACAGCAAATCAGAGCAGTTGTTAGGTTCAAACCCTGGGAAGCCTGAAGTCAAATTACCTTTTGTAATGGGAAAAGAACCCATAGTAGTCTACAGAATTTAGCTTGCATATTAATTTGAGTTCAGCTGTTTCTCTTTGAAGTCTTGATGTCCCAGCCACATCTCTGAGGATGGTCAGGTCGTTAACAAATCATTTATCGAGTGATTAGAAAGATGGAAGTGCTCAGCAACTGGTTTCTTTGTTCTGTGATTTCTGATATCAGCTCTATGTTCATTTATTCTTTTGCACAGTGATCTTCCTGTTTGTCCAATGTTTAAGGTGTTGGGGCATTTTTGGCACATGATGGCATGGATCACATTAGTAGATGAGCAGGTAAATGGGCCTTTGATGGAGTAGCAGGCTTGATTAGGACCTATGATGGCATCTATTGTGCAGATATGTGGGAAGTCTTGGCAGCGTGGTTTGTTGCAGGGGTGTGTGCCTGCTTCAATGTTTGTGTCTGTATGCGGATGGCTGGAAGGTTAGCTGCAGGACCTCTGTAAGTAGCTCTCAGATTAGACCCAGCTTAGTGCCACAAGCACAGAGTACCCAGGTTACTACTTGGCACGCAGGACCCAAAACATGTTGGCAGAGCTCAAGCAAGCAAGAGCTACAGTGAGGAAGAGGATGAAGAGGCAGCATGGATGGTCTCAAAGCTCCAGGAATTAAATGGGCAAATGGAAGAGTCACAAGAAACCACCTGGCCTCACTGAACCTCACTAGGCAATGGAAGTCGCTACTGGTCTATCCCTGTTTGTGACCCGCCTCCCCAGCACAGCCAACTTCCATGCCTCCACCCACCTCTGCCCACCAAAGCAACACCTTTCTCCTCTCCGCTGCCACAGCCTTGCTGCCTAGGGATTCCTGCACACGCGGGAAAACTGCTGCCCCCTTCCAAAATGCAGCCATGAGCTCCCCACTCATTTGGGGATCATGTTTCCTGCCTCAGGGCTGGCTGCAGACAGCTTCACAGACTTGGCTCTAGTTTTCCCTCTGCTTCCCTCCCTTCGCATTGATTTGGGCAGCAGTCTTCCCCATCAAGGTTAGTGACACCTGTGGTGCACATCCTCACTTGGCTTGGCTTGTACCATCAGTCATTTTAACGTGATCCAACCTTCCCCCAGGCCAAAGAGCTATGAAGCCAGAATTCAGAGCAGTGGTAGGCCCTGGTACATCGCTGTCTGCAAGCTCTATTTGAGGCCCTTTCGTGCCATATCGTACAAGTCCTTCTATGTCAGGGGTCTCAACCTCAAATCACCATGAGGGCTGCTTGAGGATTAGTACGGTAACCCGAGGGCCGCAGCACTGAAACCTTTCCATACACTGATATTGCAAATATTGGTAACAATCATGTCACTGCAGGCTGCAGGAAATAGCTTTAGGGGGCGCATGCGGCCCACAGGCCACATGTTTGAAACCCCTGTTCTATGTCATCTGCAGTCAAATCTGCTGACCAGGTAGGGTCTCAGAGAAGATTATGCCCCTGTATGTGGACGTGCACATCTGCAGCCATCTGTGATGTATGGCCTGCATCCACACACTATATATACTGTCGGTCAGACTCTGTGGACGTCATGTTGACCACAGTTGTGTCCGGATTGATCCACAAGCCACCATGGCCACAGACTGAGAAGCCAGACTCTGAGGGAAAATAGTTAGCAGGGTCCAGAAATCAGAGTGTCTGCCAGAGCATCCCGTTGGACTTGACAAGCATCAGTTGCTTTCCAGTGGTCCAAAGCAGCCACCTGTGTGTGTCCATGGATGTGCACCCACACAGGTGTGATTGTAGGTACATGAAGGAGGAATTTTGGTCTGATATAGCAAGTTTGTAATCTATTCCACTGCCTGTGTGCACAGACCTGCAACATATGTGATTGTGTGTACGTGATGGAGCTTTGTGTGGTCACATCAGTTTTGTTCTCTGTTCCTCTGTGAGAAAGAGAGACAGCGTGCTCACCCCACTGGTGATTGTACGTCACATACATGATGGCGGAAGCACACAGGGCTATATCCATCTCACAATCTGGTCCAAAGCCTGTGAGCAACCGCAGGAGCTTGGGTCTGTTGCTGCTGTGTTGGCTTTTGACTGATCCCTGGTCTTCTACTCAGCCATGTCCAGCAATTCCCATAGCTGTTTGCAGCCAGCCAGCAAAACAGCCTCATCACCACAAGTGGCTGCAGGAAGCAGCTGCTTTCCTCTTGGGCGTGGGTGGGGGCAAAGTTTATTCATGCAGCGATGAGGAGGAAACACCCTGGCTACGGGTGTGCAAGGGCCAGGGGGCTAAGCAAAGCTAGAGTGGGTTTTGATTTCTCTAGGAGAAGTTCAAAGTCAGGCATGAGTTCAGTGGGCCCTAAATTGTGATTTCCCCCCCAACATAATTGCTGCAGCCTTCCCAGCTGCCTTGCTCCGGTTAGTCCATCCCAAACACAGCCAGGCGGATCCCTGCCTCTTGCCACCATCACAGTCTCTTACTGACTTCCCTTTGCCATCTGCATTACATGGCCATAGCTTCATACCACCCCCACTGCTTCCTACGTCTCCTCTTCTTCTCCCAGCCCTCTTCTCCCTACTCCCTTCTGTCCCTGAACCCCTCTCTGGGGCATTTTGTTCTCTCTTTCCACATGGTCAGAACACCATACCACACGCCACAGCAAAGAGCAACCTGCCTAGGGTTACCAGATGTCAAGCAAAAGGAAGACGTCCTTCTTTTTACCTTCACATCTTCCATCTGGCAAGCATTGTAAAATACATACTTTTGTCTGGCTTTTTCCTTATAGGGCTTAAAGTATGCTGGAATGTCACAGAATACCTTATTTTTAGGGCAAAGCATTCCAGGGCCCCCTGAAAACAGAAGAACATTACATTAATACTACATTTTCTCCATGTGTCCTCCAACGGCCTCCTTGTTGTACTTCCCTGTCCTCCTTTGGTATCTGGTAGCCCTAAACCTGGCTGAAGGGAGCAGGTCACAGGAGAACAACAAGAAAATACAAGAGTCAAGTCTCTAGGAGGGAGTGCAGAGAAGAGACGGCGAGAGTCTGTAGGTATTGTGAAGGAGGCTAGGGTCTGTTTCCCCCATTTCTCAGTGCCAACTCTGCTTCCCCCAAGGAGGCTCCCCCCACCATTCACCCCCTGGATCTTGGGCTCTTTATTTACAGTACAAAGTTCCAGTCCCAAATTTATGCCCCCCAAACACCAAGGGGTACAGCATTCTGCTACCAAACTGCCATCCCAGCTCAGGTCCCCAGCTCTTTCCCGTACCTATTTACGCTTGGCTATAACTCAGCCCTCTTTACCTTCAACCAGCCGCAGTCTGTAAGCCAGGGCTCATAGCTTCAGGGGGGTTTAACCCCTCTACTCCACTACAAGAGACTCAGAGAAAACCAATTGCACTCCCTCTGCACACTAGCAGAGAGCTGAGAAACTAGCACTTGCACAGGAAGCAAAAGGGCTTCCTAGCTCCCTGTGGAAGAAGAGCCCAGCTATTTATCAGATTCTTTGCACGTCTTTTGCTTTACTCCCTGCTGGAACCACACCAGCAGAGCAGGTGCACTTTCTGGCTCACCTGCTCCCAACCGCTCTGCTCAGGTGCGGTAGATGTTTAGGAGGGGATTCCCAAAGGGAGTGAAAATGCCAGCTCAGGGTAGGTTACCAACTAGCTGCTCTGGTGGAAACTGCCCCATGAGATGCCCTGGGACTCACAGGTGCTGGCTGTGATCCTCGCGGGGATGAAACACTGGCTGCACCGTGAGTGAAATTGGAACGTGCGAGCTACCCCAGAGTAGGAACGCTGTGATCTGAACCTGTGCATGGGGAGAACGCTTCTCACCCTGGACAAGCTGTGAATTGCATGTGAAAATAATGGTTTAATTAAATAGATGCAGTTGAGCCCTCAGTGGTGCCGGCTGCTGGTTTCTCAGAGACCCAGCAGCAGTGAAAGTGTTTTGTGCAGACTTTTCTACACAGGGCCAGCTGTGTCCCATCTTCACCAAGGCATGGAGTAGCCTGAGGAAGGTGTAAGGGGTCACTAGCAAGGTGAGGCCATGGCAGAGGCTGTTCCCAGGGCCCCAGCAGCATTTGAACCCACCACCCTGGATTCTGAGCCTGCTGCCTTAACTCCAACACCCGAGTGTGTCACCATCATGCGATAAATAAATTTGTTAGTTTTTAAAAGGCCACAGGGTTCCTTGTTTGTTTTGCAGAAAGAGACTAACACGAGTGCCCATCTTAACATATGTTGCTTCATAGTCCCCTGAGGCAGGGAAGGGGGACGGACAGCCGGGTGACAAAGGTATTGAGGTACCTGTTGCTAGGCTTCTAGGGGGGGTTACAAAACACCTTACTACACCGGCAAATTTAACAACCACCACAGGGTCACACTGGACATCTACAATGGGATTCAAACCCTGGTTCCCCCCCCGCTCTAACCACTGGACCAGCTTTCCTTCTGGCAGGCTTAAGAGAAAGCAGGGCTGTGGGGATTGCTTGTGTGTAAACTGCCACAGTTGCAATACCCCTCCACTCCCCGCCTGCTTCCTCTCCTTCAGCCAGGCAGCGTTTCCAGAGCTTTCCAGCTGTGGGGCCCTCTCTCAGGACGGGAATAAGCCTGGTAACTGGGATGTGTGGGAGTCCTGGGAGCAGAGAGACACATGGTCTCCTAGATGGCCCTGAGCTGTGGACTTAGGGGATCCAGGAGCTCTGTGGGAACCCCCCTGCTTGCTCCCCGGCAGCAGGGATGGACCCCCTTAAGGGTAAACGAATTTGGGATATGCTCTCCCAGGCAATTCCTGCTGCAGTGTCCTCAGAGAACCTCGGAGAGAACTGAACTGGGACAAATCCCCTGCCCCTGGCAAAATCCCGCAGGTTTCTCTCCTGAGGTCTCAGGATGGGCAGGGCCCCTTCAGAGTATGGCTGGTGTGTTTGGTCCTCAAGGGTCCTGGGCAGGGCCTAGGGGGGTAGTGGTGAGACAGCCCCCTCCCCACACGCACATGAGAATGGCCAGACTCATTCAGAAACCAACACTCTCCCCAGCCCATGATCCTGGCTTCTGACAGTGGCTGGTGCCAGATGCTTCAAGGGAATAAACAGAACAGAGTAATTCTGGAGTGACACCTCCCCTCTTATTCACTTCCACCTTCTGGCAGTCAGAGATTTAGTGACACCCAGCACTTGGGGTCCCTCCCTGCTCATCTCAGCTAAAAGCCACCGATGGATTCTGTCCTCCATGGACTTGCATCTAGTTCTTTTCTGACTTACAGTGTTGGCCTTTACAACGTCCCCTAGCAAGGAGTTCCACAGGTTGGCTGTGTGTTGGTTGGAGAAATACTTCATTTGGTATGTTTTAAATCTGCTGTCTATGAATTTTGTTGAGTGACCCCTAGTTCTTGTGTTATATGAAGGAGTAAATAAGACTTTCTGAGTCACTTTCTCCATACCTGTCATGACTTCATAGGCCTCTATCATATCCCTCCTTAGTTGTCCCTTTTCCAAGATGAACAGCCCTAGTCTTTTTAATCTCTCCTCAGACAGAAGCTGCTCCATCCCCCTCCTCATTCTGCTTGTCCTTCTTTGTGCCTTTTCATGTGCTAATAGATCATGGCTGAGATGGGGCGACCAGAGCCACAGACACTGTCCGAGGTAAAGGGGATGCGGGGGAAATTCATCCTTTTCCCTTCAGTTCTGCTGCTGCTGGACTTTCCCTTTAGGACCAGCTTAAGGGGTGTTCTGCAGGGAGGATACACATCAGACGCCCAATCATACATCACAGATGTGCATGGCATATGGCGCTCCCTCCTCTCTACTGCTACATGTTGGTTGCAGAGCCCCCCACCCCACATGCTCGCTGACACAGTGGGGACAGAGCCTCCCCCCACACTGGCACATGTGATCCCCCCATATATACACTGATACCTAGGAGGTGCCCCTGTCCCCTGCGAACACACAAACATGCACAGCATAAGGCGCCCTCTCCCCTCAACTGGCATGTTGGGTACAGAGCCCCTCCTGCACACGCACTCACACACCAGAGAAAAGAGCCCCCCACACACACTGACACTTCGGAGTTTGGGGCAGCCCTCACTTGAGAACGTCTCCTCCCTGAGTAATCCAGACTAGCCACCCCTGGCTTCACTGTCCCAGCTCGTGTGAGCTGCACGGCACCGATCCCTCCAGGGCTACTGAGCTACATCATTTATGGCCGGACTCCCACCAGCACTGAGTCTGCTTTGCCTAATCAGCAGGCAACCCTGACCCAAGAGGATCTGGTCAGGGGCCATCCTGAGCTGACAGTGGACATGACCCAATGCCACCACCCTCCATGGAGTGGACTCAAAGCTGCTCAAATGAGTGTCATTCACCCTATACTGCTAGTGGCCACTGGGGAGTCTCCTTCAGCTTAAGAAGTAGGGGGAAAGGAGACCTGGGTTCTAGTCCTGTTGCCCTGTGGAGGTCAGAATGGTGACTGTGGAGAACAGGGATAGCCACAATCTCACAGCTGGATTTGTTTATTGCTGGGTTTGTAGAAAGCCGTCCAACACCCACCCACTTCCTGAGTGTGGTTGAGGAAGAGGTTACTAGAGACTGTCCATGCACAGTCAGGAATCAGCTACATGGGTGCAGAGGAAGCCCCACTACCTAGGAGGGATTGAGAGGGAGCGAGCCAGTCCCGTAAGTGCCTTGGCCATAAATGACTCAGTCCATACAGTAGAGTTGCAGGGGCAGGGTGCATTAAGCCTAAGGGCAGCTGTGCTTGGTTCTTATCAGATTGATAGGAACATACGAACAGCCAGGCTAGGCCAGACCAATGACGTAGTGTGTCTTCCGAAGGAAGTGCAGCTGGCAGGTGGGATAGGGAGCCAGGGAGCTGAGGAAGAGATGCCACTGAGGGGTTGGGAATGAGAAATGTATCTATGTGCATAGCACAAGGTAGCAAAAAGTGCCGGGAAGCTGGGATGGTCACAAGAGCTGGCCCTGCATTATCAAAGGTTTCACGAGCAATGCGACCATCTGATCTCACCCAAGGTTCTTGACTCATGGGAAACTGAAAGAGTTTTTAAGAGCAGTCCTGTTTGTCATTGCTGGCTATTTCTAGAGCCCTCCAAATCCGCGGATATCCAATTTATATCTGCATCCGCAGATACAACACGGATATCCATGGACCATTTCTTGTGAATGCAGATTGGATATGGATCCACATTTTTTTATCTGCACAAGCTAGAACCCTGCAACTATGCAGAAATCCACATTATATCTGCATCTGCGGATACAACACAGATATCTGCGGGCCATTTCTTGTGGATGCAGGTTGGATATGAATCCACTTATTTGTATCCAGGCAGGGCTCTAGCTATTTCTTCCAGTTTTTGAAAACAGATACTGCTGCCCATAGTCTGTGCACCCGTGCATCCACTTACCAATGTCCTTTGCTGGTTGGACTTAGAATTGCTCTGTATCTGCACAGAACTCTGTGTATCTTACACCCTATACTGCTAAAAACAAAGGGGAGTCTCTGTGCCCAGTCCATTTCTTTCTCTTTTAAACACAAAGTCAGGGGATGTTTCAAAGACACTCCCAGTTGCACTTTGACAGTCAACCTCAGGCTGAACTTTGGGATCCAGACTAAGAGTTAATCAGTCACATCAACAAACTCCTCTGCCAAGTTGCTGCCCTTACAGCAGCAGGATTGCTCTCCAGGCCTGGCACAAGACTGTCGAACTCACCAGGCTTCTGGTCCATGACGGAGCCTCCTACATGCTACCGTAGAGCAAATAAATAACAGTGCAATATATGGGACTCCTTCACAAGGAAATATCGTTGAACTGTACCACCCAGATGGGCTGTGCTGGGGTTGGAAATTCAATAGGAAAGACCTTTAGCAACATCTTGTCTTAGCTGGCTGTGTAATGTTGCTGTGAGCTGCTGACCAGCTGCAACATCCCACCCCAGAAATGGCTGCATTTTAGTTATGAGTAAAAGATGAGGTGGATTGCAGCTCCAGGTGAATCAATTTTGGGGTCTGTGGAATAATCCACCTAGGGAAAGAGGCTCAGGATCATAACCCTGGCCCAAGGTTTGTAGATGGCTACATCCTAAACGCCATGCATGCTGAGATGAGGACTCCATTGGACACACACATAGTAAGAGACAGTTCGCTACCACAGAGCTTGCAGCATATATAGACAAGGGGCAGGTGAGGAAAAGGGAGGTTTGTTGACCCCATTTTGCAGACAGGGAAACTGAGGCACCAAATAGTGCAGCAATGAAGTCACAGGGAATGGGTGTTAGAGCCAGGAACTGACCACCAAGCTCCTAAGCTGACGTTTTAGCCGCTAGACCATCCTCCCTGGAGAACAAGAAGGCGCAGCTCAAGAACAGGACTTTGAAACCTGTGACCTGATCCAAACCTATGAGCAGCAGGTGCACATGGGAAACAGCAGCGCAGTTCAGGTTACGGGGAAAGCCACTCCCCTGCACAACCCCCACACATCTCACTATTGGCCCAAAGGCTCACACTCTCCTCAGCCTCTGCAGCAGGAACCTCAGCCCCACAACCCAAGCTGTCAGCCACAACCCAGGACTAGAGAAGATCTGAAGTCCCACTCAGACAGCACGACACGGCCAGTTGTTCCACTTGTCCAAGACAGAAAGCCAGGCTTCTTGCATTCTAGCCAAAGCTGTGAGTCGCTGGCTGGCAAGTCGCTGCACTACTCTGCCTCAGTTTCCCCATTTGTAAAGCGGGATTAGTACTGGCCTCACGGAAGGGGGGTGTCAGACTAACTAGTTAATGCTAGCGAATGAGAGCCGCAGCTCACCCCACACTGCCCAAACGACTAAGATGCACTTCACGTGAACATGACCATTAATGCCCATCCCAAAAGGACTCTGCCTGCCTGCTACCACGCACACCCCAAGACGAGATGGCAAACCCCTGAACCAGCCCTGGCAGTCGCTCCATCAATTGCAGGGACAGCAGTGTGCTCCTTCATTTGTCTGCTCTCACTAGCCAAGACATTTCACAGCCCAACTGAATCTAATCATGGCCTTGAAGCCCTTTCTGGGAGAGGCCAGGTGGGGAAGCGACCAAAATTCACAGAACCAGTTTCCTGAAAGCCCACCCCGGCCAGCAACCGTGCAATCCCTGATTCAGCAGGGGAGCCTGCCTTGCTCCCCCCGTGGGGGCTTGGCTCCGAAAGGAAACCAACACACACCAGGATTCCTCAGCAACCCACAACACCCTGGCCTGGCTCCAAGCAAAGGGAGAGCTGGAAAGGAAAAAAAAGCCTCCACTGGGGAAATGCAGCCCCCGCCCCCAGAAATGTGACCCTCAACTGCCCCCACTGGTCCACCATCCCTACAAATAGCCTGGGAAAGGGATCTGTGCTTTGCCAAGACCCTGCCTGTTTATTAAGCTCTTCCCCTGGAAATCAGACCAGGGAGAAAAATCAAGAGACCACACACTTTTGAAAAGTCCGGTTTTTCCAGCCTGCCTTGCATCATCTCCCATTGCAATGCTCCAGTGGGACAAAGCCACATACGCTGGGCATCCTGGTGAGCAGCAGATGCCGCCTGAGAGCCAGAGACCAGGATAATGCGTGATTCGCTGGTTCTAAATGTGCATTAAACCGGAGTCTGCATTCCCTCTCTCCCGTGCTATTAAATATGACACACTGCTTTGTGTTTTGCACACAAAACGACTCTCTAGATTCCTTCCCCCCCACCTTCCTCCTGGAACATTTCCTGGGGGGCAGAAATGCAATGGGATTAGCAGGCTGAACGGTATCCTCCAGTCCAGGAGACATCCAAATAATGCAAAAGCAAGAATCAGCATCTGCGGCAGAATAACACACAGCATTAAAAAAAAAAAAAAAAACCAACCTGGTTCCTTTGTCTCCCATGGCCCAGGCCAACCTTCCAGCCACTTGTTAAGGAAGGATTGGAGAGGCGTGGAAAATTACTAGCTGTTAATTTGGAGCCAGGGAAGTGGTATCCTTTTGGTAGGGACCGCTCCTTGCTGCTCTCACACGCACAAACACATAGACCCCGGCTGCGGACGATGCAGAGAGCTCCGCCGCCTTCCTCTGTGTCTTAATAACAACAGCGCTGCCAGGCGTGTGTCCGTCAGTCTCTGAAGTGCCTTTGTTTCTGGAGATCACAGAATGGGATGAGACCAGCTTTTGTGCGCGGGTGTCAATCCAGGCATGAGATTAAGGCCACAGGCGGAAATCCAAGGCACAGGGACACACATGCACACGCAGGGGATTCCTTAGAGGGCTGGAGCTCTCAGACACGGCTGCTCCATCTCTCCCGCTGGTGTAGTGGACCACGGCTGACAGCTGCCCCTCTGGAGAGAGATCCACCCTCACTCGGCTCCCAGCAACACCGCCTGCCTCCTACTCCAGGCTTGCACTGTTCAGGGCTGAGCCAAGCGAAGCTGCAACCAGTTTGGTTGCAGGGCTCAGGAAATAATCATTTCCACTCTGGCTGCCTAGAGTCGTGTGAAAGCAGGGGGGCTGACTCTGCCTGTGGGGTGTGCACTCGAGCAGTGTGTGTGTTGGGGAGCTGGCCATGTGGCCCGCTTCCAGGCAGCGGCGTTTGATGCTTCACTTGCTGATGTCAAACAGCTGGGGTGGAAACGACCCCCCCCAGACTGCTTGGCTTGCAGACGAGGTCCAAGCGGACTCATGCCAGCACTGATACCCGACCAGCCTCTTATTAACTACCGTCTTCCCTCGTACCCCTGTTCCACAGTGTGGAGTAGCTTCCTCCCTGCTGAAATGCGCCCACCTCTGGAGGGGAGCATCGCAACTGCAGAACAGGGCCTCCCAGTGCTTAACAAATTGGGTCTGAATAGGTGCCCTGTGAGACACTGGCTTCTGATTTGGGTGCAGCACTAAGCTCCCCTCGTGCCCACCTGCAGCAAAGGGTGTGACATGTTCCCTTTTAGAGAGAACAACCTACCACTGCCGCCAGCAGAGGGAGCTACTCCTTTAAGGCAGTGGTGTGGTGTTTAAGTGCCATGGTTAACCGGCTGGTGACTCCTGGCATTTGCACAGGTGAGCGGAGATGCCAGTGCCACGGTCCCCCAGAACTGCCCCTGCCTGGGGGCTCAAGCGCCCTGCTGGCGTGACACGGCACCAGCTTGTTCACTTACCAGGCCCAGCTGATTCCACTGCTGGCTAGGCAGAAGGGGAAAGAATTGGACCAGTGGGTGTGCAAATTATACCCGAGTCTTACAGCCCACAGGAAACTGGATCCTCGTGTGCTCCAGCCAGCGAACAGGAGAGACCAAAGTGCATCAGTGCCCAAGTGCCCTGTAGTGACAGGGAAACAATTCAGTGAGATCTAGCCAGATGATTTAGCAAGTGACCTTGACCCATGTACTGCAGAGGAGGGCAGAAAAAATCCCCAAAGTCAAAGCCAATGTGATTGGAGGAACTGGGGGGGTGAAATTCCTCCCTGACCCCAGTGTAGTGATCAAATGGATCTGGAGCAGGTAAGCGAGCACCAGGGACAGAGAATTCTTGGTGCCATCGCAGCGCTTCCCCCTCCCCAGTCCAGATTGTTTTCCAACCACATGGTCATCTCGAGAGATGCAAAAGCTAGCTGTGTCCCCTTATCAGAGCTCCCCAAATCCACAGCTTGGCACAAGAACTGAAAAATACAGTAGCATCGAGATGCGGCAGCTGAGATCACAGCAGCACTAGGTGGATACAAATCCATTGTGAGACGATCCCTTCCATAGAGAATGTACGAGAATGGACAAAAGGCGGGGGAAAGGAAATAGCCCCTCTGTGAAGCCAGTTGTCCCAGGGACAGAAAGGTGCAGTGATATGCCCAAGATCACACACGAAATGTCTGCCAGAAGTGGGGCTTTGAACACAGGACTCTTAAATCCCACTTGCTGATGGGCAGCGTTAATGGATTGGGGATGGGAGTGAAGAAGCAACAGCCTTGCGCAAGTTGTCTCCAGCATGGGGCCGGAGGCAGCATCAGCCAGGATGTGGGGAGCTGGGGATGTAATTACGGTTGTTTAAACACCTAGTTGTGGTTTGTCCCCTCTTGATTCTGATGGTGTCAGTGAGTTCTAGGTCTTGCTTTAATTCTTTAAACAGACCAGGTGTGATTTAAAAATTGCTAGCCCCATGCAAGGAGCTGCTCTCCAACTAATAACGGACTATTCGTATAACTAAACGGTTGACTAAAATCAGAGGGTTCTACATGGGGCGGGAGCACTTGATCCAGGGGCCTCAAACTCAAATCATCTCAAGGGCCGCATAAGGACTATGATATTGGCCCAAGGGCCGCACCACTGAAACCTTTTCATACAATGATGTGGAAGTACAGTAAAAAATGAAGCGTAACATAGTATGCTAATAAAAGTCAATTTATTGACTTTTTTGAAACTGGAACATGAAGTCTGTGCTAATTTTGACAGTCTTTCCAAAGCCAAAACACGTTTCCTTTTCGAATTACTTCCATTCAAGATGGCAAAATCATCAAAAAGACAAAGGGCACGTCTACATGGCCCTTTTATTTTGAAATAACACCCATTATTTCGAAATGAAAAAAAATTCAGTCTACATGACATTCCCTTATTTCGAAAGGACGGACCTCGTCCTTTCGAAATAAGGATCGTCCTTTCGGAAAAGTAACCCCCCCCCCCCCCCCCCATAACGGCCGTTATTACAAAATGGATATTTCAAAATAACGCCTTTAGATCCGTTGTTTCAAAACAACACTATTGTTTCAAAACAACGGTCAAAACAGTGGACCCATTGGCGTTATTTTGAAACGTCCGTTTCAAAATAACGGTTGTTTTGATCCCGCGGTTTCCCTTATTTCAAAAGGCGCCTTTTCGAAATAAGGGTTTTATTTTGAAATCGGTCCTTGATTTCGAAATAAACCTGTGTGTGTAGACGTGCCCAAAGAGTAAACAAACACACTTAAAATTTTACATTATAAATCAGTGGTGCCCAATCTTTTTTGGTTTGAGAGCAAAAAATATACTTTTTCAAACCCTGAAGGACCACCGGTTAATTTAATTAAAATTTAATTAAAATTTAATTTATTGAATTCAAGTTGATGTTAATTGAAATAAATTAATTGCAGTTTGATTTATTAAAATTGAATTAAATTTAATTGAAATTAAATTTTTATAAAGGTTTTAGTTTTTTAAATAAAATTCAATTGTTTTAGAAGATTTTGGGGTTTTTTGCCGCATGTATCCTCAAGCCAGGAGGGGAGGAGAGCAGCCATATCCCAGGACAGGGCTGCAGACAGGTTGGTCAGAGCCCTCCACAGGACCATAAATAAGTAGCCCCCTTCCTGGCCCTGGGGGCAGCGCTGGGACCGGTGGTGGGGAAAACACCCTCCCCACCACCAGCTCGAATTTGGCCACACTGGGGTTGGCAGAGAGGGAAACGCCCCCCCGCCCGCCTGCCCACTCGAATTTGGCTGCAGTGGGGCTGGCATAGGGGAAAACACTCCCTGCCCACCCGAATTTAGCTGCTCTGGGGTTGGCAGAAGGGGAAATAACCCCCACCCACCTGCCGCTTGAATTTGGCTGAGTGGGGCCGGCAGAGGAGAAAACATCCCCTGCCGTCTAGAATTTAGCAGCACTGGGGTGGGGGGAAGAAAAAACACTACCCCACCCTCCTGGGGGGAAACACCCCCTGCCTGTGTGGGGACTGGCAGCAGAGAAAGCTCTGGGGGCCATGCTGTGGCTAGTGGTGGGGCTTTCAGGTGCTTCCCCAGAATGGAGCCCCCTGTGAACCCTCCCCACAGGCTCAGGCTGCCCTCCTTTAAGTCCCCCCCCAACCTGAGCCTTCTCTGGACGGCTCAGCCTACTTCAGCTGCTTGATCCGCTGCTGCATGTGAATAGGGCAGCTCCCAGGCAGCTGTTCAGCTCCTCCCTGTCAGTGGCTGATAACACAGGGGGGAGATGAGGCTGCTTGGTCTCCGCAAGCAGGGAGGCTTGGCATTTGAAAACCCCAGGGTTGGAAAGGTGGAAGCCCCAGGATTCTGGGGGTTTTCAGGGACTGCAGGAAGCAGCTCTGCAGGCCGCATGCGGCCCACAGGCCGCGTGTTTGAGACCCCCAGCTTGATCCTTCTTCCAAGTGGAGGAAATTTCCATTTCCAAGAAATGATGAAGCTACTTAAACACAAACAAGGACTCCAGTGGCACTTTTAAGGACTAACAAATTTATTTTTTGCATGAGATTTCGAGGGAGAAAATCCCACTGCATCAGATGTTTTGAGGATGGGGAACACAAGTTTCCCATCTTCAAGTGCCTGACAAAGTGGGATTTTCTGCCCCGAAAGCTCATGCAATAAATAAATTTGTTAGTCTTTCAAAGTGCCACTGGACTCCTTGTTGGTTTTGCTGAACTAGACTAACATGGCTGCCTCTTTGGAACTACTCAGATATGCAGAACCTGACTCGCATCCACTTCCCAGGGATTAAAGTCAGCCGGAAAGCCCTGGAATGCCGTTCCGGGGCTCACCATTTTTAGGGGGCCAGCCTTCCAGGGCCCCTAAAAATAGAATCAGCAGTCAAAATGCAGCATTCTGGAGCGTTTTGTCTTACTACTCTGTGAAGTTTTAAAAGCTCTCAGCCTGGAGGAACATTCCTGGCCGCTGGAAGAGACAGTCTTCTGGCTGGCAGGGAGCTTCCCCCAGGCTGGGATCTCTTAAAACTCCTGCCCTGAGCCTGCTCTGACTGACCATGCTCAGAGCCTCTGAGCATGCTCAGTCAGAGCTGACTCAGGGTGGGAGGAGCAGCCCATGGGGTGGCTGCTCTGCTCCTGTGGCCAGGTAAGGGGCCCTGGGGGTGGGCCTGGCCTGGAGGAGGAGTGGGATCCGGGAGCTGGGAGCATGGGGCCAAGGCTGCTCCAGCTCCACAGACCCCGGGGCAGTGAGGTGGGCGGGGGCCAGGGCCAGGGCTCACATGTGGAGCAGCAGGGCAGACTCTCCTGCTGGGCTGGCCCAATTGGGGTCCCTCAGCTCCCCATGGCTGCAGATGGGTGGTGAGTGGGCGAGCGTCCCAGTGTCCCCTTCACCTATAGCCCCAGCCCTCCAATTCCCCTGCTCCAACACTTCTGTGCCTTGCCTCCTGCCTCTGCCCCAGCCCCCCACCTCCTGCCACCATCCATCCCTTCTCTGCCCCATCTCCTGCCCCTGCCCCCATTTATAACCCCACCTCCTGCCTCTGTCCCCCACCTCCTGCAGCCGTCCACCCCTTCTCTGCCCCATCTCCTGCCCATGCCCCCCTTCCATACCTTGACACTTTCTGCCTTCCACCCTCCCTTCACTGCCCGCATCTCTTGCCCCAGCCCCCAGCCACCCCTTCAAGACCTTTCCCTCCCCCCTCTGCTCCATTCTTCCAAATCCCATGCCCTCATCCTTCCTGGGCTGGTGCCTGCACATGCAGGAAGGGGACCCAGACAATATGGAAGGGGGCCCAACAATTAGGAGGGATCCGGAGCCCACCAAATTATACTTTAGCCACTGCTGCCAGCTGTGTTTCAGTTACAGCAGACTGAAGGCTTGGGTTCTCTTCCCACTGAAAATTTTTATTTTCTGCACAAATTTGAGTTTTTAGGTTGAAAACCCCAAACATTTCAGTTTCCTGCTCAGACTACATCACCCATCATGCCTTTCAGTCTCCCTTCTTGCAGGGGGAAGGCATGGCATCATAAGAATCTCTGGCTCTGATGCATGATAGGAGATGTAGCCCCACTGAGAGAAGAATAACAGCTCCCATGAAAGATGATTCTCAGCTTGGCCTGAGTACAATGGTGCAACAGTTTGGGACAGGAACTGTCATATGCAGAGCCATAGCTTGCTAGTCTGGCACCCAAGGCAAGTAGCCCCACAGGTGCCCTCCACTGACATGGGCCCTAATCTGGCCCCACCCACCACCAAAAGGTGGCAAGGAGCTGGACCCAGCCCCAGCCACCACCAGAAGACAGTAGCGAGCCCCAGGCAGCACCAGAAGCCCCAGACACCAAATTTTAGAGGGCTTAGGGGATGGATCCAACTCCTTGTGGCAGCTGGGGATGGATCCTGCTCCTTGGTGGTGGTGCAGGGAGCTGGATCCATCCCTTGTACCCTCTAAAATTCAGCACCTGGGGCTTTGCCCTGGTTGCCCCTGCCTCATTATGGCCCTGGTCATTTGCTATGAGTTTGTTCAATACCGAGCACAATGAGGCGCTCAACGTTCCTGAGGCCTATAAAAGGCCTTGGCTGATGAATACCGCTGTTAATCAGAGACCCAGCCCTTCCCAAGCTGTGTATGTCACCCTTTGCAGTAATATAAATAATGTTTAAAATAATCTCCACTGACGTCATCTGTTTCCTTTATTTCCATTTCACTCTGACTGCTGAAGCAGACTGGTCAGTAAGTTTCACTTCGTGATTCTCAAGAAATGATCAAAGCAATATGTAGTTAAATTCCTCTCTCACACAGCTGGAGCTCTGGTTATGTGTAAGGAAGAAGAATTCAGACCCATGAAAACCAAAGCCCTTTGATTTGAAACCTGCTATATACTGAGCTAGTCTACACAGGAGTACGTTCCCATCTCCCTATCCCCTGGAATCATTTGTTACCTCCGCTTTTCATGTCCTATCTTAAATTAGATTTAGCGCAGGCACCATCTCTTCTACGTGGATGCATAGCGCCTAGATTAATTACAGCAGAAAATCCAGACCAGTCGTCTTAACTTCAGTACCTAGAAAGATAATGGAGCAAATAATTAAGCAATCAATTTGCTGACACCTAGAAGATAAGGCGATAATTTACATTCAGCATAGATTTGTCAAGAGCAAATCATGCCAAACCAACCTGATAGCTTTCTCACAGGATTTCTTGTAAACAAACTAGGGAAATTCAACCTAGATGGAGCTATCATGAGGTGTACAAAACTGGTGGGAAAACCACTCCCAGACAGTAGTTTTCAGTGATTTACAGTTAAGCACGAAGGGCATATGGTGTGGGGTCCTTCAGGCATCAGTTCTGTTCAATCTCTTCATCAATGATTTAGATGATGGCATAAAGTGTACACTTATAAAATTGGTGGATGATACCAAGCTGGGTGGGGTTGCAGGCACTTTGGAGGATAGAATTGTCTTCAAAGTGTTTGACGCAGTTGGATTTTCTCACACAAAAGCTCATGCCATAAATATATTTGTTAGTCTTTAAGTGCCACAGGACTCCTTGTTTGTTTGTTTTATTGAAGTAGACTAACACAGCTGCCCCTTTGGCTCTTGACCCCCTACGGTCACCATTACAGTGTAAAGGTATATTCTCTAAAGCAAAGTATGTCCTATTAGCTGTTTTTGGAATGCCCATGATGCTCTGACCATTACTGTTAAGTAACATGTTTGTTGTAATTGCATGTAGCATTATGAGGCTTCACTGTGTCATATTCCCAAAGATTTGTCATCGTGGCTTGAAGTATATCCAGGCAAAACTCTTCAAGAACAGAGGGGCAGTTCAAACCTCGTCAAAGTGTCTATGGCTGTCACGGAGAACCCGGAAAAGCCTCTTGGATCCCCTCTGTTCACAGCCCACCAGGTCCCTGCTACGGTGGAGCTTTCTCCTGTTCACCAGGGTCTCCGCGCTACCTGTAGCCAGCTTCCCAAATCCAGGCCCAGAGAGTCCGATCCTTGCTCTGTCTGGTCTCCCTTGGGGGGGGTTCCTCCCCCTACGAGGGTCCCAGCCGTCCCAATCAGCAGCGACACTCAGCCAGTGTAGAAGTCAGAGGGTTTATTAGCAATCCACTTAGCACAGCAGCTAGGACAGTTGGCTGTCAGATCAAACAGGAGGGCAGATAGTAAACCCCCAGGACGAGCCCCGGAGGTCCTGCCCCTCCGACCTCCATCTTCCTTCTTCCCCTCTCTTCCCTTTGTTCTCCTCTCTAACCAGCTGCCCTGCCCCTGGTCTAAACCGGCCACAACCTGTCACCCCCAGGGGGTCCAGGTAAGGTCGAACTAAAGCCTCTTCCCCCCTAGTGGTACCTATAGTTATCACACCCCTGTGTCCCATCACCAGAATACCATCACCAAAGAACAGGAACAGAAAAGAAGAACCACAGTAGCCCAAGAGGTTTTCTGACTTCATCACACCTCTCCCCCCTTGGAGACTGAACTGAACGGGGTCACCTCCACCGGTGACCTGGAGAAGTTCTGACCCCCACCCTTGTGTTAAGGCATCTGCTACTACATTCGCACTTCCCTTGACATGTATCACATCCATATCACAGCCCTGAAGGATTAACCCCCCACCTCCTGAGCTTGACGTTAGTACCCTTTTAGCAAGCCCTCCCAGCTTGACTAAAATCTCATCCAGCCGGGGCATGGGGTATGCGTCAGACACTGTGATGGAGTTCGGCTTGCCATAGTCCACACAGAACTGGATCGAGCCATCTTTCTTGGGTACCAGCGCTATCGGAGAAGCCCACAGGCTGGTAGATGGTTGTATAACCACCAAGGCCAGCATGTCCTGGATCTCCCTCTCTACATCCCGGGCTACCTTCCCAGTGACTCTAACTGGGGAGCACTTTATGGGATTGGTCATCCCGGTCTCTACGTGGTGCACCACTAAGTTGGTAAGCCCAGTTCGGCTAGAAAACAGTGGTCGGTAGGACTCCAGCCCTGCGCTAATCTCTTCCCTCTGGGCCACAGTTACCTGGTCAGATAAGGGAATTGAGTCCAGGGAGGATCCATTCTCCACCCGGCTACCGAACCTCAACAGGGGATCTCCCCCCAGACCTTCCCACTGTCCACATACAGTCAGTCCCAGCCGCCCTCTGTCAGAGTAATGTTTCATCATAGTACCATTATACACTTTTTGTTGGTGTGACCGGCGGGCCAGTTCTACCACATAGTTCACGTCGCTCAGTTGTTTGGTGACCTTGATGGGTCCCTCCCAGGCAGCCTGGAACTTATTACTTTGCACCGGGATAAGAACCCTCACCTGATCCCCAACCCCATATGATCTGGCTGGGGCACTGCAATCATCCTCAGCTTTCTGCTGCCTTTGGACCTGCATTAAGTTCTCCCTAACCAGCTCCATACGCCCCATGAGTTTCTCCTGGAAAATCAGGATGTATTCCAGGGGCGTCGCTGGGACGGGGAAAGACCCGGGGCACGGGCCCAGCCCCGCCCCCGGAGGGCAGGCCCCACCCCCGGAGGGCAGGCCCCACCCCCAGCCAAAAGGCCACACCCTCCAGCCCGGGATGGGGCCAGGGGGACGCCGCGGCACCACCGCCGCCAGCTGGGCAGCACTGCTGTGCAGCGCGGCTCAGCCTAGCCTAGCCCGGCCCGGTGCGGCCGGGCCCGCGGCTGCGGCCCTGGATCCCTGGCCGGGGACGGGGCTGCCGAGGCCGCAGCCAGGCCCTGGATCCTCAGGGGGGGACGGGGCCGCTGCAGCCGTGGGCTGCTGTCCGGGTCCCAGATCCCCAGCAGGGGACGGGGCCGCCACGGGCAGCCAGCCGGGCCCCGGATCCCCGGCCTGGCCACCGGTGGCTGCGGCGACCCCATCCCCGGCCGGGGATCCGGGACCCGGCCGGCAGCCTGCAGCTGCAGCGGCTCCATCCCCCGCTGGGGATCCAGGGCTGCGGCAGCGGGCCCGGCCTCCAGC
>ML682063.1:1221944-1546818 GCA_007922195.1 Podocnemis expansa | reverse complement strand
CGGGACCTGGCCAGCAGCCCGTGGCTGCAGCGGCACCGTCCCCCGCTGGGGATCCGGGGCCTGGCTACGGCTGCGGCAGCCCCGTCCCCGGCCAGGGATCCAGGGCCGCGGCCGCAGGCCCAGCCTCCAGCGGCCGCTTCCGGTCACACTGGGCCAGGCTAGGCTGAGCCGCGCCGCACGGCAGAGCAGGCTAGCTGGCAGCAGCGGCGTGGCCACCCCCTGGCCCTATCCCAGGCCAGGGGGCGGGGCCTGCCGGGAGGCCAGATAGGCTCCGGATCCCTGGCCGGAGATGCGGCCGCCGTGGCCACGGACCGCCAGGGATCGGGCCCCGGATCCCCGGCCCGATTGGGCCGGAGACCCGGGGCACCGGCATTGGGACCCGGGGCACGTGCCCCGTGTGCCCAGCACTAGCGACGCCACTGATGTATTCTACTACTGATTCCCCATTGGCGGAAGCCTTCCCTCCTGCTCATCTCTTACTAAGTCCAGAGGGCCTCTCACTCTTCTCCCATATAACAGCTCAAATGGAGAGAAACCTGTGGACTCTTGGGACACATCCCAGTATGCAAACAGCAGGGGTGGTAGATATTTGTCCCAGTCCTATGAGTATTGGGCCATAAAAACCTTTAGCATCCTTTCCAGAGTCTCACTGAATCTTTCCACCAGCCCGTTGGTCTGCGGGTGATAGGCTGACACCCAGGTGTGTCAGGCCCCGCACTTCTCCCCGAGACACTGCAAGAGGGCTGACATACAGTTAGACCCTTGGTCCGTGAGGACCTCCTGTGGGAACCCCACCCTACTGAAAATACCCATCGGAGCATCTGCCACCTTGTCAGTTTCGGTGGGAGCCAGAGGTACAGCCCCTGGGTACGGGGAAACCAAGTCTACCCCCACCCAAATATATTTCTTCCCTGATCGGGTGGCTTTGCTGAGGGACCCTACTATGTCCATCGCCCTCTTCTGGAACGGCTCCTCTATGACCAGGGGGGGTCTCAGCTCAGCCCCACCTTTGTCCCGGGCCTTCCCCACCCTCTGACAAGTGTCCCATGATTGGCAATATCGCTTGACTGCATCGAAAATTTCCGGCCAGTAGAAGTTTTGCAACAGCCACTGCTGGGTGTATTTTATCCCCTGGTGTCCTGACAGAGGAATATCATGGGCCAAGGACAACAGTCTTTGGCGGTATCTTTGGGGCACCACCAATTGTCGCCTGACCTGCCACAGCTCCGCCTCTGCCACTGGAGTCCACTCTTGGTACAGGGCCCCTTTCTCCCACAGGAATTTCTCCCTGTGGTCTCTCCCAAGGGACTCCTCAGCCCCAAGGTCCGCGAGCGCCCTCAGCTTTGTTAGTGAAGGGTCACCCCACAGATCCTCCCGAAACTCGCGTGTGGGAGAGGATGTTGGAGTCTGTTCCCCAGCCATGTCCAGGGTGGGATCCTCCTCCTCGCACTTTTCTGGCCCCATCAGTCTCGTCCACTCCTCTGCAAGGTTTCTCATCTTTGTTTCAGGGACACCAGATGTAAGGAGCCCCTGCAGGCCCTGACTGCTGGTAGCGGCTAGTGTTCTCTGGGGTTCACCAGGCCACCCTTCTAGATTTTGTCCCATCAGTACCTCGGCTGGCAAACGATTGTGCACCCCCATCTCCTTGAGGCCCTCTTTGCCTCCCCACTTCAGATGCACTCTTGCTACAGGCACTTGTACAGGTAGCCCGAACACCTCCCTTAGGTTCAGATAAGTATCAGGGACCATCTTGTCGGGTCCCACCACCTCCAGCTGGGCCAGAGTCACCTCCGCACCCGTATCCCAGAACCCTTGGACTTTTCTTCCCTCTACCTCAATAGGGATGAGGAGCTGTTGACCTCCCTTTGGTGGGCCTGAGCTCACTTGGTAAATAGACGATTCTGAGTCTGGAGACTTGTCCGGTACCAGCGAGCCCACCTGGCCATCCACTCCCTCACTGGGAGCGTCAACCTGACTATCTGCTGCTTCTGCCATGGTTAGGGCCTCCTCTGGACAGGCTCCTACCCAATGCAGACTTTGGGCAGTCGGTTTGGCCCTCTTGTCTCTGTGTTTTGGGCACTGCGCTGTCTTGTGGCCTGTCTCACCATATGAGAAGCACCTCCAGTCTCCCTGTTCACCCAGGCCTAGTTGAGTAGTTCCCTTGGGTGATCTGTTTTCTGGGGCTCCCTTCTGAGAGTCCTGTTGGAGCCTCCCCCACAGGTCCCCCTTCTGGCCCCCTTCCCCCTTCAGACCTAGCCCATGACCTGACCAGCTGGCCGCAAACTCATCAGCCAGCCTGCCAGCACTGCATAGGTCCTTGGGTTTCCAGTCCATCAGCCACCGCCTCAGGTCAGGGGGACAAATATTATATAACTGCTCCAGGCCCAGCAGTTCCCCCACTTCTTCCCTGGTTGCGTTCCCAGCCAAGCCAGTCCATTTCCAGAGGTACTCCTTTATCAATGTGCTGGTTTCCAGGTAGGTCACCCCTGGCTCTTTCTGCACAGATCGTAGTTTCTCCCGGTACGCCTCAGGGATCAGCTGAAACTTTAGCAGCAGAGCTGGCTTGAACTGCTCATAATCTCCAGTTTCCGCTCCTCCATCTGACCGAGTACCTCCATCATTTTTGGACCCAGAAGAGGGGTCAGATACCACAGCCGGTCTGCAAGATTCACCTGATGCACATTACAGGTTTTCTCAAAGATGGTGAGGTAGATATCAATGCCCCCTCCCTCCTCAAAGGGACCCATCAACTTAGTACTTTGGGGTCCAGCAGGAAGGGGCTCTCGGACTCTGCCCTCACTGTTCCTTGGGGCCCCCTCCTGGCTCCTAACTCTGGCCAGCTCCAGCTCATGTTGTCTCTCTTTCTCTCTCTCTGCCATCTCCAGCTGTTTCTTTTCTAACTTAAATTGGCGTTATCTTGCTTTATCCTGTAGCTCCTGTAGCCTCAGCTCCAGTTCCAGCTGCCTTATTTCTGGGGAGGAACTGAACTGTGAGCGCCCCCTAGGGATTGGGGACTGCTGCCGAGAAGGCCCCGGGCTGCAGCTCCCCGCTCCTCTGGGCACCTCCTCTGAGGCAGGCTGGCGTCGCCTGCGCCCCTCTCTGGCTGGGGTTTGTTGTTGGGGCAGGTCAGGGCTGCTACTGCTGCTACTTCTGAGCTCCCTGGAGGCTCCCACCACTGAGGGGTCTCTCTCTCTGCCCCCATCGCTCTCTTCCAGCTGGGCAATGAGCTGCCCCTTGGTGAGCCTGCTGACTTTTAATCCTCGAGCCTTACTAATGTTCACTAGTTCTTGTTTTAACAACCGCTTGTAATCCATGTTGTACTGTTATCACCAGCAATATGTGAGACCAGGGTCTCTCTCAGTGAATCCAGCTCTCAGGATCAGGTTTCACCAAGCACACCTGGGGGTCCCCTCCAGACTGAGTCCACTTCCCCCATTGTCCAATCAGGTGCAGGATATTTGCATATTCACTGCTCTCTCCATCAAGCTCCCAGCAGGAGGATGTTTCCACAGAGTGGGCCTCTGATTGGCTGCCTCCCTGCCTCCCAATTCAAATCCAGGGCACGGATCCTTCCAGGGACTGTCCGGACCACCCTGGAGGAAACACCTCTCTTGGTCAGGGATGCAGGTCTTTGAACAACTCCCCAGCTGTCTCTGGGGTGGGCAGCTTCATCAAGTGAGCCCCAGGAGCCTGCTGATCCACAAAGCTCCTTGTGTCTGTTCAGACACACACTGTCCTTCCGAAGGGACCAATGCTACCCCTTCCCGCTGCCCCCTCTTGCCAGCACTGCACTGGATAGTCACTCACTGTGGGGTATTGCTGCAGGGCTTCCCGTCACTGCCACCAAGATGTCACGGAGAACCCAGAAAAGCCTCTTGGATCCCCTCTGTTCACAGCCCACCAGGGACTCTGCTACGGTGGAGCTTTCTCCTGTTCACCAGGGTCTCCATGCTACCTGTAGCCAGCTTCCCAAATCCAGGCCCAGAGAGTCCGATCCTTGCTCTGTCTGGTCTCCCTTGGGGGGGGGGGGTTCCTCCCCCTACGAGGGTCCCAGGCGTCCCAATCAGCAGTGACACTCAGCCAGTGTAGCAGTCAGAGGGTTTATTAGCAATCCGCTTAGCACAGCAGCTAGGACAGTTGGCTCTCAGATCAAGCAGGAGGGCAGATAGTAAACCCCCAGGACATGCCCCGGAGGTCCTGCCCCTCCGACCTCCATCTTCCTTCTTCCCCTCTCCATCCAGCTGCCCTGCCCCTGGTCTAAACCGGCCACAACCTGTCACCCCCAGGGGGTCCAGGTAAGGTCGCACTAAAGCCTCTTCCCCCCTAGTGGTACCTATAGTTATCACACCCCTGTGTCCCATCACCAGAATACCATCACCCAAGAACAGGAACAGAAAAGAAGAACCACAGTAACCCAAGAGGTTTTCTTACCTCATCACAATGGCCCATGTATAGGCTCAACCTTCCAGGAGCAAAGGACTGGCCTAGACAGTAACAGAGGATCAGCTGGACTCCCAGGTGAGTCGCCTGGCTTCCCTTGGGCATCCTGGAACAAGGGCACAGCTCTACAAATGTGCAGATATCCACATTATATCTGCATGTGGATGTCTGCAGACCATTTCTTGCAGATAGAGATCAGATATGGATCCATGTATTTTTATCTGTGCAAGGCTCTACAAATGAGAACAACCCTGCAAATCCATGGATATTCATATGCTAGCCGCATCCATAGATGTGAGGCAGATATCTGTGGACCATTTCTTGTGGATAGAGATTGGATGCAGAGCCACACATTTCTATTTATGCAGGGCATTTCTATTTATGAGTCATCTGATCCTGGGGGCGAGACATAGTCCCAGATGAAAGAGGGAACATTATACACGCTCTCTTCCACCTGCATCTACAAACATGACCAAGCCATTGAAGTTCTGACCTGAAGGGAGAGCCTGGATGAAGAGAAGCCAGCCAGCCTGTGGTGAGAATCACCCAAGTTTTTAAGGCAGCTGAAAACGTTAGGCTCCATTTAGTTTGCATTTTGCTTTTGTTGCTCTTGACCAAATCTGACTTGTTCTGCTTCGACTTAGGATCCTTCTGTAGTTAATAAGTGTGTTTGTTTTACCTAAAGAAGAACTGTTTGTTTGAAGTGTGCTGGAGACTTCACTTGGAATAAGAAGGCTGGTGCACGTTGATTTCTTCGTTAAATGATTGAATTTATATGCGTTTACACTGTTACATGGGAAGGGGCGCATTCCAGCAAAACACCATGTTATGGCTCTGAGAAGAGAAACAAAATTTATTAAATTATTTATTATTTATCACATGAGCTTTCGTCATACACTGAGAAAGTGGAATTTTCTCCCATGAAAGTTCATGCGATAAATAAATTTGTTAGCCTTTGAAAGTGCCACAGGACTCCTTGTTTGTTTTGCTGAACTAGACTAACACGGCTGTCCCTTTGGAACTTGCCAAAATGATTAAAGGTCTAAAAAACATGACCTGAGGGCAGATTGATAAAACTGGGTTTGTTTAGTCTGGAGAACAGAGACTGAAGAAGACATGGTAATTGTTTTCAAGTACATAAAAGGTTGTTACAAGGAGGGGAGAAAATTTTCTCATTAACATGGAAAGGTAGGACAAGAAGCAATGAACTTAAATTTCAGCAACGGCAGGTTAGGATGGACATTAGAAAAAGCTCGTAACTGTCAGGGGATTAAGTGCTGGAATAAATTGCAGAAGAAGGTTGTGCAATCTCCACTATTGAAAATTTTTAAGAGAAGGGTGGACAAACACCTGTCAGGGATGCCCTAGATATTAGGCAGTCATGCCTTGAGTGCAGGAGACTGAACTAGATGACCTCTTGAGCTCCCTTTCAGTCTTATGGTTCTCTGATTAATAACTAGCCATTACTGTAGCACTCAGAAAAGCACATTTCATCCCAAGATCACCAAAGCACTCTATGGAAGTTGGGTCAGTATTGTTCACCCCTTCTTCAAGGTGATGTGCCCACAGTCACTTGCAGATCATTGAACAGAAGCAAGTTTTCAAATTCCAGTCCAGTCTCTCTCCAGTGCCAAAGTTCACAATGAATGGCTACACCAGACAGCCTGTTTTTGGCAAAGTTTTTAACCAGTCATGAATGCCTGAGTATTTCCACACAGCCTGGAAGCCGTCTGTCTCCAGACAAGGGTACAACAGGGTTCATTTAGGGGCCAGCAGGCAGGCTGTCTCTCAACAGTCCCCAAAATCCCGGGGTATCCCTACTGGGCAATCCGGCAGACTGGCAGCCAAGTTTGTCTGTCCTTCTTCAGGCTCCCTTGCTGGACTCCCTTGCTCCCCTTGCAGGGGAGAATGATTGGGAGACCTAGGCCCTCCTTCTTTGGCGAGCCTTTCCTTCACTTTCCTACAGCTTGACTGCCGACTCCACTCCCAGGCAAGTCCTCCTCTGGGAGCATGTTTTGTACAGGCTGAGGGATAGGGCCTTCTCCACCCAGCACAGATCCTTTAGCCTGAGAGACGGGTCTGCACACAGCATCATGGAGGGTTTGTACCATCTCAAGCTTGTGGCTCACGCTTCAGAGTTCAGATGAACTTTCCCAGAGGGTTCAAAGCCGGGGGTCTATACAATTTAGCTTTGAAATGTCCATTACATCTTTCAGAGAATCTTTTTTTATGTTACAAAACCCAAATCTGAGATGAAAAACTCCTTGGCAGTTGCCTGCACCCAGAACCCAACTTTTCAAACGTTCAATTATTCAAGCGCTTTTCCTCTGTTTGTCAGCATGCAGAAGAAAAAAGGAATCTTATTCTCTTAAATGCCAGCCAACGCCCCTCCCGCCCCACAGATGTCTTCCATTCATTTCACAGGACCATCAGCTGCTCTCAGGGTGAGATCCAAGTGCGAGAAAAAGAAATGTCCTGTGACGAGTCAGCAAATTGTCACTTCCAGCACCTGCTCCCTCCTCATGAGGAGTCAAGTCACTATGGTGGGGGGGACTATGAGACTATGTCAAAAGCTATTTCATCCCATCCCTGTTACAGCAAAACTCATTGCTGTAGAGCAATGGCTCCCAACCTGTGGCCCGGGGACACCTGGGCGTCCACAGAGTTATTACAGGGGGTTCATGAATACATCTGGCTCCAGCCAGCAAGAGGCCCAGGCTCAACCAGGCTCCAGCTGCCACTGGCCAGCGATCCATGTTGGAGAAAGCTCTAAAATTTATTGAATAAATGAATTTTATTTGCCTGCTGTGAGCAGCCTCACCTGGGATATGTCCCCATGCCTTGGGAGCAGGCGGGGCCAGGTCTTCCTCTGTATTTCTGTAGCACTGCTGCCTGCAGTCAGTCCCTGATAACAACTATTATCATTTGGGGGTCCACAAATTTTTTTGATGTTATAAAGGGGTTCTCATGCTAGAAAAGGTTGGGAACCATTGATGTAGAGCTGACTCTGCTAAAAAGGAGGAGATGTCCATCTTTCCAGACCTTTTTTCTTTTGGGGTTGCAGGTCTTACAAATTCAGAATAAAAAAAAAAAATTAGTTCCTATCCAGGCTCTTTACCTCCGGACCCCACACTTCACCTCTAATCATTCCATTGCCTTCCCCAAATATTGTTTCCCACTATGCCTCCACCAAGACCTGGAAAGACCTCATAGATCTACATTTTATTAATGATCTTGACCAGGCATGGCCAAACTGTGGCTCTTGAATGAAAAATTGTGGCTCTTGGAAGAACGTCAGCAAATCAATTTAGGAAAGCAGCCCCAGCCTAGGCATTCAGGAGGGGGTCAGGACAGTGGGGAGAAGCGCAGCATGGTTGCCATTTTAAAAAACTTACCACTAGCCTGCAGTCTTCTACATTGACCAGCAGCTAAGTTTTTACTGTACAGGCCTAATTTGCATGGTAACCTTAAGTAATTATTAGAATCTGACATTAGTAGGATCAATATTTGTCTTCTTTTTACAACAGAATTAAAGCATGCAATGAATTTTAAACTTAGTAAATGTAAAAGCATATGGCTATATGTGTTAGTGCCGCTCTTGAAGGTTTAATAATCAACTTCTGTGGCTCTTGAGTTCTGTAAGTTTGGCCACCCTTGATTGACAAAGGAGGGAGCAGCACAGAGACACAGTTTACAGGTGATGCAGAATGAAAGCCTGATCCAAAGCTAAGTGAAGAACCTGAGAGGGACCTCACTGAACGAGGCACATGCACATCATGGCCAATGTCATCCATTGCTGGCAAATGCAAAGCCAGGCACATGGAGACAATCTCAACTTCCTGCGCAGGGAAAGAGGCCAGCACGTTGTCATCAACATCTCAGTGACAAGTTCCAAAGGGGCAGTCGTGTTAGTCTAATTCAGCAAAACAACAAGGAGTCTCTCAGTGACAATCATTCTCCTCAATGGCCCGCTGCACACAACAGAGCACACACAGTGTTCAGATGCATGAGGAATGGGCGGGGGAAAAACGGCTGAAAAAATTCTGTAGCTCAATGGCACGCCCTCCGCCAGAACACCATATTTTGTTCAGCTCACCAGACCTCAGACAGGACACACAAGCTCACAGGAAAGGTTAGAGGCAGGGAGCTGCTTTCATAGGAGGAAAGGCTGGGGCAGGAACCATCTTTTTATTCTGTCTCTACAGTGCCTAGCACAGTGGGATCCTGGTCCATGACTGGGCCTCCTAGAAACATCTACAAATAATAAGTGATTGGAATAGTCCTGGGATGAAGACCAGTCAGCTGGTCCATTCGCTTTGAGATTAAACACGTCACAACGCAGCAGTCCGCAGAAGCACCCGATTATGCATTTCCCCTACAAGCCACAACAGGGAAGGTAAACTATGAATCCTGCGGCTGAGGATCAATCGCAGGAAAGGGGCTGGGAATCCCTTCCTTGGGGACAAAAGGATCAACGGAGAACACTTGACAAAGGTGCCATAGAGAGGGTGACCAGGCGGCAATTATGAAAACCTGGGACAGTATGGAGGTTAACAGGTGCCTGGATAAGACAAAGCCCCAAGTATTGGGAGCATCCATATAAAATTAGGACAGTGGGAGAACCAGCCCTGCACCACTAGAGGCATGAATTAGCATGCTGCTCCAACAGGCTTTTCCATTGCTAAACTCAGTTATTCAAGGCTGCCAACCCCCAGGAAAGTACTGTACCAAGAAGGATGCAACATTGGACTTTACTGGCCCTTTGGTGTTCAAAAAATGGCCTGTATTTTTCGATTGCAAGCTCTGGCATCAGCATTACAATGAAGATCTTGGCTGAGCTCTCAGCTAAGTCACAAACTTCTATTTGCTTGCAGTTGGCACATCAGCTCTGAGCCAGGCCAAGAGGAATTGAAATGAAAGGAGTGCCGTTGCATCTCTCAGCCTGTTTGCACTACTGTGCAAATATGACAGTGATGGCACATGCACGAGGACGGCCCTCTTCTGCACTCTGGACTTGGGACCACTTAGCTGCCAGGCGTCAGTGTTTTATGGCTGAAGGAGACCTCCCTCTAGGTCACCAACAAGGACCCGGGGCTTATGGAGCCAGAGATGCTGCCAACAGCCCCATTTTAAGGTGCCTACAACTTGGCTACAGTGCAGCCTTCAACTGCCCCTGGGTGGCTTCAGGATGTCAGACATGTTGACTCATCCACATGGATGGTAACCTAGTTTGCTGAAGCAGCACAATTTAGCAGCTAGAGCCATGAAATGAGGGTCAAGGGAGACCTGGTTTCTAGTCGCCTCTCTGCCCTGGATTAGTTGTGTGACCTCAATCCTGGCACCCTACATCTGTTTCCCGTCTTGCACGGAAAGGGAGGAGGAGGCCTCTCACTAGCAGTCTGTGACTGTGCTAGCCCCTCAGTGCCCTGCTCTCAGAGGCAACTTCAATAAAAGAGGCAACTTCTCTGCATTCACAGCTGGCCCTACCGCATGAGGGAACATCCCCAGGCAAACGAAAAGGAAGCCTTCTTGTTAAAGATAAAATGTTTTCAGCATATCGGCCCTGCTGTTCTCTCACTAACAAGGTGACCTGCTTGCTTCCTATTATCTCTTCCCCCCAAACATCCCTAGCATCCCATTCAGAAGGGAAAACTCCTGACAGGGCAACTTCTTAACCTTGCTCTTTTCAAGGTTGCTCTCGGCAGTGCCACACTATGCTTCTGTTCTCCATCGCATTAAAGTGCCCTGCCAGGAGCTACCGTGCAAGATGCAACAGCAGCCCACTGAGGGAAGAAAACTGTTCCCAGGAAGAGCAAAAATCAGAGAAGGGCTTTTTACCGAACACGGTAAATTGCTGGAATATAACTTCCAGTTTGGGAGGGTTGCAGGAAACGTAAGGAGATGTGGGGCATTTGAAGAGTCAAAGCTGCTGCCCTGTGAGTCAGAATTTCCAGGCCATGTTCCCAGCATAGTCACCATCTAGCTACAGAAATTGCCCCCCCTCACCCACCGACCCTCACCAAGCATCAGTTCGTCCATCTATAAGATGGCTATGATGCTGTAGAGAATAGAAGTGCCTGCATTGCCTCTGACCGATCGACTCAGATCTGCGTACATGCGTGTTGTGGGCCTTGTAGTGCTAGATTGTTGGCTAAGATTGCCCAACCCCAACCTCCTGGATCCCAACTCTGTGCCTTCATTGCTACCCAAATGTTCCCTGACCAATCCCCTTGTCTGTCACACTGCAAACACTAAGGCTGTGTTCACACAGCCTCCTTATTTCGAAACAACGGAGGTTGTTTCGAAATAAGGTTTTGGCTGTTCACACGACGCACGGTTGTTTCGAAACAAGTTAAACCTAGTCTGTGGGTGAAACAACGTTGTTTTGCAACAGTTGTTTTGAAATAATGCCGTGCAAACATGTTGTTTCGAAACAACAGTGGTTTCGAAACGACTTGTTTCAAAACAACCATCGTCTGAACATGTTGTTTCGAAACGACGGTGAGTCGTTTCAAAATAACTCTTGTCCGGAATTGCTATTTCGATTCCAGCTTTTCTCCTTATTTCGAAGTGACTTTTTTGCTAATTCGAAATAAGTCATTTCGAAATAAGGTGTTATTTCGATACAAGTTGTTTCAAAACAACTTGTATCGAAATAACCCCCTGTGTGTTAACACAGCCTAAGACTCTCTGTGGTACATTTTAGAGGTTCTGTATTAGATTCCTTGTCTTTATTAAATGTGCTGGGCCTTATGTGTACCCCACATGTCTCAGGTGTAGAGGCTGCTGTTTACATACATAAAGCACGGGTGCTTTCTTTTCATGCCACTCTAGTGCCCCTGTGACTCCTCCTTTAAATCCTGCCCCCACAGGGCACTTTCCCAGACAGCATGTCTGAACCATGGGCTCTGTAAGATATAAACATCAGCTAAGATGACCTAGGTCTCGCACTGAGCTTGTTCAACACTGGATGCACTCAATCAACAGCACTGCACCCATCAGCCTGCATTGAGACTCCAGCAAGGGGAGACCACGCTGCTCATAGCTTGGCACATTGGGCTGGCCACAGGGTGGGTGGGTAGATTTGATTATTAATTCCCAGCATCAGCTCAGCCGACAGTTCATCTCCTTTCTTCTCCCCCTGCTAGCCCTTCTCCATAACCAGACAGAAGGGCGAGAAGGCCAGATTTGATCAGCTGGCTCCATAACACGCATGGAATGAAGGCAGCGCGTAACCCCACCTGAGCCATCCATCATGCATTTAAACAGCAGGGGAGAAATTGCCTAGGAGGAACAGTATAATGGTTATGTCATCGAGACAGGAGCCTGCCTGGAATTGACCCGCCACCTTCTGTAAGTAAAATACCGTCTTGTTAAAGATACAGATGAGCTACATTAGGCGGGCAACCTACCTCTTGTTGCAGATCCATGCTACTGAGATGTGGTGTGGCGTGGTGCTATATTGTTTGCCTTACAACCAGCCAGCTGATGGACGGGAAAGCACAGCTTGAGGGCCGGATATCAGTAGAGCCCTACACGGATACAAATACGTGGCTCCGTATCCGATCTGCATCCGCAAGAAATGGGCCGCAGATATCCGTGTTGTATCTGCGGATGTGGATATAATGCAAATATCCATGGATATCTGCATATTTGCAGGGCTCTAGATAACAGCACTTCTATGGGAAGAGAGACAGAACTGAGAAGGTCCATTAGAAACCGGCAGCGCACAATTACGTGACCAAGGTCTGTCCAGCATGGGGGTGCAGCTTGCTTCATGTGTACACTGCAGACCCCAGGAGTGACTCAGGCATTTCCCATGGCAAGAAACCAGGCCATGCCACACCAGTACAAGTCTTTTCTTGCACCAGTATAATGTATCCGTGTCAAGGAGCCATGCTGGTTTCTCTTGACATCTTTACACTAGCTCTAGAAGAGGTCCAAAAGCCCTGAAGAAGGAAATCAGGAATGGTCCTTAGAACTCCTATAACAGCCAGTCAATGAGAAAGGGCTGAGCTGAGTGGCAGGTGGAGAAACCAATGTTGTTAGATGAGCAAAACCTCTCATATGATCTGGAATCATCCAGCTGCATATCTACGTACCAGCATCATAGCATCGCTGCCCTCACACCGTCTCCCCTTGGTTCCCGCTCTGGAGACTTTTCAGTCCAGTTTATACCAGGCACAGAAGTTCTTTGTTTGGTGCCAGCTTGGTCTCCTTTGTTTACCAGGGCCCATCAAAATGCTTGGCATTGTGGAGTCAGATTTTTTTATAGGAAAGTTTTCAAAGGGGGGCATCTTTCCCCATTGCCCCACCAATCAAGGCGCCTTGCAAAAAACTGACTGGCATTTAGTTTATGCAAAAGAAATTTGAATTTTCAATAGCCATAAAAATTCAAAAATGTGTACAATTTTAAAAAGGTGGAAAGAAATTTACTAGAAATTTTGAAGAAACAGAGAGTCAAGTTTGAACACTGAAATAAAAATCACTTTTGACAGTTCAGTTTTTCCATGAAGATGGAGCAGTTTGAAAGCCACAAACTGAAGTACCAGTGAGTGCAGAAGAAAGAAATAGTGCAGGGAAGAAAATAGGTTTTTGTCTGCACCCGTAAGGCGTGCAGGGCTGCACAGATCATCCCTTTTCAGGGATCGGCTGAAATTTATCCAACCATGGGCCTATGAGCCTAGCAGCACCAGCTGTCTAGAAAGATATGGACCATCAAGAACGAAACTGAGTTGAAAACTCATTTCATTTAGGAAGCTGACCAGTCTTCAGACAGTGACTTTCAGTCACTGAGAAGCTATTCAGACTTAAGTCTGATCTCTTGAAAGGCTCTGTTTCCATTAACGATCTGAACCAGTGTTTAGAGCGAAGCACCATGCACACTTGAAGCCACATTGTCAACCCCACTGTTCAGAGTTTAGGAGATTGGCTTTGAAAAAAAAATAATGAGCTTTAATGATAAATAGACATTTGGGGACTTTTTATTGGCCTTCTCATTGAGGTGTTAATGGTTCACATTTTTGAACTTTCATTTCCAATTGTACATGCCAGAAGTATGAAATGTTGTTTCAAATGAAAGCTGAGAGTCTCACCAACTCACACGACTCCAAGAGCTGGGGAGTTCAGCAAAGCCACTGCCCAACACGATGAGCCTCTTGCTCCCGTTCTGAGAGTTGTAATGATTTGTTAATGACCATACTCAGGGAAGTTAGTGGGACATCAAGAGAAACAGCTGAATTGAAATTAATATGCAAATTAGATAGTGTAAAATCAAGACTATGGCTTCTTTTCCCTTTCCAGCATGTAATTTGACTTCAGCCTTCACAGGGTTTGAACCATAACAACTGCTCTGATTTGCTGTTTATGTGTGACCTGGTCCCATGTTTTCCACTCCCTTGCATTTATTTTCATTCCGTTCTGTAAGTTCCCCTGTCTTCAAAGCATCTGATGAAGTGGGATTTTCTCCCACGAAAACTCATGTGAAAAATAAATCTGTTAGTCTTTAAGTGCCACAGGACTCTTGTTTTTTTAACGCCATGAGAAACTTCCAAGCACAGCAGACCAGGGCTGACATCTCATCTCTCCCAGCTCTGAACTTTTTAAACAGTCTGCCTTTTAAAGTGTCAATGCAACAATGACATTCTCAAGGTAACTGTCTGTTCCCAGCACCTGGGAATAAGTGACAGGAATGACACTTGCCATTGACAGATGAAATTTGAAAAGGGGAAAAAAAAAAAAAAAACCACAAGCCCCTTCTCATTGAAACAGCCAAGCGCAGTTGTTTGCAGGCAGAGAGACAGACCTTGAATAGCTGGAACGGTGAGCAGTCAGGGCCACGTTGCTTTTCTTCGCGGCTGTGATGGTTAAACAAAAGGCAAGAGGCTGGTGATGACTCACTCGGAGCTGAGAGGGTGTGGGTGGGAAACAATGCATCTGCAGTCCCTGGTGTACCGTAGCCACAGCAAGCGGGGTAGCAACACAGCCCTAGATGGGGGGCGGATCCACGTGGGTTTGTATTTGTGCTTTACGTGCCAGCTGCATCCCCCATGATAAATCCCCATGCTCTGTACACAGGCTCAGACCAGGGAGATTGGCAAGTCAGAGAAGTAAGCGGGTTTCAAGAAAGGAGAAGAAATGAAACTACACTGGGCCAAGAGAAAGGGGGCAGAGGATGTTAACTAACAGTCTCTTGTGCACCTTTGAGCACCTTCTCTACACTCCTCTCTCCCAGCCTTGAGCTACTTGCCCAAGTTCACTGGTGAGGCAGAAGGGGCTATAAATCACCTCAGTGCCTGGTAGCAGCATAATTCACCATGGGAAGGTTGCAGCCATTTGGACCCTCATCATCTCTGATTTCTGCCAACGGGACCAAGTATAAGAGGGATACAGACAAATATTTCAAAATGTTGCTGCTAATTGGTGCAGCTTCAAAATGTTCCCGCTAATTGCTAATGAAGTCACCCTGTGGCATTGCCCCAGCCCCTCTTATTTTTGTTAATGCACAGAGAGATTTTATCTGTGCCACATCCAGCTCGGGAGCGCCCCAGGGACCAGTGGCTGCGCACTGCACCCTTCCTAAATTCATCTTGGGTAGAAACCATGTGAAGGTGAAAGACAGTGGATGGGCAACTGTTGTGGCCATTGACAGGGCAGGGCAGCAAGCTGTCAGCCACTCTGGGCACAAGGACTCTGCTCAAGCCCCATGCTAGAATAACGGTTACATGAGAGGAATTAAACTCATGCCAAGAACACGAGCCTTCCCTGCAGGAGTGAGCTAGGAGCTACTATCAGATAACCAGGGCCAAGTCCATGGGGGAGGAAAGGGCCAGCAAAGAGCTGTCCTGTTAGCATGAGTTACCCACATTCAAACTCCCTGCCCACTAAGGACTAAACCAGGCCATGGCTCATCTCATACAGGGCCAGACACGGACAAAGGCTGGATTTGAACTGGTGCCTGAAAGGGGGGCGGCTGTTTAGCCAGTCCTCTGAAATAGATCGCAATGCACAAGGCAGGGCAGAGGATGGCTAAGTGAAGAGTTATCAAACCAGGACCGGAAATCCAGCAGGCTAGCACCTAACAATTGCCGAGCTACAGCAGCCATTTAATCCCGGCTCCTGGCAAGAATAAGGTGAGTGATGCAAAGTTAGCAGAGGAAGGATTTGTGAGATGCAAACAAACCTTTCTCTCTCATACACGGCTAAGGAGCTGAGACTAGAACCATGGTTCTTAAATGCTCCCAGACACAGGCCACCCCGAGTTACAGAAGTGCTCCTTCAGCTGCTAGGAGTAGTAGGTCCTTTATCCCATCTGGGTGAACCCCTGGAAGGCAACATCCCACATGTACACAAAGCAAGTTCCTTGGATTTATTCCACACTCTGAGATTCACATCAGCAGGGCAGCTAACTAAGTTTCAGCATCATACAGCCAGTGTCCAAGCGAATGTGTGTCACCCACCCAATTCCTAAGGGCAGCTGGGCTAACACAACAGGGTCATCTCTTACCACTCTGAAATGGTAACAGGTGGCCATTTCACCCATCAGCAGAGCCAGTGAGCCCCCTAAAAAAGACCCTTAGGCAGGGCCTTTTCCTCAGCTTGGAGAGCCAGTCAGTTATCCCCGCCATGCACGAACCCAACAAGAACAAAAAGCTGAAGGTCAGTAATAGGTCAACTGATGTATCAGGCATTTGACAGATTTACAAGAGGCAGCAAAATCCCCGTTGGTGGAGGAGTGGGTATGACCCGGACCCCCTGGGCTAACCTCCTGAATGTGCAAAAATCAGGGCACGCTGCAAACCAGGGGCCAAACCCCCAAACCACTGACAGGTGGTACGTAAACCAGTCCCCCGGTCAGTAACAAAATATGCTTCTGACTCCCCACACTGGTTATCATAAAGCATAAGAAAATAGAAACAGCCCCCTTTATTGCACATCAACTCTTCCAGGTCCCACTTAGCCCCTGGGTCTCTTTAAGAAATAGGTTCTCCTGACCCCAAAGGGCCAGCCACATCATCCAGAACAATATAGGCTTGGATCTTACCGAAAATACCACACTGCCAGCCAATCCTTTAGTAACTAGAACTAAAGGTTTAATATAAGCAGAAAAGAAACAAAATGAGAGATGTTAAAGGGGCACAGTGAATCATATATATACAAATGATTCAGAGTCCATAGAAATCAAGTCCTTGAAGAATTTGAAGTTTGCAGGTTAGTCCAATTCCTCTGGTAGACACCCAGCACCTGGGTGGGTCTCAGTCCTCTGTTCAGTTGCAGCAGAATCATTCCAGAGGTGGGTGTTGATTGCAACTTGGAGGCTGAAGACAACGTGGAGATGGAGCCACTGCCTTTTATCACCTCTGGCCTTCCCCATGCTGTGCAGTCTTTGCAAAATTAAAATGGAGTTGAGTCACATGGTCAGTCTGGGTGACTCACTAAGTTGGTTTCTTCCTGGGCCACTGTCCCTGGAAGCGTCTTTAATGGGCCATTAAGGAGACAATGGGTTTGTAGACATTCATCCTGGAAGCGCCCTGGATCCAATAACTTGAAAAACAAATAGAAGAAACCTATTCCTAACTTCTAATACAGATCTGACACCCACATATAAACCACAGAATCATTCCTAGCAAATTACAACCTTTTCATTGATACAAACATGGCATACCACATATGGATTATTGCAAATACAAAATATTAATATGAAAAATAGTAAATGATTCTTTAAAGCCAGACAGCATCACAGTGGGTCTATTCAAAGTTTGAACCAACTTAGCCCTCACACAATGTTAGAAAGGATCTTCAGATCAGTCATGTGCTCATCCAGGCTGCCCTCAGTTGAGAATTGGGGACAGTAGGAAAATAAGAGCGGCAGTACTAAGTCAGATCACTGGTCCATCAGGTCCCGTCTACTGCGTTCCAACAGTGGTCAATGCCAGGTGTATTCACAAGAGAGTTGCGGCTCATGGGAACAGAGACCAGTAAGGACAGTGAATGCCACATTTTTTCCAGTGGCTGATTTTCAGCTGTGCTCAGCACCCGGCTGCAAAAGGGGCAGTTGCATCACATGCTGAGCATCTGGCCACAAACACTTGCAGCTCAGTGTGGCGTTTGGGTGGAGGGTTGTGCTGCTGAGGTGACAACATAGCTGGGCAGTTGGTTCTGAACTGCTTTGCCCATGCCTCTTGTAATGGGAACTATGAGAATTTAAAAACCATGTAGTTCTCTGGCATCCTGGGGCCTGATTCAGTTTGCATTTATTCTAAAGGTTCACACTGGAACACAGCAATTGCCAGACTGTATCAGAGCCAAGTCCATCTATCCCAGCATCCCACCTCTGACAGCAGCCAGCAGCACTGATTCAGAGGAAAGTACAAAAAGCTCCACAAATGGAAAAATCTATTCCCCATAGGCTACCGTAACCTTCCACCCAACATGTTTCCACAGTCTTCTTTTTTTGTATGGGATGGGTAGGAAACAATGACTACAAGTTTCTATCTAGACTTGATATCCAGCACGTGGCCACAGCAGTGAGCTGATGAATGTCCTTCAGGCCCCTGGCAAATGAACAAAGGGCACACAGAGATAATGCACTCCATTATTTGTGATCAAGTCGGATATAAGTTTTTGCCTCATCTAAAGAGCGTTTGTCCACATCTCCCATAATATGTCCTGCTGTGATTCAATCTGCATCAGTCTTTTCAACAGGAATCAAAACACAGTTATTCCTCAAGGAGGTAATGATGAGTTGTTCATTTTGAGCAGCCGAAAGGCTCTGTGTAGAGCGCTGATAAAGCTGAGTGTTAGGATCTTGATGCGGTTCCATACATGGTTGTGGGGTTTTAATCTGATTTTGGCAGGTGCTTACATTGACATGGCTAAGAAACAGAGATGTTTGAGCAGCGCTTCTAATCTGTGCAGGCTAGATGTACGATAGGACCTGGCACTGGTCAGCAGGAGCTGATCTGAATATCTCTGACGCTATGCACACTGCTCTAAAGGAGCAGCCATGTTAGTCTAATTCATTAAAACAAACAAGGAGCCCTGTAAGATTCCCATCTTCAAAGTGTCTGACAAAGTGGGATTTTATCCCATGAAAGCTCATGTGATAAATAAATCTGGTAGTCTTTATCTCCTTGCTTCGTTTGCTGAACTAGACTAAGATGGCTGCCCCTTTGGAACTTGGCAAGAAGTCCTGTGGCACTTAAAGACTAACAAAGTTATTTATTGCACGAGCTTTCGTGGGATAAAATCTGACTTCGTCAGATGCTTTGAAGATGGGGAACTTACAGAATGGGAGGAAATAAATGCAGGGAAATGTAAGTCATGGGAACAGGTCACACTGTAACAGCAAATCCAAAGAGCTGTTAAGATTCAAACCCTGGGGAACAGCATATAGAGGAAGATGAGGTCAAATCAACTATTGTAATGAGAGAAAAATCCAATGTCCCTATTAAGTCCTGAAGCAATGCAATCAAATTTACAAATAAATTTGATATCCACAGTTTTTGTTTGAAGCTTTGATCTGGTATTCATCTGTTTGAGCACCACAATTAGCAAATCGTCAATGGCGTGATCAGGAAGATTGAAATGCTGACCCATTGGTTTAGAGTGTTGTGATGTCTGATGGCAGATTTGTGCCCATTTATTCTTTTGTGCAGACACTGTCCAATTTATAAGGCAGAGGGGCATTTCTGGCACATGACAGCATAAATCACATTTGTGGATGAGCAGGTGAATGAGCCTTTGATGGAGCAGCTGGTTTTATTAGGTCCTGTAATAGTGTCTTTTGTGCAGATATGTGGCAGCGTGGTTTGTTGCAGGGATATGTGCAGGGCTGTAACTACAGCGGGGTGCACTGGAGCAGCACCATTAAAAGGCATGTTCTGCGCTGCTTGCCCCAGGTGCTGACAATTGTAAGGGGCACGTTCCAATGGGAATGTGCCCCGGGCACTGTAAACTGTAGTTATGTCTCTGGATATGTGCCTGCTTAATGGTTTTGTTGTTAGGTCTGTAATTGGTAAGTATCTGGTTAAGATTGCAGGCTGTGTGTAAGAGAGGAGATGTCTGTCTCCCAAAGTTTGAGAGAGTGAGGGATCATCTTGTAGAATAGGCTGTAGATCCCTGAGGATGTGCTGTAGAGGCCTGACTTGGGGGTTGCAGGTGATGACCAGTGGCGCTCTCTTGTTTTCCTTCTTGGGCTGCTCCTGTAGTAGTTGACTTTGGGGTACCCTCCTGGGTCTGTACCCAACTGTGGAAGTGAAGAAACACATTGACAGAGCCAGGCCGGTACCCCAAAGTCAACTACATCTTCCTCTATGTGCTATTCTGCAGTGTTTGAATCTTTACAATTGTTTTGATTTGCTGTTACAGGATGACCTGTTCCCAGGTCTTACACTTCTCTGCATTTATTTCCTCCCATTCTGTAAGTCCCCCATCTTCAAAGTGTCTGGCGAAGTGGGATTTTCTCCCACAAAAGCTCATGCAATAAATATATTTGTTAGACTTTAAGTACCACAGGATTCCTTGTTTGTTTTTGTGCACATTGTGTTATTGAGCTGAATATGAAGTAGTCTACTGGGACTGCTGTGAGACCACAATGATGTGGGGCACAGACAGGTAATGTAGGGGGACAGACAGATAATGAATTACATTTACCTTTAAAGTATATGTTAGTTAATGTTGTGTATATGTCCTTCAGTGTCATAAGTAAAATAATTCTGTAACCCTGTGTAATAAACGTAACCAATGTCCAAAAAGACTCCATATTGTCAGTTTGGAACTCCTGCTTAAGCATTGTACTCTATTTTGTATACTTGATGAAACCTGGTTTAGGCGTATGCTGTATATATTCTTTTAAATGTGTGAACAAGGTGTGTGTGTGAAGGAGCCAGTCTCAACTGCCAGCCTGTCCTGATGAAGCACAAGTACCATCTAACTGGCTGAACAATGCAGACATCACTGATTAAAGCAAACGGAAGGAGCCACTCCAGAAAGAAAAGAACAAAATACAATCAAGCCTGCAAGTGACTGGTGACCAATGATCTCACAGGAACCCTGAGGCAATATGACACACCAAATCCCAGGGTATGTCCACATGAGGCTTTTATTTCGAAACAACGCTGGTTGTTTCGAAATAAAAACCTGAATGCCCACACGACGTTTTCTTGTTCCGAAACGATGGGCTCCGTCTTTTCAAAACAAGAGCCGTCATTTCGAAACGGCTTAAACCCCTTCTGTTTCGAAATGATGGTTATTTCAAAACGAGTTGTTTCGAAATAACGCCATTGGGATGTGCTGTTTTGAAACGACAGTTATTTTGAAACGAGTTGTTTCGAAATAACCATCATTCGGTGTTATTTCGAAACAAGCATTGTTTCGAACTAACTGTCCTGACCTTCTTCCCAGGGTGCACAGCCCTGTTCAGGCATGGCAGCACGTGGCACACGGGGTCGGAAGTCTCTGTCGGGAAGCCTCCTGCCACACCGCCACCAGCACTGGAGGCCACACCAGGGACCCCCGAGCTGTTCCCTGGTCCCGACGCAGAGAGCAGAGCAGAGGAGCAGGGGCCTGAGACCATCCCAGCCCCTGGGGACTCGAAGACAGACACGGGGACATCATGCAGGACCTCTGGAGCCCCTGTGGTGAGTCTTCCTCTCCCACAGAAGCACGCAGGCCTGGGCCTGTCCAGGTCACGGGCAGCGAGGGGGTACAGGGCCAGGCACTGGGGAGCTAGGGCATAGGTTTGGCAGGTGCAGAGGCCCTCCCATGACCACGGGTACCCGAGAGACAGGTGGCACCAGGGGCACAGGCCCCTGTGTGCCTGGGGTTGCTTAACAGGGGCTGGGTGTCAAAGATGCAGCTGCATCTTGGGCAGGGTGCGGCACACCACGGGCAAGTGCCCTTGGGAGACCCCCTAGAGCAAGGTGTGGGTGAGTCCAGCTCACCATTATGGGCACCACTAGCATGTGTGGTCCAGGGTACGGTTATCAGATGTCAGGCAAAAGGAGAACATGGTCCCCTCTTTATCTTTGTGTTCGTCTGTGTATCCTCACATTCGCTGTCTGGCAGGCAGGTTAAAACACAGGATTGCGTCAGGCTTTTTACTGTAGGGGTTCAAGGATCCTGGAATGCCATAGAATACCTATTTGTACGGGAAAGTGTTCCAGGGCCCCCTAAACACTGAAGAATATTACATGAATACAGCTAGTCCTCACTTAGTGACCTACTCGTTTAGTGACCCCTCAGAGTTATGACCAGCTCTCTGATGAGTTGGTATTATGGCGATGTACGAGAACTCGCATCAACTCTCTCAGATTACCTATATTTACAGTACACTATGCAAACTAAGTTCAGTACATTAGAGCTTAAAACATTTAAAATATATATTAAAAATGTTATAAATGATGCAAAGGTGACATTAAAACTATCTACCGATGGTTGAAAAACCCACTACCAGTAAAGTACATTATGCCTGAAATACCGGTAAGGGCTGCTCCTCGTTTAGTGACCAATTCGTTTATCAACCGGGTTTCAGGAACGGAACCCGGTCACTAAGTGAGGACTACCTGTACTACATTTTCTCCCATGTGTCCTCCAATGTCCTCCTTTTTGTACTTCCCTGGCCTCCGTTCCAGGCTTTGGGATCAAGTAGCCCCACCCCAGGGCAATGTCCCACAGGATCCTGAGTCCTGCTGACAGCCAGGGCAGAGGTGTTTGCTGCAGACAGGCTGCACACAGCCAAGGCCAGCAGGCAGCAGGGGCCAATTGCATTTTCTGCTTCCCTCCAGCAGGTCGCCCAGCCGGCCGCTGTGCACCACCACCGTCCCGGCGTGGCAGCCCGCGACTACCACGGTGGAGGAGGAGGGCCCCCCAGACATGCGGGGAGATCCTAGAGAGTCTGGAGGAGCTGGGGGAGCAGACTGAGGCATCCACCCAGGCCTGGCGCCAGGACCAAGCCAGATGCCAAGACTCTGCCCTCCACCTGCTGCAGCAGGCGGCAGCCGCCAACAACCAGGTGGTCACTGTCCTGGAGTGCCAGGCGCAGGGCAGCAAGTGAACCAGGAGCAGTCCCCTCCACCAGGGTCCCCTTGTGACGGGGAAGCCTGTTGTGGCCTGGCCACAGGGTCCCTGGTGACGGTGGGGCTGGATTCAGGAGTGGGCCACCTGCAGGGTTTGCTGGTGGTGGTGGGGGGGACCCAGAATCCAGAGCTGCAAAGGGCCGGCCAAAGAGCTTCATGCTCCAGAGCCACAGGTTGTAGACCAACTAAGCTGAACAATGTTGTTTGCATAAATGCATTTTCTTGGCTCAGTCATTGGTACATCTGCAGTATATAAATCAAAAAGCCTTGGGGCCGGGACATAGCCCCAAGAGGTAGCTGAGTTAAGAGTTCTTGGCCTACTGACCTGGCCATGGAGGGGGCCATTCCTAGTCATTGGTGCCAAGCCAGCAGTCAATGATGCAGGAGGTCTCAAGGTGTCTGCCCTGTCTCTGGATGGTGCCATAGACCAAGGACCCACCAACAATGGTGGTTCCTGTCTTCAGTTGACGTTGGAATCCTCTCTCCTTGCCCACAGCAACTCTTCTTTGGGCTACATCCCACCTGCCCTGCCGGAGGATGTGTTCGATACTGTCAGACAAGCAGCAGAGCAGCACCTGTCCCAGGACCTTATCCCCACAGCTAGAGACTATGCTATTCTCCGACAGCTTTCCCAGACAGCACACTGGCACAGGTCTGGGCCAGGCCAGTCCCCCAAGGAGTGGGAAGGTCCCTGCTACACTGAGGAGCCACAAGCCTGGACTAGCTGAGAACCAGAAGCAGCAGGCAGGGCTAGGAAGGTAGGCTGAGGACAGCATGCCGTGCCCCTGTGAGAGGAAAAGCGAGCGAATTGGTGGGTCAAAGGCAGGCATAGCCAGGAGCATGGAGGGCAGGGTTTTGAGGGACATCAGCAGAGTTGTAAGGAAGATATTTGCTCCTAAGGAGCCTGACCAAGCCACAGGAGCTTTCCATTGGGCTACAGATCAGGTCCTACCTGCTCATGATCTAGCCAATACTCTTAGCCCAGGGTGGGCAATATCTGAAAGCCACATCTTCATCTAGGTGAGCTGGACGTGGGAGTGGCTCCCATGCTCCCGCCTTGGTGGCTCTGGGCCAACATGGTGGTGGAAGAAGAAGCAAGGGTAGAGGGCTGGCGGTCTCTACAGAGGGTGCCGCAAGAAATTGGGGGAAGTAGCCATCATGCTCTAGCAAGGGTGGGAGTGGCCATCATGCTCCTGCCAAGCCCATGGATTGGGAGAGGGGCAGGGACAAGCGGGGAGACCAGGATGGGGCTACCATATTCCAGCCAGGTCCAGTTGGAGGATATGATGAAAATCTCCCATTGGCAGCAACTAACACCCTGGCTGCAGTTGCTCACTCCTATGTTGGCCACTCACCTTTAGGCTGTGTGTCCATCGAACAAGAATGTACTTTGTTTCCTCCCCACTATGCCCCTGTCCTCCCCACTCTGTTCAGGGCATCTATAACTATTTCCATGTAGATTTCTCTTGCCCCTGCCATTTAACCTTTTACTTCACCCCAAACAAACCCAGACCCATGCTGCTGAGACCTTCCAGGTCCTTTTTACTCCTCCTGGCTGACTCCCCTTCCCATTCTATTTTCCATGTACCTTCTCATCACAGGCCAGGCAAAGTTCCACTTCCCAATGGATTATAGGCCAAGAGGCCCCATGGCTGCTGAACCTCGTGCCCTCCAGTCGGACCAGGCAGCATCCACAACCTCTGCTGCTGTGCACATCAGCTGGGCTCTTGCAGGAGAACTTTGTTGTTTGTAGCTCCTGAAGGCTGAAACCCAGATCTGGAATTGTAGAGTTTATCTATTGCTGTGCTATGTGTCAACTGCACAGAAGAGGTAGCCCCTGAACTTTACAACTTCAGCATGCAGCAGAGTTCCCATCATGCACCCATTAGACGTTGGGGATCAAGCCACAGAGTCAAGCCATTTGTCCAGGGTCCCATAGGAAATCTATGGTGATGTCAGGAATTGAACTCAGGACTCAAACTGATGCCAGTGACCGAGGCCTTGTCTCCACTAGTAGGTTGTAGGGCAGTAAGTTCCCAGGACATAGTTATAGCTGTACAATGCCCTAGCATGGATGCAATTCTATCAGTGTAAAAGTATCTTCTATTGGTGTAGCTATTCCCGATCCCATATGGGAGCAGCCAGCATAATATCATCCAAACTCAAGGTTGTTCTGCTATGATTATAGCAGTGAAAGAGTCACAATCGTAACTAGCTTAATGCCACCAGTACAACACCTGTGTCTATGGCCTTCACCACAGAACCATCTTGTGTTCAGTTAACCCCATGACGCACCCTAAACTAGAAGGGTAACACATTTTAACACTTTAGGGCAAGGGTCTCAAACACGTGGCCTATGGACTTCATGCAGCCCCTAAAGGTGTTTCCTGAGGCCCATAATGACACCATTGTTACCAATATTTGCAATGTCTCTGTATGAAAAGGTTTCAGTGGTGCAGCCCTCAGGCTAATGTACTAGTCTTCAAGCGGCCCCGTGGTGATTTGAGTTTGAGTCCCCTGCTTTAGGGATTAGTGATGGGGTGATCCCCCTCCCAACTAGCTTAGAAAGGGTGATGGTGGCTGATTAGGGGTTAAGTAAGTGGATAGACTTGATGATCAGGCATTGACTGAGACTTAAACCCAGCTGAGCAGAAGCAGGTAGAGCTGATGTCAGGCCTGGACGAGAAGGAAGAAAAATGCTGCAGTGTGGAAGTCTGTAGTTTCTCCTGATCTTAGAGTTGGAAGAAGGAGAAGCCCAGGGAGAAAGCAGAAGCCCTTCAGCCTGGGCCTGAAGGAAGGGTATACCCAGAAGGGTGGGCGATACGGAAGCTTGATAGAGACAGAGTAGGAAGCAGTCCAGAGAAACTGAGACAAGGGTTGTGGCAGACTTGTGGTTTTAGGATCCCTGACCTGGAACCCAGAGTGGTAGGTGGGCCCAGGTTCCCCCACCAGCCAGTGACAAAGTGGCATACTCTGGAACTGGATTGCTGCTAGGAACAGTACTTGGGCAGCCAGTCATGTGAGATTTTGATACCCAGAAGGGGAAAATTCTAGTGATTTGGTCAGAGGGCCAAGCCACAGAGAGGGAGCATCCCAAATTATGAGGAGGAAATACTGTAACCCCCATGGCATCAGAGGGGACACAGCACAAACAAGAGCTGGAAGGGAGTATCACAGCGAGTGATTCTTCCCCGACCAAACACTCCAGGAGTCACCTCACCAATGTGCAGAGGAATCCATGACAGGCCTCCTCATTTATTTATCTTCTAAGATCAATGACTGACTCCACCACTCCATAGGCTAGAGCAGTTCAGCAACCTGAAATAGCTATCCCACCCTGCTGGGCCACTAGACCAGGAAATAATCCAGCATCCTCAATGGGATAAGTAACCTGTCCTTTTGCCTCCTCTTCTATTTACTCAAAATCTGGGTTATTGCCTCATAAAACAGTAAGTCCTTTCTCTCCTGCTCCATTCTCCCATCTCAGCTCATAGATGCTCAGCAGGAACTTACTGGTTGGCTGATGCATGCATTAGCACAGTGTTAGCAATTCTAAATATCAAACAAAAATGTGATGAACTCTTGGCACCTCAAAATTAAGCGCCAGAGAAACAACATGGCTCAGGAATGTGATCAGACATGCGAGCCTGGGAGAAAATTAAAAAGATATTCAAGGGTATGCAAATATTGACGCATGTTCTGCTCTCCCCCACCTTTTGGCAACTTCATTTTTGCCCAAGGGGCTGTGTATCAAGCAATTCAGGGCTCTTAGCAACCCCTAGTGACTAACTGTATTGTTTGACCTCCTTACAAATGATCTCAGAAAGCAATGGGAATGAAAGCTGTTTAATGTTAGTCCCTGACTGCACTTTGCAGAACAGGCTTAAAAAGAAAATATGGTCCTGCCAAACCAGCACTCAGGAGCAATCCCAACACTTTGCACTCTGGCCAGAGCAAGGTTTGGCAAGATGATACTGTCCCAGAGATGTGGACAATCCCATTGGGGAGGGGCCAGCTTCTGATTTCAATTTACACCCATCTAAATCAGGATAGGCGCCATGCAGCCAGAATTGTTACATTGCCATAAATGAGAATCAGGTCCCAGGTCTTTCCCAGGGCCCAGTCTATGGTTATAGGTATGTCTGCACTTAACATGATGTGTGGCGTATGGACACTTCATGCCCAGATAACATAGGTATGAAAAGCAGTGTGGACGCTGAGGCCTGGCTTAGATGAGGAGTAGTGAGTCTATTGTAATAACTAGGCCTACAAAATTATCCTAACTGTTAGCTCAATGGATGAAAAGTGGGAAAGTTTTATGAATTGTCACAATGATCTGTTACATAACCACTGATGACAGAACAAGAAGCAATGGGCTTAAATTATGGCAAGAGAGGTTTGGGTTGGACATTAGGAAAAATTCCTAACCATCAGGGTGATTAAGGAATAAGTTGTCTAGGCAGGAATAAGTTGCTTAGGCAGGTTGTGGACTCTCCATCCTTGGAAGTGTTTAAGAGCAGGTGAGACAAGCACCTGTCAAGGATGGTTTAGATGATATTTGGTCCTGCCATGAGTGCTGGGGACTGGACCCAATGACCTCTCATGGTCTCTTTCTGATTCTATAAGACCAGTTAAGAACAAATGTGAGGAGACAGCACTCAACAGAAAAGGGGTGTCTGGTAAATAAGAGGAGCAGAATCAAGTCTAATAGAAGGACAGAATAATGAGGCTGGATTATTCAGGTAGGGATACCCGGAGCAGGGATTGTGCCCCTAGCCATCCACTGATGGACTAATCCTCTACGAATTTCTCTAATTCTTTTTGTGAATCCAGTTATGTTTTCGGCCTTGAGTGGCAATGAGGTCTACAGGTGGACTCGGTGTAGGGTGGAGAACAGCTTCCTTTGGTTTGTTTTACGTCTGTTGCCCATTAATTTCAGCGGGTGACCCTGGGTCTTGCGTTATGGCAAGATGTGAATAGCTCTGCCCTGTTTTCTTTCCCACGCCACTCATGATGTTATAGACCTCTATCATTTCCCCCCTTTAGTTGTCTCTTATTTTGCAGTCTCTGCAACCTTTGCCATCACCTGTTTGTCTCCTTTAAATTCTGTTCCTTTTATTTGTCCCTGTCATTACATTTCTAACTCTGGGCTGAATTTTGCATGCGTTTGCCATTCACAGTACTCAGCAGGCTGAGGTGTCTGCCATCTAAATGTTAGACCTTTGACCGTCTAAACGTTAGACCTTTGACAATGACTGGTTATGTTATCAATGGTTCACAGTCATGCTGGAAAGGCATATTGAGTGGGATAATGATTTAGATAATGCCGTAGAGAAGACACTTGTGGATGATACCAAGCTGGGGGGGGGGGGTTGCAAGTGCTTTGGAGGACAGGATCACAATTCAAAATGATTTGGACAAACTGTGAAATGGTCTGAGGTAAATAGGATGAAATTCAATAAAGTCAACTGCAAAGTACTTTACTTAGGAAAGAATAATCCATTGTACACATACAAAATGGGCAATGACTGCCTAGGAAGGAGAACTGCAAAAAGGGCTCTGGGTGTCCTGGTGGACCACAAGCTAAATATAAATCAACTGTGTAACATTGTCTCAAAAAACCCAAACACCGTTCTGGGATGTATTAACAGAAGTATTGTAAGACGTGAGATGTAATTCTTCTGCTCTACTCCTCCCTGATTAGGCCTCAACTGGTGTACCGTGTCTAGTTCTGGGTGTTTCATTTCAGGAGAGACTGGAGAAACTGGAGAAAGTCCAGAAAAGAGCAACAAGAATGACTAAAGGTCTAGAGCACTTGACTTATGAGGGAAAGATTGAAAGAGCTGCGTTTGTTTAGCCTGGAAAAGAGGAGACTGAGAGGGGCCATGATAACAGTTTTCAAGTACTTAAGAGGTTGTTGAGGAAGGAGGAAAATTTTTCTCCTTAACTGCTGATAGGATAAGAAGCGATGGGCTTAAATTACAGCAAGGGAGGTTTAGGTTGGACATTAGGAAAAGATTCCTAACTTTCAGTGTGCTTAAAAACTGGAATAAGTTGCCTAGACAGGTCGTGGAACATCCGTCATTAGACGTTTTTAAGATCAGGTTACATAAACACCCATCAGGGATGGTTTTAGAGGGTTCTTGGCCCTGCCATGAGTGCAGGGGACTGGCTCGATGACCCCTCCTGGTCCCTTCCAGTTCTGTGGTTCTATGTTAACAAATTTGGCCCATGTCTTCTATCTAAATTAATACAATATGCGCTCCACAACTGAAGTGCCATTTACCCTCTCCCATAACACACATATTAGGGGTCACCTGCTAACAAACCTAAGGAAGCACTCCTGTCAAGAAAATCAATGGGACATCAAGACTTCAAAGAGAAACAGCTGAAATCAAACTAATATGCAAATTAAATTGTGTGAAAGCAGGGCTGAATCGCGACTATGGATCCTTTTCAAATTGTGACAAGTAATTTGACTTCACCCTCCCTCTGTATGCTCTCTCCCGGAGTTTGAATCCTTACAAATGCTCTGATTTGCTGTTGCAGTATGACCAGATCCCATTTCTCACACTCCCCTGAATTTATTTTCATCCAGTTCTGTAAGTTCGCCCTCTTCAAAGCATCTGACAAAGTGGGATATTCTTCCACGAAAGCTCATGCGATAAAGACATCTGTTAGTTTTTAAATGCCACAAAACTCCTTGTTTTTTTACATGACACACAGTTGCCCTGTGGAACTCATTGCCAGGGGATGTTGGGAAGGCCAGAGGTGTGGTGCTGGATATGGACCCTACCTGCCTTTCTACATACACAAACAATGCCTGCTACAACTACACTGCTATTTTTCAGCAACATATTGTCCTGCTGTCTCCTTTTGCCTGAACCTTTCCCCACTACCATGTGTGGCCACATATGCCTGGATGCTACACACCACCTTAAGTGTAGACTTGGCTGACTGCAGCAGCATGGATTTGGAGTCTGTTCTTCAAGAGATTGAGAGTTTTTGCTTCCGTAACACAAGCCGTCTGATGTCAAGTCATTACTGTAAGTGGTAACAAACGGCTGCCTTTTACAGGGTGGGGAGAGGACTAAAGGGTGCAGATATTACACGACTTGCTACAAGTTCCACTTGCCAAGCCAGGGCTCGAACCCAAGACTTGGAAAGCTAGCCTTCCTCTAACACAAGCTGCTTGGGTCCACAGGGAATTCTTAGAGCACATTGCAGTATATTTGCAAGTGCCCGATAGTGTAAAACATGCCAGGATCCCACTACAGCACTGCTGTTAACCCTGTGATGAGAAACATCACTGCTCTAAGCTCCAATTATAGGCTGCCCTGATGAGAGCAATCCCATAAATAGGATGGAAAATTAATATTGATTTAATTATACAGGCAAAGTTGCGCAAGGGCTTAGTTAATCATTAAGTGTTTTGATTAGTCAATCTTTAGCCCCAGAGCTCTTAAAAAACATCACAGGTCATAACATCGTGTGCTCCTTTATCACACAGATCAGACAACTGCCCCACGATAATTCCCAGAGCAAATTTTTTTTTAAAAACAGCCCGTTTCTATTTAAGAAATGGTGAGTGACAGAGAATCCACTATGCCCATGGGTAAATTGTCCCAATGGTTAGCTTTTCTCATTTGTTGGATGTCTGGACCACGCTTCCCTGTCCAGAAAGGGTGGCCACACCCTCCTTACTGTTGCACCTAAAGAGACAGGCTCAGAAACGGGGAGTTAGCTGTCTCAGGGCCGTAGCCGACAGGAAGAGCAACGCAAGAAGAAGTTTATGCTTTTGCCCAGCCCTCCAGCAAGGCACGTCAGAGCTGGCAAGCCATCTGTGAGCTCAGAGAGCATGAGGCAGTCTACGGCCAGACCGACAGGGCAGGGGGGAGCAAGCAGGTCTCCTGGCCTCCAGAGAGATAACCACTGGCCCTGGTGAGGGGCTGTAGGGAAGCAGGGAAATGCATGGCTATCCAACTCCATTGCATCCCAACCCCAACAGTGGCAGAAGTCTCTGACATTGAGTCAGCAGGGTCCATCCAAAGCACGCTGCCCGAGAACTAGGTCACCATGAAGTCAGATTCTCATCTGCTTTCCCTGGGCCACTTTCTACAACTTCATCCTAGAGCACTGGGCTCTTGGGGTTTTCACTGATCTCAAGAGGGCAAACAGCTAATGGCAGTTCCTCTGCACCCCAGGCTGCAGGCTGCTCCAGCAGCTCCTTGGTCTTGATGCTGTAGCACTTGGGACCCCCAATGACTTGGTTTGGAGCTGATACGGGGAAGCATGCATCCAGAATCCCAGTCTCTGAAATGTAATTGAGACCTGGCTTTTCCACTGCATGGACTCAGTGGGACCAGCTGGTGGCTCCAGGCCCTGGTGCCTTTGAGGTCTTGACTGCAGTCAGCAATAAAGAGGCAAGGAAACTAAGCGCTCGTGTGACCACAAAGCTGTGTAGTTGGATGACTCGTCTTGAGTAAAGCAGCCATCCTTTCTCCAGTGTAGGACTGCCCTCCACGCAAGCCTCTGAAAGAACTTAGCAATGCCCAGCCAGTCATCCCACCGGAGCACCATCCTACCCAGAGAGATGCTGACCACTCAGACAAGTTGCTCCCAAGCCCCTCAAGCTGACTCATAGGTAAGCAAATGTTATCCTTGCTTCAGGTGGGATGGATGAAACTGGTTGGGACGGAGTGATTCTGGGACATACCCAAAGCCACAAAGGAAGAACCAGGAATAACATCCTGATTTTCCATTTCTCTACCCTACCTGCAAGGCCAGACAAACTCTTCTCCACTTATCCACACCTCTGTTCAATATCAACAAAGCTCAGTGTGGTCATTTCTAGCGTGGTGCTGTAGAGAACAAAGGTTTTTGGCTCCATTGGCCTTTGAGGGCCAATGTAACAGTCTAATAATGCCTATGGAGACTTTAGTGATAAGAAAATCAGAGTGAACAAAAGATAAAGGGCTTCCTTTTATGGCTCTCCAGTAGCTTCCTTGTTCTCCTGCTGTTGTGTTCAATTCTTGCCTCCCAGCTTAATTCTTCAGGCAATTGATCACAGGTATAGTGTGATGAATTGATTCACCTTGACCCTTAAGGAATGCCTTCCTTGTGTCAATCAACCATTAAGCCCTTTTCCAGGTAAATTCTTGGTCAGCAGTCTTGAGTGAGGCCTGGTTGGTATAACCATTGCTAATGCAGAACTAAATGAACTCCACCAAAGACATGATGGAGAGACCCAAGCTATTTTTCAGCACAGTAAATGTAAAGTGAAGGAATATCATACACTTGTCTCATCCCCAGACAATTCCTTCATCTGGAGCCCCAAGTTGCACACACTCTCTGTTAACCAGGCGTCAGTGATGAGAGGAATTCAACCTGGAAAGATTCATGACTAGCTCTAATAGTGTGCTTCTGTTACTCTAAAATTTTCCATCACTTCCCACACTGCTGAAGCTGGCAAATGGCTTTCAACTGCCTGCTTTTAGCATTCAATTGGAGCAAATGTACCTAATGGATGTCTCCAAGCCCTGACTTGGCCTTTCACAAATGCTTCCCATTTCAGAGCTGTGTAAGGAGATTACCTCCCTGGGAGTGAAAATAAAGCTCCAACCCCGCTAATTTCTCCCTCCATGAACTTCTAAACATTTCTATAAAGCAGCTAAACAAGGATCTGGATGGCAACTGCTTCCTGTATCTCTGTTAAGCAGGATAGAGGGACTCAAATTAACATCTGGCCCTGGGATCAATGGTGTAATGGGATTTCCAAGCCCTGACAATCTGCTTTCCTTTTTAGAACATTGGACCATGAGAACGACATGGAGCTGGGGACACGTATTGGGTGACTGGACAGCTGTGACTCTCTCATGCTTTGCATGTTTCCATTTGTGTTTCCTGTAGCTGCCCCAAAGGTGAATTATTGACTCGTAGGACTGGAAGGGACATTGCGAGGTCCTCTAGGTCAGTCCCCTGCACTCAAAGCAGAATCAAGCATTAGGCCATCCCTGACAGCTGTTTGCCCAACTTGCTATTAAAAATCTCCAATGATGGAGATTTTAAAACCTCCCTAAGCAGTTTATTCCAGTGCCTTGTATTCCATGTAACCTTCAGGTGGGCTAGAATTCATTCAATTGTCCTTCTCCAGGGCCTTAACAAAAAAAAAAAAAAAAAAAAAAAAATTAAACTCCAGCTCTCCGAGAAGCAGCTAAGACCTAGGATTCAGTCTGTAAGGGACTCACAGCGAAGATTGTTCAGTTACCCTCCCCACATTACATTACTACTTAAGAACAAACATAATGAACATTATTAACTAACATGATAAACCTTAGCCTACGAAAAACAAAATGAATTTAAATAGAACATCCCTCACGGAAACATTGTGAGGAAAGAAACCCGAGAGGCCCAAAGTTTAAGTGGAAGTCACCCGTATCTTAGTTTCAGTCTCTATTCCAGTGGTTCCCAAACTTTTCTTGGCTGTGGCACACTTTGATACCTTTAATTATTTAGAGGCACACCACTGTATAGTCTCCGAATGAACTCGTGAATATTCATGAGCCAATCCAGAGCTTTGAGAAGTTTTTCAAAAAAATTCTGCAGCACACCTGTGAGCCATGGGACACTGGTTGGGAACCACCACGCTATTCAAGTCCAAAGGCTTGAGCTGCAAGAAGCAGCAAATCCTCTTCTTTGGTTACAGGGATCTTAAGTAGAAATCCATGCAGCCCTTTCTTTCTCTTCTGGAGCCAGCACCATCAGAGGCTAACTAAGGAATCCATCGCCCCTTACAACAGCTGGCAGCTGGGGTGGAAAGATGGGGTGGTTGATGAGGAACCTTTCATAGCTCCAGCATGCCTGGCGCAAACCCTTCTCACCCCCACGTAGTTATGGCTCTGAGCACCATCCAGACAGTTTCCTGGTTAAGCAGCAATCAGACACATATGAAAAAACTTCGCTGCAAAATGCTCCACAGCAGGGAGAAAACATCTTGCTGTCCACTCCTGCCTCTGCTTCTCCCAGACGCATGCTGAGCACATAGACTCCTCTAATTGCAATGCTGTGACCTGTTCTCGTAGCATCTGACCATAGCAGCAGTAGAAAACCTAGTGGAGCATGCTCAATGCAACCACTCAGTTCCCACAAGCTTGTGGACCTGGAGAGCCAAATCTTCCCAGCAACATGACACAGTCTCAAGAGATCCCTAAAAGAGATCGCTCCTTTCATTAGGTGTACGGGTTACATATAGAAGTCTGCAATGCCACAATTCTGCTGGAAACCACAGATTAGACAGATAGATATTGAAATTATTTGTATGAATGGCTGGATTAATACATGGGCTATAGGGGCTAAAGCCCCTGGCCTGAAGGGAGGGAGGTCTAGGGCTCCGGCCCCTGTGGCTCCTGCAAATGTGACCCTCCCTCCCATTGCCCTGCTCAGCCCCCCACAGCGCTATGGGGAGGTTGGAGCCGGGCGTGGAAGGGCCCCTGCCGGGGGCGCTGCTGCATTGGGGCCAGCAGGGCATGGGCCCTGCATCTCCTGCCTGCCGTGCCTAGCTGGCAGCGCAGCAGAAATGGCCCGATCCAGCTCCTGGCTGCTTGCTGGCAAGTGGCTTAAAGCCGGCTCCTGCCGCTACCCTCAAGCCGGCTTTGAGTCTCCTGCCACTTGCCAGCAAGCAGCCTGAGCCAGAACAGGTCTCAGAGCAGGATCGGGGCCATGGGATGGGGGCAGCAGGCCTGGGCCCCGACCCTTAGCCAGCAATGCTCCTAGCCCGTGCCCTGCTAGCACTGCGGGGAGGACAGGGGGCCAGGCTCCACATTTCCAGCCTACGCTGGGGGTCACGCCGCGGGACAGCTGATGTGTGATATGGCCTCTGGTGCAGCCCTCCTGGGCCACAGACCCTGGGAGAGCACACCAGAGCTGCACTGCATGCCACCCGACCCAGGCCCCAGAAGAGAGCGGAGAAACGGCTGGCCCATCCTGTCCCTGGGGCGGCCCAGCTGACCCAGAGGCCAGGCAGGAGCACAGCCTCTGCCCCCCCAAAGCCCTGGCTCAGATGTGGGCGAGTCAGCCCAGGACCCCAAATCCCCTTAATCCAGGTCTGGAGTAGCTATGTGATTGCTTTAATCATTTCACATTCATCTCATAGTTTGTTTCTTCCTTTGTATAGTAAGCCAGTGGTTCCCAGCCATTTCTTTCCCATGGCACACCTTTAATTGTTTGCAGGCACACCACCATATAGTGGCCAAATGAATTTAAAGACTATTCAAGAGACAATCCAGAACTCTTCATGTAGTTTCTCAAAAATATCCACGGCACACCTGCTGCAGCCTGAGGGAACACCATGTGCTGTGACACACTAGCTGGGAAACACTGTAGTAAACCTTTAGTTTTAGTTACTAAAATCTTGGATGACAGAATATTATTTTGGGTAAGATTCAAACTGGTAATGCAGCACAACCCTCAGGGTCAGGAGAACCTTTTTAATAAAGAGCACAGACTTTTAAGGAATTTAATCTCTTTACTGGACCTAGTGACTGATCGGGAGCCGGAGACTGAAATGCAGTAAAGTGTATTACATTTTAGCTTCTTGACAGCCAGCGAGGGAAAGCAGAAGCATTATTTGAGGCTGACTGAGATGTTTGAATTCAACTACCAATACTAAGAGAACCTGCTCTCCTTGTATAGCCTGTCCTGACCTTGGCATTTTCAGGGCACAGAGATCTTACTCTCGAAGGTTGCTTATATCTGAATTGTATCTCCAGGATACAAGCACAGTCTGGTCCTCCAGCGAGACTGTTCCATGGACATTGGAGCCTCTTCTGGGTGCACGTATAGGACCTGGAAGACTCACGAAGCATAGGTACCTGTCCCTGAAAGTGTACAAATAACATTACTGCACATGGTGTAAATTCAGATCTCTCAGGGAATTTACAGTTTTTGTTGTGTTCACCATATGCTACAGTCTCTCAGACAGTTGGTCCAAAACGTTTTTCCAACGCTCCTTAAACAAACAAAGTCCTGTTTTAAATCTCAACCCTCAGACCAAGATGTCGGTTAGTTGAAGACAAAACAAAAACAAACACTCTTCACTGGCTTGTTCAATTACTCTTAAACTTGCCCTCCACATTCTTCTTTTCCCAAGAGAGCACACGAGTGAAATTTGGAGCACAAGAGAGCTTCCTCAGCAAGTTAAATTTTGTGAGCACAGCATTTGTGATGGAAAAATGTCTCTCAATCTTCGTGACTCAGAATATAATCGCTGAAGATCTTTTTGGGTCCAATATTTTTTTAAAAAAATTTTCCATCAGGGTGTAAGAGCATGCAACGAGTCATAAAGCAAGCAGCTGTCATCTGGATGTTTTGCTATCGAAGTGCATAAAAAAGAAACTGACACTCAGTATCTGAGTGCCTACCTAGGTTATGGGAAAGCTTCAATCCACATGCGAGCTATCCTGAGCGTGATGCTGTGAAACAGCATCTGAAACTGTTAGCCAGGTGTGAAGAACTTTGAAAGCATGATGTTTTAATGCACGCCCTTCTGTTGAATCAGACATGCTTAGTTAAGGCTCAGACTTGGTCTGTGACTAAAAATTAACTCAGCTCAGTGCTGGGTAAAATTCTGCACCATGAATGTGGTCATTAGGGTCAGCCTAACTCTTCAGTGGAGACGTAACCAGGCTGACAGAAGATACTTCTGTTGCTGTAGCTATTGCCGCTCAAAGAGTTGGAGACAGAAAGGATGGACTCTTTTGAGAGCTCACACTGGTTGCACATCGCATTCAGCTTTTCCAGTAGAAACTTCAGTAACTGAGTTTAGTTACTTGTTATGAAGGCAAAATCACATAGGTTTCCCCCCCGGCCTGGCTGCTGGCTTCAGGCCTGCAAGAGTCCTCTAACGCCTCCATCATGCAGAGACCCCCCACAACCACCAGCACAGCGCTGAGCCCCGCACTGCTCAGAGAACAGTTGCAGCACCAAACACCCCCTTCAGCTGTGCGGACAGTGCTCCTTCTGCTGGGACCATTCCCCCTGATCAGCAGATAAATGGTGGCCTCTCTTGCCTCTTCCTCTTTCTATTGGAAGCTTCCTCATTGTCTGACACGGATTAAAAAAAGTCATTTGCTTTCTTCAAACACTGAACAAGGAACTCTAGGAGAAAAGGATGTCAACTGCTTTGAGTTGCTGTTACAGTGTGACCTGATCCCATGTCTTACATGTCACTGCATTTATTTTCCTTCCTTTCTGTAAGTTCCCCCCATCTTCAAAGTGGCTGATGAAGTGGGATTTTTCTCCCACAAAAGCTCATGCGATAAATAAATTTGTTTGTCTTTCAGTGTCACAGGACTCCTTGCTTCTTCTTCAAACTACAGTACTCAATGTCTTCACACCTCAGATCTCCCCTGCCCGCTGAACTGTATTTTTACTGGTCTGATACAGACACCTGGAGCAAACGGCATTGTGAAACGAGCCAGCTGTAGAATTCTGCAGCGTTCTTTGACAGCCTCCTTGCAATAGATTTAGTGCCAGTAGAAATTGGCGGGTGACATTTGCAAAGCACTGAACAAATATTAACTCGCTTTATCTCCCCTGCTAAGGTAGGCTGTAGCTCTGCTTTGCACATCACTGAAACAGGCAGTTCAGGGTCTTGCTTGGAGCTTCCCAGAGTCAGGGGATTAGCAACCCCTGGCACATCTTAGCAAAGTTGCTGTTTTGTCCGGATGTTGGTAAACCCTGGCACTCAGAAGGAGCTAACGTGTAGCTAAGCTCAGATACAGAGCCGTGACTGAAGAATTTGACACCCCTTACAATGGCCAGCGCCTGGAGCGAGCAGCAAGGAACGTGCCCTTTAATGGAGCAGCTCAACGGAGCTGTTTAGCACACCCAGGGCAAAGCCCCACTCGCCCTGCCATGGTTAAAGCCCTGTTTAGATAAGTGGTAAGGTGGCCTAGTGGTTTGGGTCCCAGAGTTGAGACTCAGGAAAGCTAAATTCACAATCTAGCTCTGCAACAGGCATCTTGTGAGACTGCCAGCAAACTGACTGAGGGGCGTTCCCCAGCTGTAAAATTGGGAGATAGTCTCTCTCTGTCTTATAGTGGTTTTGGACAATTCAATTGCAGATTAAATTAATGGTGGTTAATGCACATTGAGATGGGATCTAAATTACTTGTTACCTCTCCAGAAAGAGATCTTGGAGTCAATGTGGATAGTTCTCTGAAAACATCCATTCCAAGTCCAGCAGCAGACAAAAAAAGCTAACAGAATATTGGGAATCATTAGGAAAGAGATACATAAGAAGACAGAAGATATTGTATTGCGTCTTTATAAACAGAAGGGTCACCCACATCTTGAATACTGCCTGCAGATCTGGTCACCCCATCTCCAAAAAGATATCTTGGAACTGGGAAAGCTATGGAAAAGGGCAACGAAAACAAGTGGGGTTTGGAACAACTTCTATACAACAAGAGATTAATAGGAATGGGCCTTTTTTGGCTTGGAAAAGAGATGATGAAGGGGGATATGATAGAAGTCTATAAAATCACGACTGGTGTCAAGCCAGTAAATACGGAAGTGCCATTTACTCCTTCTCATAACAAAAATAATAAAAACAAACAAGCTCACCCAATGAAATTACTAAGCAGCAGGTTTAAAACAAACAAAAGGAATGTTTCTTCACACAAACACACACAACCTGTGGAACTCCTTGCCACAGGATGTTGTGGCGGCCAACAGGGATTTAAAATGAGACATAAGTTGACAGAGGGTAGGGCCATCTGTGGCTATTAGTCAGGATGGGAGGGATGCAAATCACATTTCAGTGTCTGTTTGACAGAAGCCAGGAATGGCCGACGGGATGGATGACGGAATGACTGCCCTGTTCTGTTCATTCCCTCTGAAGCGCCTGGCATTGGCCACTGGCGACTGACAGGACACGGGTAGATGGATCCTTGGTCTGACCCCATATGGCCTTTCTTATGGTTTATTGCACCTCAAGTTCATTCAGAGTGGGGCGGTGTTCACAGGCCGCGGTGTTGATAGATTTTTTCAGCAGGTCACCACAGACTGACTTCTCTGTCCACGTGTCATCCTAAGTACCTGCTGCTCCTCTCCCTCCCAGGCTCCCTGCCTGAAATGGTGCCCTGCTTTGCTGCTAACCCACCCCTGTGTGGCGTTCCAGGCACTAAACCCACCCCACTGAAACAGGGAAGCTGGCTGCCAGCCCCTTGTTCCAAGCAGGGTCATGGGATGAGGTTCAACCACCTGGCAGAGCCATGGCTGGGTCTCAGGTGCTCTGACCTGCATCCAGCCAGGGGACCAGGCTAAGACTCTCTGCAAAAGGCTGCAGCACAAACCCAGGAGAAAACAGAGGCTGGGGAACTGGCGTCCTGCCCAGTGGAACAAGCGCCCTAGAAAATGAAAGCAGGAGCCAGACCGAAGGGCTGCTTGGCAATAGCTACATGTGGTTTTGCTGGGTGGGGGGTGGGAGCTGAGCCCACAGGCCCTTCAGCCTTTTAAAACCCAGCCACTGGAAAAGATGGGTGGCTGTTGCATGGAGCAATGGGGTTTTTGTCTCTTCTCTTGGATGCCTTCTCCTTCACTGGGAGTAGTGAGCTTTACCTGGTCAGTCCAGTGGCCCCTATTTCCCCCCCCCCACCCCAGATCCTTGAAACATTGCATTTGCAGAGTTTTCCACCAATTTAGTTTCAAGGTTAATTCTTCAGAGTCCACATCATTGAAACAACATAGCCTATATACCAGTTTCCAGCTGCTTGTTTTGTGCCCATGCTTCTGCAACACACCTCTCCGTTTATCTGCTAGCATCTCTTCCATCTCGGCGCACAGAACAAAATCCTCTGCAAACAACCCACACCAATAACCACAAAGGGGCTCTGTGCTGGCCCCACCTTTACCACTAGTTTGTTGTTTCATCCCACCACTGACATCACAACTTCACATGTGGTGTGAACAAACTGCACGGAAAAGCTCCCTGCTTGTGTCTTCACTGCAAACAAGGGGAAGCTGGCATTGAGGTTAGCTTGTTTCCAGCCCAATTGTCTAGCAGAAGGGGGAGAAATCGAAACCATTTGTCTGGCAGTGGTAGCAGGGTGGGGAACATTGGGTTGCCGTGTGTCAGATCAGATGTTTATTTCTCCTTTGCTGGCTGAGCTAGGTGTGTGTGGGTGTTAGTGGGGCGTTTCCCAGGCCCTAGCAATCTGACACAGAATAACTCCATCCACAGCCTGTACAGCACGAAATGTTTCTTTGCCCAGCCCTGCCCAGAGATGGCAGCTGGAGCTCCAGAGCAGATGGATGGAGTGACCTAAATAAACAAACTCCATGGCTAGCACAGCCAGGGCTGGGAAACGGACATTAGTGTCCCATCCCTCTGACGCCAGGGAACTGCCAAAGGGCTAATTAAGAAGCCTCCTCCAGCATCCACATCACTGCTACCCGCGTACCTCGGGCCAGGGACATGGGGGGCTCCTCTGCACACGCTCAGCTTCCCAAGTCTGTTGCATATTACCATGGTCCATGTGCTGGAGACAGCCGGCTACTAGTCTTGGGCCTGGGTTTGTACCAAAGGTGCTGAGCGAGGCTTGCCACACCACTTCCCAAGTGCCTACAGTGGGCCGTCACCCTTGTAGAAAGGGGATCTCTCATGCCACCAGGCTGCAGCACCAGCCAGACCTGCCCCACCTCTCACTAAGCTGGAACTGCAGCCCTACAAACCCGGCATCTTGCTGAGCCTCGGAAATGGCCCTGTGGTGCAATGGCCACCCATGGCTGAGAGTGAGGTAGACACATCCTGCCATGCAGTGAGTATGTCCATTCTGCAACCAGGAGCCTAGAGAGACCTGCCCAAGCTAACCTGAGTAACAAAAGCAGAGAAGCTGAAGCAGCATAGGTAGCAGTCACCGGCGCATAGAGCCAGGAACCGGGGCAGGCAGGGCTAATCCAGACAGCTGAGCTACCCTGTGGTTTCTCAGGCTAGCGTGGCTCCGCCAGCACAGACTGCCCTCACACCTCCACACTGTGGTGCTGATGTGCCCCATGACTACAAAAGGAAAGTGATGCTAGGATGACGGCATCCCAGAAGGGTGGGACAGACTGCCACAAAAATGCAATCAAATTCAATAAAGAAAATGCAAAACACTCTACTTGGGTAGGAACAACCAGTTGTGCACATACATAATGTGAAATGAGTGCTGCAGAAAGGTATCGGAGGGGTCCTCATGGACAGGGGTGGCGCTCACTCACGTGGCCTAAGGGCTGCCCACCTTAGCCGCTGCCCAGCAAATGTGACCAAGGCAGAGGTGCTGGTGCCATTCTTTCACTCACAGCTGGCTGGCCAGGTGCTGGCTCTCTCCCTTTGGGTGAGGGCAGCTTTCGGTCTCATGACTGGAAGTGGCCCTGGCCAGGTCCACCCTGCACTTCTTGGGGCCCAGCCAGAAATCAGGGGCTGGTTATGCCCTGCTGGGGCATCAGTCTAAATGGGAGTCAATTGTGTGACACACTTACAAAAATAGCAAACGTCCTTCTGGAATGTATTAGAAGGAGTGTTGTAAGCAAGATACGAGAATTAAGTCTTTTGCTCTACTCCACGCTGATTAGGGTTCAATTGGAGTAGGGTGCCCACTTCTGGGCACCTCATTTCAGGAAAGAGGTGGCCCACCCAGAGAAAGTCCAGAGAACAAAAATGATGAAAACATGATCTATGAGGGCATATTGAAAAAACTGGGTTTGTTTAATAGGGAGAACAAAAGACTGAGGGGACACATGACAGAAGTTTTCATGTACCTAAAAGGTTGTTACAAGAGGTAGATGAAAAATGGTTCTCGTTAAGCTTTATGGATAAGACAAGGAGCAATGGGCGTAAATTGCAGCAAGGCTAGTTTAGGCTGGACATTAGGAAAAACTTCCAGCTAGCTAAGCACTGGAATAAATTACCAAGGGAAGTTGTATTATCGCCATCTCTGGAGATGTTTAAGAGCAGGTTAAACCAGGGGTCTCAAACTCAAATCACCATGAGGGACACATGAGGACTAGTATGTTAGCCCAAGAGCCGCACCACTGAAACCTTTTCATACAATGATATTAAAAATATTGGTAAAAATAGTGTCACGCAGGCCACAGGAAATAGGTTTAAGGGGCTGCATGTTTGAGACCCCTGGGTTAAACAAACGCCTGTCAGGGACAATCTAGAAAATAATGCTTGACTGCAAGGCCCAGGACTAAACTGCTAACAGTTCATCCTCTCATGATCAGTGTCTCCAGGCAGCCTGGCTCAGCAGCCCACCGTGACCGCACTTGCACAAGCATATCAGCCAAGAGCCCGTCAAGGCAGAGCTGTGCTAATTGTCAGCATGCAGGTGCATGGCCCAGCACTGCTGTTTAAGGGAAATCCCCTTTGCTGTTCTCACGCCTGTGCAGCGGATAAAATCAGCTCAGGAAGCTGAGACACAGCACCACGAAACAGCAACACATGCTTATGGTCACCTGGGCGTTAGATTTGCACTGGCGTCCTTTCCATTGCAGTGGGCTGGTTTTCTGGCGGCCGTGCCCTTCGGGGTGCCCCAGCACTCACTAGCTAAATGGCGCTCGACTGGGTTAGGGCATGGCTGGGAGAGCCGTCAGCATTCCTGAGAGGAAGATTGTGCTGTACAGAGGGGCCTGGCATAGCATGTAGGTGACTGGGGTTTAGGAATCAAGACCCTGCCCCACCCCAGACTTCCTGTGGGACCTCAGACTGGTCATGGAGCCAGTCTGTGCCTCAGTTCCCCCAGCTACGTTTTGGGGATATAATTCCCTTTGTACCTCAGGGGGGCATCAGATACCCTACAGAGGGCGAGGTGCCCCGCTACCCTGGGATAGATGCCAGGGCGAGGAGGACTTTATAGATCCCTGCATCAGCAGGTCAGTGCAGACCAAGCCAAACCCCCAGTAGGGTGTGCTGCTCTGTCCAAGGTTACACCCTCCAGTAAAGACGCCATGCTGAGGTCCTCCCCAATGGCAGAGTCATGAACTCAGGTCCAGAGTGAGGGACCGGGAGCTAAAGAGCAGATCCAGAGGTGCTAGGATGGGCAGGGATCATGCATAGCCAGGCCAGAGACTCAGCCTATGGCACCTGCATCATACTGAAGCCGGCTGTGTGAAATAGACGGTCTTGCAAAGACAGACGTCCAGCTGTGAGCTGAAGACTGCTTGTGCTGGAGAAACCACCAGTTAATTCCCCCGTTAAAAATGCCACCCTTATTTCTGCCTTGAATTTACCAGTAATGGCTTCGTCAGCACCGTATCCAAAGCCAGCCCCACCTCCCTGCTCAGCCTTGCTGTTGCCCTTTCCACACACATCCCAGGATGGCACGAGGGCCACGTGGCCAACAGATTGTCCAGCAGTTGGAGCTCAGGTTCTGAGAATTTCCGAACCTCCCTTTCCCAGACATTGTGCACGAGACACCAAATGAGCTACGCCCCCGTGTGAGGGATTGACGGCCAGGCTCCATGAGAAAAATCCTCTGTGTTACTCCATTTCCTAAGTGTTACTCACCGGTCACAAAGACAGAGGTCAGATGTCCACAGCCTGTGAGCAAAAAAATGGTGAATCTGGAACTCGTCGGCAGGGGTTTTAGTTTCATTTTTGCAACTGGCTGCCAGCGAACCTGAGACAGGGCTCTTGACCTCTGTGCCTCCCCACCATTCGTGCAACTGGACCCACCAAGATTCATGCAGGGCAGAGGAGGGATGGCTCAGGTGGAACATGTTTATGATCTGGGGCAGGAGTGTGATCCCGGCCATTGCTCTGGGAAGATGGCAAACCCACGGCTCTCCCCTGGGCATGGGAGGTGTTGTCAGCAAGAGGCTGGGAAACCAGGATCTGGGTCTGCCAGCTCTCTGGAAGGTCAATGCCCCACCACTTCTCCATGTCAGCAAAAGTACGGGCAGCTCCCCTCTTCCCTGCCAGGACAGAGATCCTACTAATCTGTGATGCCCGACTAATGAAGCCGGCGATGGGGAACTAACTACAGCAGCTGCCAGTGTCAGCACAAGAGGCCTGTGTCCAGCCTGGCCTGAACTTGTGCTGTTGGCACTCCAAGAGCAAACAAGTTCTTTCCTAACAGTAATCCCCACATGTGGGCGCGCGGCCAGCACAGAGCTGGCTGCTGGGGTGTTACACAGACCACCAGGGCACTGGGTTAACAAATGACATCTCTCCCTCCACACACACTTTGCCAGGTGTGATTTACTCTCATCTTACAACCAGGGAAACTGAGGCACAAAGGCTGGTAGTGACTTGTCTAGGGCACAGCGAGGATAGTGGCACAGGCTTCCCCCCTCTTTGGACTGACTCACACACCTCACACGTTTGCAGCATTCTGGCCACGGCACAGCCCTGGTCACGAACCGACCGCTGGATGGGAGAGTCCACTAAGGGCTTAACACCACTCATTTCTGGCTCCTCTTTGGCAGATGCAACTGGAGCCAATAGGCAGCCGCCCATCTGCAGGTCAGTTGTACAACAGCAGTGCATGCTAGGTATTGTCCTTACTAAGGGCTGGCATCCCACGCTTTGTATTTTCCCCCTCCTTCTGCCACCCTAGTAAAGACGCTTGGTGCTTCTCATAAAATGCTCTCCCCAGTTAGCCTCCAAACAGCATCCTGAGATCTGTCAGCAGTGCTGTTATCCTGGTATATTGATGGGGAAACTGAGTCACATATAGGCTATGTGACTTAAGCAAGGCCACAGAGCCAGTGTCAGAGCTGGGGTCAGGGCTAAAGAATTCCTTGCTTCTGATCCCACATACACACCACTGGAGCAGACAGTCAAGTGTTGTAACTAGGTGTCACTAGGCTGCATGTGACCACAGAGCAATGGTGGAGACAGCAGGGACACAACTCTTATCTGGGGGGCAAAAGCCTACACCTCATGAGCTAAAGGAGACTCTTCATTAGCACTATAGGGGCTATGTCGCACAGCTGAGGCAGCCTGATTTTCTCCAGCAGAGGGCAGTCATGCTCAGTTCATTGCAGCCACACTCCTACTGCAAAGCAAGTCAGGTGGGCCAGCCCAAACTATTAGCCATGTGCAAGACCCTAACGAGCACCCCATTGCCACAGAATAAATTGTCAGCAATGCAAAGGTGGCTTGTGTAAATTGCAGGCCCAAAATGGCCACAGCCTGGCCAGGAGCACGTGGCTAGTAATCTGGGCAATGGGTCGGACCTCTGTAGATTTCACCTGACCAGCCCAAGGGACAGGCAGCCCCAAGCCCTTTATCGCTGCCCATTTGGGGCTTTTAAGAGCATCCAGGGATTTGAGCTGGAAGGGTGTGGGGCTCTGAATGACCAACTTTTACAAAGCTGGCTCCTCCCCTTCAGAGGCTAGCAGCCCCTTGGATTTCTACAGCTCCTGCTGTTGCAAAAGCTCCCAAAGCATTGGATGAGCAGTAGCATCAAAATGCAGCTGACTCTGGAGGGGAGCATGGCACCCAACCCATCCAAGCAGTGCAGCGTGACCTGATCCCTCTAGCTCAGGGCTAAGAAGCGTCAGTGGGGGAAGGCTCCATTTCTGTGATGCCTGTTGTAGGTCCAGAGGGCTTCAGCTTCTGGGGGTGACAGAAACCAGCATCTAGCCATGCCTGTAAAGCAGCTGTGAAACTCCTTGATGGGCATTGTGGCTGCAGAGCTGCCTGATCTCTCCTATGGCAGGCCGGGCATCAAAAGGGGAGTGAGGAGACAGGAAAAGAATCAGCCTCTAAATCCAAACCACGTTTTAAAGCTATATTCACAGCAGCACACCTGTCAGGCCAAGAGAAGGAGGAGACAAAGTGCCAGGCTGGGCCAGTGAGACAGTCTCATGTACAGACACCCATTACTGGGCCTTGCAGAGCCACTGAGCTGGTAAGAGTGCATGGACCATGTTGGGCACAGCAGGATGATCAAATCAAGTCAAATCATAGGGCTGGAAGGGACCTCATGAGATCATCAAGTTCAACCCCCTGGGAATTGAACCCAGGACCTTCTGCATGTTAAGCAGAGGCGCTAGCCACTACACTATTTGCAGGGCAGATTAGAAGCACCCTAGCAGGTCATGGCCAAGGCGGGCTGCATGGCCTGGCGCACTGAGCAGAGTTCTGCCTGACGCATCCAGCTGCATGCGTTCCCCTGGCCGAGCTTGGCACACACACACACCCTGCCTTGTGCTCCCAGCAGGGGCATCTCCCTGGCACTCCACTGCTCCAAAGGCACAAAGATTATTCAGCATGGCTGCCTAACTCCTCAGCTCGCAGGGCTGGGCTGATCCACAAGGGCCAGCTGTGCCTCTAGGATGATCAGCAGCAAAGCCTCTGCAGAGGGCAGCTCCCTCTTCTCCAGAAGACAGGGACACAGGACAGCACCGGGGACCTGCCCTCGGCCACGTCTATAACTAGCAGAGGTAAGAGATTGAGATGAGATGGGCTCAGTGGATCTCTGGGAAAAGTGTCTGAGTCCACAGAGCTAGTGTCTATGGCACCTGGCTGGGCACAGGGCTGCCCAGGCTTTGGAGATGGTACTCCCACGCACCCCAAGGGGTGAGCTGCTATTCCCAAAGTAGCGTGTCCCCCCCACCCTGCAGTTAATGGGAGCTCATCAAAACCAGGATCTGACCCTTCTCCCATGTGAGTAGAGTTAGCCTGGTGCCTGTGGAGGATCCATCACTGGGAAAGGGGCACAGCTGAAATAACCCCTTGGCTATGTCTATACTACACACCATGCCTGGGATCTGACTCCAGTTTGATTCCACACACAAATGAGACTGACTTGAGTCTGCAAGCTCTCGGGGTCCAGGTCCTAGGGCCCTCCTGGAGGTGGGTCAGAGTTGGAGTCCTGCTGACATGGGTCCAAACCCTGGCGTTTTGCAGTGTGGACACAGCTCAAGCTGTAGACCTGAGTCAAAAGGTCTGCGTACAACAGTCTGGATGCATTAGCACAGTGAGACCTCAGTCCAGCGGCAGTGTCCGCAGAGCGCAGAAAATGTGGCTTTCCAACCACATCGTGGCCCCAACCTCTCCAGGGCTGGTTCCACACTCCGGCCCTTGACAGCATCCAGAGCTGAGAGTCACAGGACTGCAGGTAACAGAGAGGCTGGTGTCGAATCCAGCTCCTGGCTGTGTGCTATTTCCAGAGCACCACCTTCCTGCCTTGGTCCACGCTCACAACATAGTGACCCGAGAAGCACCAGGCAACGGCGTTCACGGAGGTCCTGGATGGGGACAAGGACATGGGCAAGGATGAACAGGACACTAACAAGATCAGCCCTTCTCATCTAAGACTCTCTAGCAGTGTGTTGGGACACAGATTCTGTTATTCCAGTGGGGAAACTGAGGCAGAGAGCTGGTAAGTGGCTTGGCCAAAGCCCCGGAGGGTCTGGGCTGGAGTGAGGAGTAGAACGCAGACATTCCTGTGCTCACGTTACTTTCCCATCGCTGACAGAGGCATAGTTACTCCAGTCAACTGAGGGGGCAGAGCCATGAATGGCATAAGCTAGCACAGCTCGACTGGTCCCTGATTTGCTACACCTGCCCCAGGCACTGTGGCAGGATGCAAGAGACCTGGGCTTCTAGCCCTTACTCTACCACTGGGCTGTTGGGTGACCTTAGATAAGTCACCTTGCTGCCCTGTGCCTCAGTTTCCCCATCTGGGTGACTCACCTTTACCACAAAGTGCCTGGAAATCTCTGGATGAAAAGTGCTCTACAGTAGTTAGCTATTATTTGTTAAGCATTGGTTTCATCGTTAGCATCTATGGAAGGACAAGGCTGGTGTCTCAAATACCCTTGTGAGGAGCAGTCTTATGCAGGTGGGGAAACTGAGGCACAGAGCTTTTACATGATCACATATTGAGCCAGCGGAAGAGCTAGGCACAGGAGCCAGATGTCCTTGTCCCACTCCTGTGCCTTAAGCACTGGGTCACTTTGTCTTCTTTCCCCCACACAGCCACCTTGCTGGAAGAAGGACACCTTGGTGGAAGCCAGAGGTGGCCTTTGGGGTAGGCGAGGCAGGCAATGGCCTAGGGCCCCCAGCTGTGAGGGGCCCCACTGCCCCCTCGGTGAGTGCAGAGGAGCTGCGCCGCTCAGCTCCCTGCTTTAACTTAAGAAAAGCAGCCTCTGCTGCCTGTGTGCGGGCTGGCCTCGCCCCCAGGGAGGAACAGGCAGCCCAGGGGCAGGGCTTCCCTCTCCCACCCCTCCTCTGGCCTGGCTATTCCACTCTAGAGATAGGGGGGCTGGGCCAGAGGTGGGGCAGAAGAGCAGAGCCCAGCCTCTGGGCCAGCTTGCAACCCCCTCTTCCCCCCCCATCAAATGGCAAACTTTCCCTTGCTGGACGGGGCAGGGCGGGAGTGGGTCAGAGTCCAACCCCCCAGCCTGGCCTGGCCTGCTCTGCTCTGCGCTTCTGCTGCTCCACTTAGGAGACGCTGGGAGCAGACTGCACTGGACAGCAAGGCAGCCCCACAGCAAGCAGGCACCTATCGCCAAACCAAAGCCTCTGATCCCCACTTCCCCAGGGTCCCAGGTAAGTGTGAGGGCCCCATCCCCTGGACCTGTGGGGTAGGGATGGGGTAGGGGACTGGGGACCAGTATTCTACCCAGGACTTGAAATTAGGGGCAGTGTAGGGGAAGGTGTAGGGGGGTGCTCACTAAATTGGTACAGCACTGTTACTAACTGGGGGAGTGCTGGGAAGTTCTGCGGAGGTGTAGGGGGGTGTTAGGGAAATCCCTGCAGGGGGGTTGGTGAGCTGAGCTGAGTCTGTGTGGAAGGGAAGGAGGGATAGAGGACTAGAGTTGGGGAGCAGCCAGGGCTGCCGTGGGGTGGGAAAGGGGTCGGGCATTGGAATCCAGGGTAACTGAAGACCTGGATTTAATCTCCAGCTCTGCTACGTCTTCCGCGTCTTTGGGCAACTCATTTAGTCACTCAGTGCCTCAGGTCCCCAGCCACCATTACTGTATAGTGGGAATAGAAGCACTGCCCTGCCTCAGAGGGCTGGGCGAGAATAAACGCATTAAGGAATGTGAGGTGCTCAAAATACTACAATGGGGGGGTGCAGAAATAGCTCAGAGACAGACCTAGACCCACCATGTCACAGTTCCCAGGGGTGGGGAGCAGAGGCAGTCTTGCCAGGGCTGTAAGGAAGGAGATTGGGGCTGGCAGCAAGGCCAAGTGGGTGGAGGGCAGAGGTACTGAGACAGGATGCTAAGACCAAAAAAGCAGGCGTGGTGATGTGCTGAATGCTGGAAACATTAGGTGGTAAGTATCCAGTGACGTGCAGTCAATTGCCATAGCTGAGGCTAAGTAAGGGAAACATGCACAACTCTTCCACTGATGGCCAGCTATTAAAGGGACTCACAACACAAAGTGGTCATTTGAAATTGCTTTTTTCTTCCAGTCTGGCAGTAGGCCAGCAAGGGTCTCTGGTGTCGGGGGGCCAACTTTACATCCCCCTCCCTGCCCAGGGCAGGAGGTGTCTTGGTACCACCTCCAAGCTGCCCTGAGGAGGGGTCTGTATCTGTGGGGCAGGGGAGGATGGGTGGATATGCAGGCTTTTCTCACGTCCTCCCCCCCCCATCCCCAGCTCTTAACCCTGTGCATGGTGCTCACTGCTCAGGCAGCCTGAGGCAGGTGAACTTTTCAGGGCAGGGCCAGTTTTGTTATGTATTTTTGCAGGGGAGGCAGCGTTAATATAGATGGTTCCTACTGGTAAAAAAGTACTAGTCCTGCTTTTGATTTTTTTTTTTTTTTTTAATGCAAAGTCATGTTTGAGGATTCAGCAGATGTTTTCCCCTCTCTTCCCTGGGCAGCAGTGGCTATTTCAGACATTGAGGGAGAGCATGGTGGTCTCAGCCCCCAGCTCTTTCCTCCTCCCCAGCTTCTTCAGGGCTGGATGCAGTTTTAGCCCTGAAGCGCAGGAAATGTGGCAACCACCACATGAGCATGTTCTCTGCAGCAGCCCATAGCTCACATTCCCCTCACCCTCAATTTTAGGAGTCCCCCTGGCTCCCACTCTCCCTTTCTTATGATAACCCCCTGGCCTGGTAGGTCAGGGAATTTGGAAGTCCTGACTGCACCCAAGCTTGGGTGACTGAGCTGCAGGGCCAGGGGAGAGGAGAGCATATGGGGTTGGGGGGGCTCCAGAGGACATAAGAGGGTGGACTCAAGCTACAGAGCTCCTGTTAAGTTCCAAAGGGGCAGCCGTGTTAATCCAGTAAAGCAAAAAAAGTAAGGAGTCTTGTGGCACTTAAAGACTAACAGATTTATTTATCGCATGAGCTTTTGTGGAAGAATATCCCACTTCGTCAGATCCTTTGAAGAGGGAGAACTTACAGAATGAGATGAAAATAAATGCAGGGCAGTGTAAGACATAGGATCAAGTCATACTGCAACAGCAAATCAGAGCATCAAATGCTCTTATTTCCTGTTGCAGTATGACCTGATCTCATGTCTTACACTCCCCTGCATTTATTTTCATCCCATTCTGTAAGTTCTCCCTCTTCAAAGCATCTGACAAAGTGGGATATTCTCCCAGAAAAGCTCATGCGATAAATAAATCTTTTAGTCTTTAAGTGCCACAAGACTCCTTGCTTTTTTTAGAGCTCTTGTTATCTTTCTTCACCTCCACGCAGCTGTTTCCACTGCATGCTGTACCAAAAGCAGTAACAGGAAAGCTGAGCTAGAGCTGTAGGGAGGCCTGCCCCTTATCCCTGACTTCTTAACAGCTGCTGGTGCTCGGAGTAGCGTTTTCAGCCTCACTCCCCAGCCTCTGCAGCTGCAGGCAGAAACTAAATTGGGGGCACAGCAGCCCTCACCCCAGCAGGTTACATCTCTTCTAGCCCTTAGCCTGCTCCCCTACAAGGCCCAGGAGTCCCTGTGACTGGCTCCCTTCCTATAACCATGCAGTTCTGAGAGAATGGGGACCCCTCTGCGAATTTCCAGCCAATAGATTAGAGAATTTGGAAACCCTCACTGCAGATGGACTGGGAGTGGGTCCCCTATGTTCAGCTCTAGGGGGCCAGAAGAGGGGGGCCACAGCTCTCAGCGTTGCCCTTCCTCCTCCGCTCCTTCAGGGCTGGAGGCAGCTTTTAATTCCTAGTTCATGACATTGCTAGCCCTTGCACAACATTTGTAATATTGAGGAATTTGCATTCTGGGATGGTGTCTGCTAACTTGGAAGAATTCTTTTTTACTCAAATGGGTTGACATTTTATGAAATTTGATTTTGTTGTTATTGTGGTTTTTCCATGAAATTTTATATGTGGGAAATGTGGTTACTCTGATGATGTGGCATTGTGATCTGTTGTGACACTCATTTCATTTTCAGGATTCTATTGTGAGGTTCAACCAGAAAGAGATTATTAATAATAAAGAATAAGGATGAGTGGATGGGGGCTTCAATGACAGATGAGTTGGGTAATAAAAGGAAGTACATGTCAGGTGCTGAAAGAGGGGGAAAAAAAGGTGGCTGTTGAATAGGCAATAGGAAAGCTGTCCAGTTCACTGTCCAAAGTCTTAAAGTGAACAAAAATGCTATGCTTTTTGTTATGAGTTTAGTTCCTATAGGGGCCCCACAGTGGGCCTTCACCTAGGGCCCCAGAAAACCTAAACCCGCCTCTGGTGGAAGCCCCCACTGTCCCATGCACCAACTCCACATCCCAGTTACCTCAGGCTTAGCCGAGCTGGGGTTGCAACAGGATCTCCCTGACCCTTCCCCAAAAGACAGCCCCCTCCAGGAACTTCTGGGGTGCCTTAGACAGGCCTTTTCCCTGATCTCCCTGCCCTGGAAAGGACCCCCACTCAGCATGCCTTGATCTTTGCATGCTAGGACCCAGGTCTGTCCCCCATGAAGCCCTTTTTCTGCATTTCTTTCCCACAGAGCAGCCCCTCCTGCCTGATCTGACCCCTGCTGCCTCTGCTCCCCACCCCATCCCCAAAATCCTGGTTTAATGCACTCAGCCTAGACCCTTCAGGCCAAACCCCTGCCCCAAGGGTCAGCGGAGCGTCACCTGTGTTCCCCAGACAGGATGGATTCCAGCTTCCCGCTCTCCATGTTCCAGAGGTAGAGGGAGCCATCCGCAGAGCCCACCAGGGCATAAGTCTTGTCAGGGCTAGAAAGAGAGACAAGGACCAGAGAAAAACATGAGCTCAAATTGCAGAGAATCCTCTGCTCGTGGACACTGGCACATGATGTAGGGATTCCAGTCCAGTGAGGCACCGAATCCACTCTGGAGCTTGAGATCTCCATCCAGATAAGTACATTGTGGCTAGAGAGTGGGGCAAATCTGTGGAACTCCCTGCTGCAGGTGACCACAATATAATAAAAAGGCTGGGGAGGTTTATAGTTTCTAATATCCACAGCTCTGCAAGCCCAGGGCAGACTAAGAGTAGCTACAGGTCACACTCCAGGCTTTTCATTCACCACCTGCACAGGCAAGCGAAGAATGTCACAAACCCCCCTGTCCTCACCAGAGCAGCTTTGTACAATCCCTGACCAGCTCTACCTTCCCTTGGCCCATTGTGCACTGAGCCTGGCTGGAGGCAGCTCCACTCACCAAGCGGCAGGTGGGAAACAACAACTCCTGCTTTCTCAAGGACAACACAACAGCCGCGGCATCAAGCAGAAGCCATCTGCTCAGAGCGTGTGGGAGCCGCAGGGCTGGAGAGGAAGCCAGAGAGCCTGGTGTTTTCCTGGGACAGCATTATTAAAATGGGGCACCTCACAACCTGCAGCATCTCCAAGAGACCCTGGCAATGGGTGCACAAGACTCCTGCAACGCTGGCCTGGAGAGGAAGGGAGGGGGCTGTGGAGAATGGACCGCTGTGGGGAACGGTCCTGCACCAGAAGGACCAAAAATAGGAGGGTCCAGCCCAGACTCGGCTCAGCACTCACAATGTTCAAAGTCCCATTGAACGTCCATGGGAATCTGCTGCCCCACAGCTGCCAGCAGAGCCTGGCCCTCAAGCCTCCCAACCACCCCCAAGAAACAAGCCCATTGTCCCTTCCCCAGGCTTCACAGATCCGGCTGGTCAGAGAACCCAGGCACCGGCAGAGGTGGGCATGCTGGGGAGGGCTCTGCCAGGTAGGTCTGCCACCCAGCCAGCCCAGGGAGCGAGGGACCCACTCGTCACCCAGACTGGGGTTGCAAGGCTGAGACTGACACCCGAACCCTCCCTACAGGCAGCCAGCGTGGCCCCTGAGCAGTTATTTTGTTCTCCACATGTGGCGCTCTGCCTCGTGGGCTGCTGGAAATCAGCAGCAGGGTGGTGCTCTGGACTTGAGGGGCTAATGGCCAGGATAACCGCATCTAGTCCAAGAGCCCTCTCCAAACTCAAGGGCAGATGCTACCTGCAGCATGAGGACTGCTCCCCTCCCCTTTCAGGTACCTCTCCAAGGACAGTCTGCACCCACACACCTTGGACACTGAGCGGGGAGCTGGGTGCCAGCTCACTGCCAGGCCTAACAGCATGTCCCCCTTGCCTGTCACCCCATCTAGACCTCTCCAGCCGAGGCTACCAAACAGGAGGCCAGCTGCGGTCAGGGGGTGCATGGTGCAGACACCTGTGTGCACGACTGCCTGGGCTACGGAGGAACCCTGGATGGGCCAATGGGGCTTTTCTGTGTAATATCTGTGATCGGTGCTCATGGCTCAGGGTCTCCTGAGGGTTTAGGTGGACAGAGGAATCAGACACCACGGAGACAGGCTCCTGAGGGAAACCCTGGAGGTAAAATCCATACGCCTATTTTGCACCAGGTTCCTTCTGCCATGCGCTCCCTCTTCCCATGCAGGCTGCTGCCCTTTGCTCAGGAGGCTAATCACAGCCTGGCTAACAAGACACAAATGTCGATAGCAGCCATTGATCCAGGCCAGCAGGGCAGCACCGACTCCTCCTGTCAGCTGGGAGCCAGCTGCCCAGCCGAGCACCAGGAACAAGTGACGTCAAGCCCACCTGCCGGTGGTCTGATGGTGCCAGCAAGGGAATAGGGCTGGAGCAGCCAGCTAGGTCTCCAGATATTCCCAGCACATGAGGGTGAGACTGGCCAGGAGCCACAGGGTGCTGTGGGAGGCCACGAGGCCTGGCTTTCCATGGGATGGTGGAGGAGCTGCTCCTGTGAAAGCTGTGGCAGGCTCCCAGGGGCTCGCCCTGGCTTGTGGGTGGCAGGGAGGCATGGGACGGGTCCTGGGCTCCTCCTCCAAAGCCAGGCAGGGAAGCTAAGCGGGGGGCTGAAGGGGTCCAGAGCTGGAAGCTGCATTGTGGGGAAAGCAGCACCACTAGGCAAGGCCAAGACAACCTAGCAGGGGGAGTAATAAGACCCATTTAGCCCTATCTCCCACTCCTCCCCAGCATAAATTGAGGGGCATGGGACCACGGGACTGGAAAACCTTTTCCCCACTGGGAACCAGCCACAACCCAAAGTGGGGTACAACTCAGGTCAGAAAGGGCATGAGCAGGCTGCCAGGACTAGACAGCACAGCCTTGGGGCCAGGAGTGAGGAGCACAGGCAGGCAGGGGCCAGGACTAGACAGCAGGGCCTGGGGGCTGGAGCGAGAGGCACAGGCAGATCCCCACATCTGCCCCAACAATGTGCCCTCCTGGGAGGAGCCCCCTTTCAGTGACCCCCTGCAGGGTAGATCCCCTTCATCACTCCTAGGTCAGTCTGAGGACCAAACCTACTGCCCGTATGTACAGCACCAAGCGCCCCACTCACCTGAATATCGCCTTAGTCCAGTCAGAGCCGCATTTGAAGCCGTCGGCCCTGCAGGCACAAAAGGTCCCTGGTGAATGGGCAATGCTCGCTGTGGAGGGCATCAGCCTCCTCACCCCAGGACGTGGATAGGGTCAGTGCTGAGAGAGCCGAGGGGCACAGCTGTGGCTACAGGCCCGGGGATGGCACAAGCCTCTGCCGACTGGCTAGCCACAGCAGCTCCACATTGATGTGTGGGGCAGCCCAGGAGGACACTGGGTTGGCATCACCCATCTGGGTCTAGGTGCCCTGCAGGCTCAGGCAGCCTCCTGCCCAGCCATGATGTGGATGAGCAGAAGTGCCAGGCCTCCCCAAAGTCAGCCCCCTCAGGCTCCATGGAGGAGCAACGTGACTGGCTCTGGAGATGAAGCTCTGCCCAAGGAGGGTGATTTGAGATTTGCACAGACAGGACGGGGCAGGATCAAATCCAAGATCTGCCACAGGCCTGTTGGGCAATCCTGGACAAGTGACATCCCCCTCCCTGCCTCAGTCTCCCTCAGAGACCAGCGGCCTCTCTCTAACATCACAGCTGCCAGAGATGGACACGGGCAAGGAGGGGTGGCCGAGCTGAATGGGGTGACGGAAAGGGCCCAGACAGGAAGGGACATGATTAACCCCAATACCGATTAATCGGGTAGGTGCAGGGGCAGGCGAACAGGGGGTTTCCCTTCTGCTGGGGGTCACGGGTGGTGGTCACTGCCTCACCAGAGCACCTGCCGGATGTTGTTCATCTTCAGGTCGATGACTTTCAGCGTGTTGTCTCGGGAGCAGCTCAGCAGGTGCATCTGGTCCTGGCTGATGTGGAGGGAGGTGACCTTGCCCTCGACCGGGATCACCTGTGTGCATCGTGGTCCCCTGTAGCACAGGCACGGGCTGGTTAGGGGCCAGTGACACAGCCATCCTGTGGAGAACCCGCAGACCCCACAGCCACCTGCCAAAGAGCTGCCTGCTCCCCAAGAGCCAGGTGGACCAAGGCTCACTCCGATCCCTGCCTCCAGTGCTGTTCACACCAACTCACTAGGTCATCAACTGATTACATCTGGTCCCTGCTCATCCAGGAACCGCTGAGCTTCATTGCTGGAGTTAATTACTTGGATGGACCTATTGCTAGGGATAGCCGAGAGCTCTCCAAATCAGCGAGCGCTCACATCAAACCCTGAGCAACGCCATTGGAGTGCATGAGGGATATAAATTGCCCCAGGGAGCAATGGAGAGAGCAGGACTGATTCAGCGACACACACCTGAACTGGAGGGCACACTTAACTGGACCAGGGGGGTGATGCACTGGGACGCTGGAAGGAAGCTGGAACCCACTGAGCAACAGGATGCCAAGCCACGCTGGACGGTGACCCGCCTGCTGTGGCACAGATCAGCCGTCTCACCCACCCTCTCCCTTATGGCTGCCATCACAATCACTGGGGGACAAGTGAGCCCAGCATTTCTTCGCTCCTTGCTGCTGTGGGCAGCTTCAGGCTGCAGCGCCCAGTTCCACTCAAGCCCACGCATGGGGACCAGAGGAGTCGGCCCCCGACAGGGACTTTTGGCACCAAGATTGCAGGGCTTGTTTAGCAAACGACACAGCACCACAGACCGACCCCACAGTCCCCTATGACACAAGGAACAGTCATTCTTAAGATTGAATATGGGAAACTGAGGCACAGAGACATCGAGTGACCTGTGTGGGGAGCCAGAAATCCAGCCTTGATCTCCCAAACTCCTGTCCAGAGACTTAACCATATGGTCATCCCAGAAAGGCCAGTCTGAGAAAATCCAGCCAGGGGAGGGTCTACATGTTTATTGAGGGGCAGCAAGGCCCAACCCACAGAGCACTGGCTCCTGAAGGATTTCAATTTCTAACCCCAGCTCTGACACCGACTCCCTTTGTGGCCCTGGGCTTGTTGCTTAGCCAATCTGTGCCTCAGTTTTCCCATCCATGAAACACAGGAGAATTACAAGTGCCATTCTCTGTCTGTGACCCCTGGCAGGGTTGACAGGATTGAGGACGGGCAGGACAGAGCTCTAGAACAGCAGGATGGGGCCTTAACCTGCTTGTTCACCCAGCACCAAGCAAAGGGTGCCAGAGAACCTAGGAACCATGCCTAGGTGCCTTGCCCGGCAGCTACCACCCCTGGGAGCTGGGAGGGGGGCGGGAAGTCACCTGCTGTCCCAGAAGCGGATCTTCTTGTCGTGGTGGCCACTGACGATGACGTTGTCACAGCACACCACATCGTTGCAGTACGAGAAGACGTTGATGGTCCTGCAGCCTGTGGGGACAGCATGGCTGTAAGTGAGCGGGGGGATCTAGGACAACGTGGTGGCCAAGGCTGATGGGGAAACACCCAGGTCTGGCGGGGCTCTGCCATGAGCTGCACCTCATGAGGAATATCTTTCACCCACTTGGAAAGCGTTGATCTTTCATAAGGGACACGGTGATCATCCAGTAGGGCCACCTATGTATTCCCAGTGGGACAATGTCTACCCCTTAGCAGGACCGATGCCGCGCAGGAGATCGGAGCCTGGCACCGGGTCCAATGCACCAGACTGAGTTTTAAATTCTGCTGGGCGGTGACCTGCGGTAGGTCTGTTCTCAGCACAAACCGCTCAGCACCTCAGAGACGCGTAACCCAGGGGAGCCCGCTTCCTCCCACCTGCCCTCAGCCTGCCTCTTCCCCATGTACCTCGCTTGCTGGGGCAGGGGCTGGCTCCCCCTGTGGGGCTGTACAGCGCCTAGCACCAAACGGCTTTGATCTAATGGCTTTCTGAGGGCAATCACAATATCACCAGAAGCCTCACAACTGGGAAAGCCAGAACTGAATTACACGAATGGGATGTATGCCCGCAACCAGGGTAATGAGGGGCAGCAACGGGGAGCACCTGCCAAGCTGTGGGAGCATTCCAGGCCCCAAAATGCATTGACAGAGCTCTGGGCATCAAGGATGTCCAGGGCCGGGACAGCAGCTGCTCTGGGGCAGCCCCAAGGTCCCCTGCCCCTCTTGGTCTGTTTATTCACCTGCTCCATCTTGTCATAATGCAAATATGTGAACTCCTTGGGGCAGAGACTGTCTTGGTTTCATCACCCAGCACAGTGGCTCCAAGTGCAGGCCATTACTGTTGGGGAAACTGAGGCACAAGGCAGCAGAGTGAGCTGCCCACTGGGTGGCAGGGCTGGGAATTAAACTCAGGCTCCCTGACTCAATTCTGTGTCTCACCACTAGGCCACACGCTCCCCCCAAGTCTGTGCTATCCAGCCACTTGAAGTCAGCACTTTTCTTCCCCCTTGGTAGCATTTCCTCCGTCAAACAGAGAAAAACAAGACTGTGTTCCCAAATCACACGCCCAGCAGATGATTAGCTAAGAGAGCTCCTCCCCATCTTTCCATGTCCTCTCACCCCCCCCATTAAAAAGCCACTGCACATAAGTAACGTCTTAGCCAATTCATCACCGCCAGAGCACTGTTCCCTCTAAGCTGTGCGCGTGTGTGCGCACACAGGTCGTGAAACCTGCGCACACAACAAAATAAAGTGCTCACAAAAAAATTCAATAGTGCTAATATTGGTGCTCACAAAGAAATGCTTTTGCACACACAAAGAAATTGTTTGCGCACACAGTCTACGAGTAATTAGAGGGAACATTGCGCCAGAAAGGAGGTCCATAATCTTCTGCTACAGATCAACATCCAGGCCCCAGAGGCCCTGGTGGAACCATCTGCCCATGGTACACCAAGGCTCGTACCCAGAACCCTCTGCTCCAAAGCAAAAGCTCTGTCCTGGAGCTAACAGGGAATTGCTGGTAGCCGCCATAGTAATTAGAGACTGTATCACAGCCACTAGCATGAGGGCCTGGACTGGGAGTCAAGACAGGATAACTAGGTTCTGCTCCCAGCCTGCTGGGCGACCCTAGACAAGTCACTTTCCCTGTCTGTGCCTCAGTTTCCCCATTCAAAAGCATAAGCTCTTCGCTGCACAGGCTGAGTCTCGCTAAGTGGTTGTATATCAGTCACCACGAACCTCTAGTCCCTCGTGCAATACAGTAACAATCCCCTCTCCCGCTACGGAGCGCTGGATGGACAGATGGATGGACGCACACATCCGTAAGTGTCAGGTGTGCACAAGCAGGACTGACACACCCCCTTGTGGAGGGCACTGGTGGGAGACAGGACCCTCCACCCAATAACGTCAGTTACTTACACGCCCCTTTGCCCAGGTCCCACTCTTTGACCGTCCTGTCCCGACTGCCCGTCACTGCTTGGTGGCGGGTGGAGCGAAATTTGGCTGCTGTCACTTTGTCAGCATGTCCTGTGAGTGTCTCCTAGACAACAGAACAGCTGGGGATGTTAAGAAGTTTGGGATATTTTATTTTTTTCCCCCATATTCTAATTTCATAAAATAAATCAAAGGAAAAATGAGCAACCCCACAGACTTATTACAAAAAATCAGCCAGGCCTCCCGGGGCTTGGAGAACAACCAGTGCTGGCCTCTACTGGAACAGCTGCAGAATTGAAACGCGTGGTGGGTTTCTTTTTAGATGAATTAAAACATTAAGAGCACTCCAAAATTCCAGTCAATGAACCCAAAACACACACATGGGGTTCTTTCTGACCTTAAAACCTAAAGTCCACGAGACTCTCAGAGTTTAAGGCCAGACAGGATTACTGGGACCAGGGGCATCGCTGGCGCTGGGCTTACAATGCTCAAGCCCCGAGTCCCAATGCTCAAGCCCCGGGTCTCTTCCCAGCCCATGGGTGCTCCTGACTGGGACAGTCAGACCTTCGGGTACATCGCCTGCCCAGTCCCATAACAGTCTCAGATCCTCTGGCTGAGTTGCTGGTGTCCTCAAGTTATAATTTCAAGATGTTGAGTTACAGACACTCCATCATTTCCACTAGTTTAAACCTGTGAGTGACTCATGCTGCAGAGGAAAATGAAAACCCCCCAGGGTCCCTGCCGATCTAACCAGGAAGGAAAATTCCTTCTTGACCCTGAATAGGGCCGTCAGTTAGATCAGCATGTGGCAAGACCAAACAGCCAGACCTCTGGGAAAGAATTCCCCTGAGTAACTCGCAGCCTGCCCCATCCAGTGTCCCATCCCCAGAGGGTTATTTGCTACCAGCAGAAGCACACCGGCTTCATGCCACTGGAGACCGTCTGCCCATGACACCCTCTGCACAAACTTATCAAGCTCGGTCTTGAAGCCAGCTAGGTTTTTGCCCCCACTGCTCCCCTCGGAAGGCTGTTCCAGAACTTCACTCCTCTGATGGTTGGAAACCTTCAGCTCATTTCAAGTCTAAACTTCCTGATGGCCAGATTATATCCATTTGTTGTAGTGTCCACATTGACGCTGCACTTAATTGTTCTCCCTCCCTGATGTTTATACACCAAGGTATTTATAGAGAGCAATCCTATCTCCTGTCAGCTTTCTCTTGGTTACTCTAAACAAGCCAAGGTCCTTGAATCTTCTCTCGTCAGCTCCATTCTGTGGATCATCCTTGGAGCCCTTCTCTGCACCTGGTCCAGTTTGAAGTCATCTTTTTTAAAACACAGGGGACCAAAACGGCACATGATGCTCCACGAGTCGCATCAGTGTTTTGTGTAACAGTACTAAGACCTCCCTCTCTCTCCTGGAAATACCTTGCCTGATGTATTCTAAGCCCGCATTAGCTTTTTTGACAGCCACATCACATCAGCAGCTCATAGTCATGCTGCAATCAACCAATACACCCAGATCCTTCTCCTCCTATGTGGGTAGGCTGGATTTGGAGGCAGTAGGATCTAGTGGCCGGAGCCCAAGGAGCTAATCTGCAGTAATATTACAGCTCCTTTCTACTCCTCAGGCGAATAGACAGAGATAGCTTCAGCAATCTGATCCTGGCTGGTGTGAGGGATTGCTTTCAGCTCTCAGCTCAGGGCCAGATGGTGCACATTGCACCCTGGCTATTCTTAGCTTCCAGGACAAAGGGGAGCAGAGCGTGAGTTGGAGCAGCCCGGAGGCTGCTCTGGTTTACATCAGGGACCAGCCAGTCGCCCTGTAACAGGATCTACGGAGCCAGCACAGCTCCAGATCACAGGGTACATTGAAGCTCCTCCTGAACACACCCGTCCCAAATGCAAGAACTGAGTTGCGGAGAGGGACGTCCTTGCTGTCTAGCCAGTTCTGCTGCTGACCTGCTGAGTGATCGCACCCCACATTGCCCAGATGAGGCTCTTAAGTGCTTGCTGATTCCCTGGGTCAAACTCTCTGTTGGTATAAAATGAAGTAAGGACAACCTTGTGATGAAGGCACAGACTTGGGAACCAGGACTCCTGGGTTCTGTTCCCAGATGTGTTTTGAAGCCCTGAGCAAGTCGTTCTGCCTCTCTGTGCCTCAGTCCCACCCCCCGCCCCCGTAACACGGGGAGACCAGCACTGACGGACTGGAGCGGGGCCGGTTTACTGCATCCCACAGGGTCCCTTCCACACATGCTACATTCAGGACAGCCTATCTTTGCAGTATCTGGGGGCAACCAGAACTCTCCCTGCCCACTAACAGCAAGCCACTGGATGCTCTGCCGCAGCCACCCTGCCAGCAGGTGAACCTGACTAGCAGATCTGAGGCCGGAAAAGCATCCTCAGGATACAGGACACAGCCAGGATCCCATGATACTTACTCTGGATTTGCAGTCCCCAATGTGCCACAGCTGCACTGCCTTGTTGTACGATGCTGCCAAGATCTGGCACCCCTGGGAAGAAGAAAACGGAGTCGATGGGAACAGGCAGAGGAGGATCGGTGCAAAAGGGGGGTTTCTGCTGCCAGCTGGGGTCATGGTGAGCTGGGATCTACTGGTGCCGCAAGAGCAGGGCTAGCTGGGGCCACGCCTTGCTGTGAAGGGCTGCAGAACAGCCAGCATCTCATTTCGGCTCCCTTCTGCCAGCCAACAAGCTGGTCCAACAGCATCCGGGAAGTGCACCATGGTTTCAGCTGGGACCAGAACAAACAAATCCTGTATAGAGCCCACCCTCCGATTTTCTTTGCCCTGGGGCAGGCTGCATTCAGTTGCTGTCTCTATGGCACGAAGAGGCCCCACTGACGGATGTGGGCACTGACCAGTGGTGCCAGCTCACTCAGCAACCTGGATCTTCCACCTGGGCTACCTGCCCCAGGATTCCCCACATCCTGCCCAATCTACCCGGCTGGCTCTCTCTCCACTAGTTCCATGGTTCATCCTCTTGTCCCATCCTGTGGGGGCCCCTTCCCATCTAGACCTGTCTCTTTCTTGCCCTCTCTTGCTCAGTCCCCAGGAGAATGGAGACCAACCCACAATACCTTGAACTGCAGGAGTGTGACTGCACCGGGAGGTGTCAAAGAGGAATGAGCCGGGGATGGTCACAAACGTTCTGTCTGGCCTTCGAATCTATGAGCCTCCTAAACTATCCACCAGGGAAAGGGGAAATGACCAACCCTGTTTCTCCAAGTCACTCAAACACCTCCCAGCAAAGAGCCTTTCCCCAAAGAAACCTGCCTGATTCTCCAAGAGGTAGCTTGACAAGCTGTCAGAAATCACAAGAGTCGGGGAGCTGGTTCCTTCCCACTCCCGGCATCGATGAGCTCTCCCCTTCCACCCCTGGCACCCCGCTAGCTAACATCTGAGCACAAGCTGGTGTCTGGAAAAGAGCCCAGATTTGGAGAACATTTGCTTTGCTGGACCACTGGGAGTTGGCAAATTGACTTCTCTGCACGGCCATCTGCTGCCACCTAGCGCCCACACCATGCAAACCCTCTTGCTGGTTACGTACCGGAAGGCTGTTCTGGATGCCTGGCTCCTACCCTGCCTTGTCACTCTGTCTAAGCCAAACCCGGGTGGGCACAGCCCATGCCATAGCAATACCAGGGAGATTGCCTGGAGCTGTCCTGGGCACATCCCTGTGATGGCAACACAGGACAGACCTGGGGTGGATTCTTCTATTCAGGGGACCTTCCTGGGCATTCGATACCATCACCGATTGGCCCTGCTGCTTCTCCCGTGCCTCACCCTGCAGCCTCCGTTTCCCTCCATTTCCTGGGAGCCTCCCTTTCCTGCCTAGGGATCCCCTGACATGTCACGGTCTCCTCCCTTCGCCCTCCAAGCTGCTCAGAGGACTCCAACACGTCCTAGCTCTCTGGGCCCACAGCTATGACTCCTGGAGACCTTCAAAGCTACGAGGAGCCATTTTCCACAGGCTGCTCCAGGAGTGGTGAGAGGAGGCCAGGGACCTGCACCCAATGCCAGGCTCTGGCAGTGATATGCCGCAGTTAAGCCACCCACACTTTAACCCGACTAGGCAAATGAACCCTGCAGGCCTTAGCCTATTTTTTCCCATGGTCCAGCTCCTCTGCCTCTCCCCTCCCCAAGGAATGACTCCTGCCCCTTGTCCGTCAAGGGAGGTGGTGTCTGAGAGACGCAGCCAGAGGACAGAAGAGAAAGGAAGAGCTGGCCCTGAGCACAAGGGCTACGGTTGAACTCTGCTGTTACAGTTCTGGGTCCCCAGCTCAGGATGGTCTCAGACGAGCTAGGGCCACCAGCAGCTCTGAACAGAGCCAGCCTAGCAATGCTAAGCCTGGTGCCTGACTCACCGACGGGTCAAACTCGATGCTGGTGATGCTGCCGTTGGCTCCTTCCAAGGTCCGCAGGCTCTCCAACCTTCCTGAGAGCAGACAGACAAATGGCACGATGATTAGCCCAGAGACTGGTCTAACAACTACAGAGACAGTCCCGGTTCCTGAGGCACCCTGTGCTGTGAGCTGTCAGCCCTCAGCAGCTCTGAGAATCAGGGGCTACTTCAAAAAACAGCTCTTCATGGCTCTGTGCCTCAGTTTCCCTCTATGTGTAACAGGAATTATTTACAAAGCAACGCCTCCAAGCAGAACAGCCATGACTTAGGAGGTGCTTGGGTTTGAATTTCACAGCTCCAGCTCCTCTCTAGCTCTGCCAAAGCAAGAAGAGTAGGAAACGCAGCCAAAGACGAATGGCAGGATCCAAGCCCACAGGGCAGCTTTTGTTTCCAGGGCCTCTGGAGGTGTCAGGAGAAGGAAAGGGAAGACCCTGGGGGGCGCTTACAGAAAGAAGCTTAGAACAAAAAAGCTCTTGGCTATGACGTGATGGGGCGACAGCTCACTCAGGGCTAGGGTGCAGTGACTTGACCCAGTCAGTGGCATCTGCCGTCTCCGCATACACATCTGATTGCAACTCAGACCACCCATGCTCTCATAGCCTTCAGTATGACAAGGGGATTCTCCCATGTTGCCATGCCAAGCTCCTCTTGGCAGGCTGACACACTATTGCTGTGTTCTGCTTAGGAGCCGCTGTGCTCCACCCCAGAGATGGCTGCACCAAGGGAAAGCTCTCAACCTCTGCAAGGGGCAGTGAAGCAGTGTGAGGAGTGTCTGGAGCCAGCACACAACAGGAAAGCAAGAGCACTATTACTAATTATTATGGAGGCTAGGGAGAGGCAGGAAGGAGCTGGGCGGGCATGGGAAGAGCAGCAAGGACTCGCCAGGAACATCGTCACTGGAATGACAGGGCTCACCAGGCAGTCAGCAGCCCAACCTGACATCCATTACAGCAAGATTTTATTGCTTGCTGACAGGGCTTCCAACGAGACCAGAAGCGAGTTCTCAGTCCCCCATCCGCTTCGCAATGCCGCCCTCATATTAACCCCTAGCTCTCCGTGGTCCCTGACATCACGGGCCAGGAGTAGTGAACGGCCTGTGGCTTTACCTCCCGCCACGTTCCAGAGCTGGATGAGTCTGTCAGTCCCGCCTGTGGCCAGCACGCTGGAGCTGGGGCTGAACTTGACTGCATTCACCTCGGAGACGTGCGCCTCCTGCAGGAAAGAAAGGAGAACAGGCATGCGGGTGCTGGCTGCAACAGGGAAACCATGAGAATGAACATCTCCTGGGATCGGTGACCCAGCACCAGGTGTCAGTCTTAGGTGCTTGACGTGGCCGGGGCAGAGAACACATTAGCTCATCCCTGTCCATGGCCCTGCTTAGCAGAGTCGCAGCTACAGAGCGGGCGCCAGGCACCAGCTGAGCTTGGGTGGTCGTGTCTCCTTCCAGCAGCTGGTCCCAGCCAGGATAGGACCCCATGACACAGTGAGTAGAAAAGTCTCACGCAGCCACGGCCCCTGCCTTTGGCAATGGCAGCCCCCTCGTGTAGTCTTAATTGATGACTGCTGGCCATGGTTGCTAGCCAGGTCTCCAGTGGCTTCTCACATCAGCCACCTCCCAAAACTGCAGGGCCTGCACCTCACGGGGCAGCTCTTCCCATGAGTCTCCTAGTTAATGGGCCCAACTGACATCAGGACGCCAATGTTATTTACCCCTTCACAGAAAGCCAGAACCGGGGGTCAGCCCATGAAATTAATGGTCAGCAGGTTTAAACAAACAAAAGGAAATATTTCTTCACACAACACACAGTCAACCTGTGGAACTCCTTGCCAGGGGATGTTCTGAATGCTAGGATAATAAGGATTAGATATATCCACGGCGAATTTGGTTAGATAAGGATTAGACAAGTCTATGGAGGTTAGGTCCATCAATGGCTGCTAGCTGAGATGGTCAGAGAGGCAACCCCATGCCATGAATGTTCCTAAACCTCTCTCAGAAGCTGGGACTGGATGACAGGTGATGGATCAAGTGACAAATTGCCCTGTTCTGCTTATTCCCTCTAAAGCATTGGCATTGACCACTATCAGACGATAGGGTCTTGGGCTAGACTGGACTTTGCTGTGACCTGGGACGGCTGTTCTTACATTCCTACATGCTGGGCGTTGCATGCACAGGTAGTGACCATCTGTGTTGCAATATGAGCTAGACACATGGCACAGCTGGTTGACTAGAGGAGACTATGAATGAAAACAGACTTGAGGTGTGGCTGGGAAGCTGGATCTCTGTAGCCAGCCTGGGCTTTAAGTTGCTATGCCTGTGACCCAGAAGAAAGTTATTAAGGAGGCAGGGCATCCACAACATGCAGCAGGGATAGATCAGCTGCTCTCACCAGCCAGCACATGGGGCTTTGACAACCCCTGGGCAGCGCACGTCTGCGCGGCACCCAGGGATACCATGAGCACATATCAGCAGTGTTTGGCCTGGACAGGCATTTATCATTTACTCTCCACCCCCACCCTGCCTTCCTGCAAGACAGTCACTCAGGGTCAGGGTCATAGGGAGAGAAGGGGCCATCGACTCCCATCCCCACCAAGACACAGGATTTATTGCAGAGGTCTCAAACTCAAATCACCGCAAGGGCCACATGAGGATTAGTACAGGGGCGCATGAAGACTAGTACATTAGCCCAAGGGCCACACCACTAAAACCCTTTCATAGAATGATATTACAAATATTGGTAACAATAGTGTCGTTGTGGGCCACTGGAAACAGCTTTAGGGGCTGCATGTGGCCCAAAGGCTGCATGTTTGAGACCCCTGGTTTATTGGATCTAAGCCACAAATGGGATGATTTAGTTGGGGTTAGTCTCGCTCTGAGCAGGAGGTTGGACTCACCTCCTGGGGTCCCTCCCAACCTGAGTCTTCTAAGATTCTCTGATAAACCAGCCAAGGCAGGTAGCCATGCAACTTGTTTTTGGTCACAGCCCTTATCTTGCAGCTCCCTCCAACGTGGGCCCAGGAAATCTACAAGATTTCCCTGTCAACCACACCGCTCTGCTGGCCCAGCAGCACTCTCCACAGCCGGAAGCTTCTTGGGGGGTCCCAAAGTGTGGAAAATACTCCCCTAGGAACCAAGGTCCATACCAAACCCCCAGGTCCATGCCTTGGACCCACCTTCCCAAACCAAACAAAGAGGATGAAGTGTAGTAAACAGTGAAACTCTGAATCAATCAGATGCTCCAGTGACAAAGGAGGTAGGAGAAGCTAGGCAGAATAGAATAAATGGCGTGGCAGGGAGCAGAAGGTGAGACCCCCTCTCTCAGGCAAGGGCAGCAGGTGACCTACTCCCAGAGCACCCTTGAACGCAGAGAGCAGCGCTGGAGTGTTTGAACCAGCTACCTGGAGATGAGGCGCTCATCAGTGGGAGCCAGCGAGCGAGACACCGGGAACATGATGTAAGGGAGATGCAGAGCCCATTGAGCAGGCCCCCAGCATCCCTAGGACTTTACCTGGACATCGCTGACGTAGGAAGGCAGGCAGGCAATGACGCAGATGGGTACGCTGCAGTAATGTGCCTCCGAGGTACTGCTGATGGAGTTCCCTCGTTTCAGCCTGAAACTAATGAGAGCAGATCCTTAGACCCACCGTTCAGTCAATGCCACCTAGACCCCCAGCCACGCTGGCTGCCTTTTGGAAGTGCGCTAAAACTTGGCCACCCTCCCCACTTTGACGCAGGACCCACAATTACAAACTTACTCCAGGAGACCCTTGAAAACATCCACACACCGGGCCAAAGTCATAGATGTAGCGGAGGCGGATCTACAGGGAAAGCCAAACAGAAATGAAGGTAACAGGGTGAGCAAAGCATGGCTGGGCACAGCAGAGAGACTTTCTTCAGGAATCATTCCCTGTTAGCAGGTCGCCGAGCCCTCCGGGCAACATCCCCTTCTCCCATCCGTGGCCACAGGCTGGATCAGTGGACTGCAGCGGATCACAGAGAAGAACACCACCTGCCAAACCTGACACAGCCACAGAGATGGCTCAAATGGATGGCAACCCACTGAAATCAAAGGGCATTTTGTCATTGACCTGGATGGGGCTTGCAGTCAGCCTCTAGCATCGAGTTTTTTTGCCTTTGGGGGAGGCCGCTGGGGGGAGCTGGTTCACACAGGAGCGCCTTCCTACTCTTTGGAAGTCTGGACCCATTCATGCTCGACCCCTCCCCATACAGCTTGTTGGGTGCATCCCCTCAATTCTGCCCTTTGTTCAGGTCAATAGCCATCCCTTCAGCCAGGAGGTAGGGGAGGTTGGGGGGTCGGTGAAAGGGGACACCTAGATACACCAGGGGCCGAACCCAGTGCTGGCAATGGGCCCAGATCGAGCTGCAGCAGGGCCATCTTCTCCAGTGATGGCTAAGCAAGGGAGGGTGCCGAGAGCTGGATACCTGAGCTCTGCTCCTGTCAAACATGGCGGGTCCCAGGCAGAGACACACACCTGGGCTAGGCAGACACCAGGACCGATCCAGTCGGGCTGTTCCTATGGTGACCAAACCTCGTGGTTCCCCTCTTTGATAACATATAATTGATTAGGGTCTCCATCTGGGTGCACAGATCCTGCCATTTGGTCTTCTTCTCTATCCCTCATCCCCTTCCCCCCCACTTGCCTAGTCTCAGCCTTTCCACCTACAGATACTAAAGGGGACCATGGGCATCTAAGGGAGAACCATAGAAATCAGGGATGGGACAAACCCGCTCGGCCACCATCCATCATCCCTAGGAGGGATCAGGACAGCACCTAGAGAAAAAGCCACCACAGTGGACAATCCAATGTTAGCTGCAGCAGATGGGACTAGAGGGGACCCAAGAGGCATCTTCCATGTGTAATCTCTATGGCTCAGTGAGCCATTTGCTCAGGACTGATTCTGCACCCCAGTGCATGGCACTGTGGGGTCACATTCCCAGGTGGCGAGAACACTCTTGTGCTGTCCACTGGGCTCAGAGCATCACTTCTTCAAAACTAGGAAACAGGAAGGCAGTGTTGAAAATGTGGTGGTCTGATTGAAGGGCAAGCAGCTGGATGAAGGGATGAATTTTTGTACTAGTGATAGGGTGAAACTCTAGTGGCCAGGAGGGAGAATCCAGGCCATTTGGGCGCTTTTCCATGGCCTACCTAAGCAGAACCTCTCAGGCTGGAAATGTCTGGAGAACAAACTCTGCCAAAATCCCTGGGTCTCTTGCAAAGTTAGCACTTTCTGTCACAAATCAGGAAACTGGGGCAGCATTAGGCAAAGGGACCTGCCTGTGACCACAAAACAAATCAGTACCAAAGCCAGGTCTAAAACCCCTAGATCCCAGTCCTGTGATCTAACTAGGCTCCCTCCCGTGAGACTGAAAGGTACTGGGGCAATGAACAAGTGATTTTCCCTCTAAGCTGCGCAGGGGCACTGCCAGACAGCGGCCATCACACACCCACACAGGTATCACAGATGCCCGCACAGCAGAGAGCTGTGGCTAGACTGGGGGAGTTTTCAAGTCTCCCGCCCTGAGCATGATCAGATGTGTGCTCAGGACGAGAGCAGCCTGGTCAGGGAGCAGCTCCAGCCAGGCAAGAAGGAAGAAGTCCTGGGGTTTGGGGATGGGGAGCCAGCAGGGAAAGGGTGGGGGGGGCCAGGAGCCGCAGGAAAGGCACAAGGGATTGAGGAGCTGGCAGGTCGGTCAGGGAAGGGGTTGGGGGAGCAGGTGGCCAGGTGGGGAAGGCATGGGGGGGTCAGGGAGGCAGTGGGAACAAGCCCAGGGAGCAAGTGGGGAAGAGTCCTGTGGGGAGTGGTCAGGGAACCAGTGAGGAAGAGCTCAATGGATCTGGGAGCTGGCAGGTTGCGGGTCAGCAAAGGGGGTTGGGGATCCAGTGGATGAGCAGAAAAGGCACCCGGGGGTCAAGGGGTCAGGAAGCCACCAGGCGGGTGGGTCAGGGAAGGGAGTTGGGGAGCCAGCAGCAGGCAGGGAAGGCGCCCAGGGGTCGGGGAGCCAGCAGACAGGTAGGCAGTGAGGGAGAAGCCCGGGGAGGGGGGGGGGGGTCGGGAAGCCAGTGGGGAAGGAACCGGCATCAGGTAGCCGGCAAGCGGGCAAGTCAGGGAAGGGGGTCGGGGAGCCAGCAGGCGGGCTGGCAGCAGGGAAGGGGCCAGGGGAGTCGGAGAGTCAGCAGGGAAGGGTCCTGACTGGTGGGCAAGGTACAGGGCTTGAATTGTATAAACAAAATAAAACAAAAATAGAAATACATCATGTGCCTTGACACCAATGTCCCTGTAAGCTGAAGATACAGCTGAGGAAGTTATGGATGCCCTCGAAGAGCCAGCCGGCAGCAGGAAAGGGGCCCAGTGGGAACTGGGGAACTGGTGGGGAACTTGCTCAGCTCAGTCCATAACTTGCTCAGCTGCATCCTCAGCTTAGAAGGAAACATTACAGACAAGAAAAACCTCTTGTGCTGACCATTGGCCATGGCATTCCCAGAGGAGCTGCCTGGAAAAAAAAAAAATCAGCCAGATTTCAGAAGCAAGAGAGTTAATTAAACATTTTAGATCCTCTAACAGCACTCAGGTTGAAGTCTGGGGAGGGCAGAGATTCAGGCTGCTTTTTGTCTGATTCAGGCAGTGCACCCATCGCCGGTGCTTAAAAATGAATGGTAACCACGGATACGGGAAGGAATCAAACGGGAATGGGGTGGGAGTCCAGTTGCATAGCCACATTGCACCCTGGTGGAAGCCCCCTGGGCCATTTGCTGGCGAATGTGCACCTCAGAACCACAGACATGCAGGGTAACACTATGCACCGGGATCATTTTACATTCAAGCAATCACAGACTTTTCCCCAACCTCCGAGGCGAATTAGCCCCTTCACTGCAGACAGGGGTGGGATGGGGGGATCCTCCTCTCTCTGCTGCTTTTCCCCTCATCCCCCAAATCTCCACTTTGCTCTGATCTCACCACTTCCAAGCTTGGATGAGTCCAGACACTGCTCCAACCGAGATTCGCACACTGGCACCTCGGGGCCTTACAAAACAGGCCCTCTGCCTCTGCTGGGTCAGACACACCCTTGGATCTGTTAGTGATGACGAACACCCAGAGTCTGGGTGCTAGTGGGGGAATCAATTATCTTTCTTTCCCACTAGCCTAAAGCTTTTCTAGTTCCGCATTCGGGCTCCTTAGTGGCTTGTCCGCAGCAGCCACCCCAGCTCCTGGTGTGTAACTCTCTCCTGGCAACTCTTCTCTCTCTGCCATGGCCACGGAGCCCCCCTCCTACCTGAAAGGCCTTTTCCATGGCTTCTCCCAGCCTTCCACCTCCACGAGCTCTCGGACAGGCCCTTTCACCTCTGCCACCTTCACCTCGTCCGGTTCACTGTGGGGACAGCGAAGCAGCAAATTAGTCGGAGCAGGGTCTGTTACAGCATGCCCACAGCAGGTTTTGGACCACTTCAGCCAGCTTGCTTCAGACACGGATAGCGTTTGGTAGCTAACCTGGGACAACAGGGCATATCTTAGCAGTGCTCATCCCCACAAACATCCTGAGAGAAACATTCTACCAATCCCAGCTCCTTTATACCAACCTAACTGTGCCCACAACTCCAGCCCAGCTATGCTTTTACCTCCGTCGTTCATTCCCCCACCCTGTCAATGAACAAGCCTCGCTGGTTAAAATGCCACATATCATCGTGACACAAAGGCCCATCGACAAAGTCCCCCCCCGTCTCCTCTGCAAACAACTGCAGTCTCATGCCTGGCAAACTCACTATACCTAATACATTGGTTGCAGACTATTTACCCATGTAGGGCAACATGTAAGGTCTCTATTGAAACTCTGTGACTTGTCCACGTGCGCATCATGCTGTGATGTGCATACGGGCGATAGTTAAGGGATAATCAACCTATATTAATTTACTGCCCTTACGGTCTCGAGGTACAAAGGAGTCACCAGGCGGTAATGTTACTGGGTGATGGTCGCTAGCAGCAGGAAGTGGCCACCCCTCCTTAGCCCATGGGTGATGAAATACAAGGCCCAGAGCCCCAGCCCAGAGCAGTCAGTGGAAAAGCACAAGAGATGACTGCTGTTAGAAGAGAGGAAGAAAAGAAAACAATCAAAACCACTTGGCAGTCAAAAAGAACTTTTCAACAGACAGGGGACCACCCAGCCTGAGAATACAGAGAACAGACTGATTTGGGAAAACACATCATGGGGAGAGACCCTCTGCACCTCTTTTCCTGAGAAGGTGTCTTGCCAGGGTGTTTGATGAACATTTCCTGGTTCCTGCAAAACCAGCCAGGAACAGACTGAACTTTGGGAGAAAACCTACCTTATTAGATAAGAAAGCTCATGTGATAAATAAATTCATTAGCCTTTAGAAGTGCAACAAGACTCCTTGTTTGTTTTTACTAAAAACAGATATGCAGCACCTTGGGGACAAGGGATTTCTTTGAGTAGCCAGTGTCAGGGGCTGGACATCGCAAGGTAATCCTTCAAGAGGACTCGGGAAATGGGCTGTACCAACTGGTAACATGCAAGCCAAAACAGGGTTGGCCTAGGCCAGAGGAAACTGCTTGAAGAAAAACTTTCCCTTCTTTTATTCAGTAGTTTATGTTTAACACTGTATTTTGCTGTATTTGCCCTTTTTGGTCTCAGCTGCTGCCTGACCATGCATTTCTCGTTCAAATATGTTGCATGGTCTGCTAGTCATTTCTTTCAAAGACTAACAAATTTATTTAACAGCTGAGCTTTGGTGGGAGAAAAATCCCACTTCAAAGAGTCTGATGAAGTGGGCTTTTCTCCCACAGAAGCTCATGCGATAAATAAATAAGTCAGTCTTTAAAAATGCCCCAGGACTCCTTGTTTGTTCTGCTGAACTAGACAAACACAGCTCCCCTTTCGGAAGTTATCATTTCTTAGCTCTGGTGTTCATAATGCTAAAGTTCTACTGTTCCGGTAAAAATGAGACCAGAAAGTCAGGACTAGAAGAGCTATAGATAGTTTTCCACCTCTAAAGTCTATTATTCTATCAGGAGACCTGGAATTCAACAATATTCAATTTATATTTGAAAATTCAAGGCAATGGGATCCCAAAGGACTGGAAAAGAGCAAATATAGTGCCCAGCTAGAAATATAAATAAATAGAGTGCCCAGCTATAAAAAGGAAAATAAGGACAACCCAGGGAATTACAGACCAGTCAGCTTGATGTCAGTGCCGAGAAGATAATGCAGGAAATAATTAAGGAATCAATTTGCGAACACCTCGAAGATAATAAGGCAATAAGTAAAAGTCAGTATGCATTTGTCAAGAACAAGCCAACCTGAGAGCTTTCTTTGACAGGGTAACAAGCCTTGTGGATAAGGGGGAAGTGTGATATATAGTATATTGACTTAAGTAAGGCTTTGATGCTGTCTCACATCACCTTCTCATAAACAAGCTACAGAACAACAACCTAGATGGAGCTGCTATAAAATGAGCACAGAACTGATTGGAAAACCATTCCCAGAGAGTAGTTATCTTTGGGTCACAGTCATGGTGGAAGAGCACACTGAATGGGGTCTCGTAGGGACCACTTCTGTTCAGTATTTTCATCAATGATTTAGATGATAGCATTGAGAGTACACTTATAAAGTCTCTGATGATACCAAGCTGGGAGGGTTGCAAGCACTTCAGAGGATAGGATCACCATTCAAAATGAGCTGGATAAACTGGAGATGTGGTCTGAAATAAACAGGATGAACTTCAATAAAGGACAAATACAAAGTTTTCCACTTAGGAAAGAACAATCAGATGCACACGTACACAGCGGGAAATGAGTGCCTAGGACACAGCACTGCAGGAAAGGGAACCAATGTGGATCATCAGCTAAATATGAGTCAACAGTGTAACGCTATTGCAAAAAAAGCAAACGTCATTCTGGGATGTATTAACAGGAGCATCATAAGCAAGACATGAGAAGTAATTTTTCCGCTTTACTCCATGCCAGTACGGCCTCCACTGGCATACTATGTCCGGTTCTAGGTGCCACTTTTCAGGAAAAATGTGGACAAACTGGAGAAAGTCCAGACGAGAGCAACAAAATGATTTAAAGGTCTAGAAAACATGACTTAGGAGGGAAGATTGAAAGAACTAGGTTTGTTTATTGAGGAGAAGAGAAGACTGAGAGGGAGACATGGTAACTGTTTTCCCTACCTGTCAGGGTCGTTAAGCCCTGGACCAAATTGCCTTGGGAGGCTATGGAATCTGCGTCACTGGAGGCTTTTAAAAGCAGGTTGGACAATCACCTGTCAAGGCTGATCTAGATAATACTCAGTCCTGCCATGAACGCCGGGGGCTGGACTAGACAGCCCCATAAAGGCCCTTCCACTCCTACAATTCTATGATTTTACACAACTCTCTGGAGACCAATTAGCACACAGACCACTGAACGAATCCATGAATATTCCTCTTGCTCTACGGTCCATGTTGTTCCTCATGCCTTCTAACTAGCCAGCTGCTCCCTGGACTCAATGAACGTATCCATCTCTATAGCCTCAATTTACTAAGCGCCCATTCCATTCCCTCTGCTCTACCTCAACCTCCCCCGGCATCCCAGCACAACTGAGGAGATCAGACGCGCCGACAAACAAAAGAATCACAGCCTCACTAAATAATGAGCTTCAGACTTTGGGGTAGCTCTCCAGCGCCCCTCCAGAAGGCCAAAGTCAGATCATGGCCAGAGAACAAGAATTTCTCTGGTGGATGCATGGTCCTTTTTTAAGTATTTGTGCTGAGTTGTGGATAGCCTGATGTGAGAGCAGCTGACCCTGCTGTCTGTAAGTTATGTCAGGCTGCTGGCATTGCTGAGAGTGGGCCTACATCGGGAACTTGCGTCAGATAGCTCTTCTGCTCCAAAAAAGCCCCTCTTTGCTCCATCTGCCCTCAGATACCTCCACAAGCACCCTCCTGCAACAGGATCCTCACCGCCTCATTGGTACCCAGGGGCACCAGCTACTTACATGTCAATGCTAACGGTTCTCTTTGTCGCCTTCTTCAGTTCTCTGCACAGCTGGGCTTGCTTTGCCCTGCAAGGAAAGACAGGACAGACTGATGGGATGGTTCTAGACCAGCACTGCCCCTTCCTGCCTCACGCCCCATTGCCAGGCTGCTGGGCAACGCCAGGCGTTCTGACCCCTTCCTGAGAGCAGGTTTCGAGGACACAGAGGTAAGAGGATCTGCATCTTTTCTACACCAGTGAGGCTTCAATCGGTCCTACCAGCAAATCCCCTGGCAATGAGTTCCACAGGTTGCCTGTGTGTGGCAGCATTCTGTTGTGGGAGCTGGAGATCCCCCTCAGCTGGCCATATTACTAAGACTTGTCTCTTCTTCACAGGAAAGAAACACAATTGTCAGCTGGAAAGACGTAAGCCCAGACAGACAGCAGGATAACAGATCCAGTTCCATCCAGTAGGAGGAGCCATACTCAAGAGGAAGGATGGCCCAGTGTGAGGGCACTGGCTTGGGACAAGCCTTGGGTGCAAAGTTTTGCTCTGCCACAGACTGCCCACGTGAGCTTGGGTCAGTCACTTAGCTGCTCCGTGCCTCAGTTTCTCCCACCTGTATGAGAGGAATAATAGCCCTGTCCTACCTGGCAGGGGAGCTAGGAGAATGAGTTCATTAACAACCATGAGGCACCCAAAGCTATACAGCGATGGGGGCCAGACAAGCACCTTTGACAGCCAGCCAGTACACGAGGTGCTCACAGCACGTTGCTAAGCTCAGCCTTTGGCTTGTCTGCAAAATCCCCCCAAGGTCTCACGTGGGCGTCAGCAAGCAACACCAGTGTTGCTGAGAGGCCGCACTCCCCTCCATCACCACAGCAGCACGCTGCAGACCCAGTCACCCCAGTGCTCAGTCCTGTGTGCAAGACACACCCGGAAAAGCACCGGGTCTGCCTCCACCCAGACACCTAGCTCCCACACTGACCCAGTGAGCGCACTCACACCATTGTGCAAACGGCTCCCGGCTCCAGGGCTCTGCCCCGAGCAGAGGGGCAGGGTCCATAAACAGAGTCTTGTATGCTCTCCACCTTGTCCTCATTCTTGGTTCAAATCCCCCGCACTGTGGGGTCCTTTCAGTGGATGAGGGTAAGCTGGGCAAAATTCCCACCTGCCATAGGCCTCCATCCACCAGCTCTCCTGTTGTGCCCAGGATCGCCGTGCCCCATGCCTCCCCAGGCAAGTCTCAGTCATACACCAGTCAGTGACAGACCCTTCACCAACCTCTCGTTCTTCTCGTTCTGGTGCTTCGCAGCCTCTGCTTTCTTCTGCACCAGCTTCTCCAGTAGCTCCTGCCCTTGCATAGCTGCTCGCCGCAGCTCCGCCTCCCGGCACCGGTAATGCTCACGAAGAGCGTCATAGTCCTCCTTTTTGGCAGAGTTGCCACAACTCAGCTCTTCCACCTGGCCGGTCAGCTCCTGCCGCTCTGCCTCCAGCTCCGAGATCTGCCCGCTCAGGGAGAACAGCCTGAGACAATGAGACAGCGTCCTAGTCTAGCGAATGCGCTTCCCTCTTTGCATCTCAAACTTCTCTTAGCACTTCCAAAAGAAAATGCCTGGAGTGGACCATCTGCCTGCTTGGTCCCTCACTGAGGGTTGAACCCTGCGCCTCCTGACGCAAGACCGTAAGCCTCTCCTGCTTGAGCTAAAAGCTTTTCTCCCTTATCTGGGGGCTGTAGCAGACTCATCTCCCTCTGTGGGTCAGGCAGCGGGAGGAAAACACAACACAGGTTGAAAATTGGCTCGCTAGTGGTTTCTCTGCCACAGGCCAGCTTGCCAGATGATCTCTGCATGGTCGGTAGGAGTGGCGTATAATAAATATTTACAGCCATTAAGGTCAACAGCTCAGATAGCAATCTCAAAACCACACAAGGTCTGGAGAGGAAGGAGGGGCTGTTCTGCAAATAAAGGGGTGTCTGTATAAACTAAGCCTCAAGGAGAGGGGCGTTGGAAGGAAGCATGTTAAATCAGGTGCAGCCAGGACCTTGGGGACACCTTACCTGGTTTTCTGCTCCTCCAGTTTACACTCTTTGGCCTTGAGTAATTTGTTCAGTTCGATGATGCGATATGCCAGCTGCAAATGAGAGTGAGATTGCAAAGGCCGGGTGATCTTCCAAAGTGCAACATGCCTATGGGAATGTAGCTTTCTCAAGGGCTGCAGTGGCGTGTGGAGAGTGCCCTTGTTTGCACCCCAACGGCCTCACACTCCCCCACACAGGGCAGGAAGGATCCTGGCCCCCACCCCAGCTGCCCTGGGCAGGTGGGGGTCTGTATCTGCAGAGCAGGGCGTGAGGCTACAGCAGCCCCATAGCCTAGCCCTTGCTGGGACAGGGCAGCCTCATGCTCCCGTCCCTGCCTGAGGATCAGAGGGGACGTCTTGATGCACGGGGTGCACTGAGGGGTGCCTCTCAGCACCTCCTCCGTCCCCCATCCCCATGAATGGCCAGCCCAGCCTCACACTTACCCACCCTGCTGCTGGGTCTGATGAGGGGTGGCCTCTGAGAGCCTCCTGTATTCCTCTTCACGTGCCTTGTGCAGGGCCAGCCTGGTGCCTGTCCCCCCCCACGGTCCCCCTCAGTACTCCACTCAAGGGCTGTGGGGCCCATGAGTCACAGCTGGGCTGAGCAATAAACTGGACGGCATCTTACACCGTGGGGTGTGTGGTGGGATATAAAACGACGACAGACTGCCCCAGGGGAGCTCGTTCTGGGCTGTGTTGGTCGCCTGCCTGACAATACTCGGGATACCTTATCCTGGACCAACTCCTGCTGGCTCAATAGAGGATATTGTCTCATCTAGCCCAGACTGACAATCACATCACCAATACACACAATAGTCAGAATGCACTTCCTAGCCGCAAGCCACTTTCCCAGCCTAGCTAATTTCTGAGCTATAAGAACAAACTAAAATGCCTGAGAGCTGCTTTTCAATCCAGATTGTTATTTTCAAAATTCCAGAATTGTAGAAAAGTTCCCCAACTGCTCCTTGACCTACAGCCTCCATGATGGTCCTGTCTTTAGGTCCATACAAGTCCAGCAACCCTGAGACATTAGTTTGTCTTTAACAGTGGCAGTACCCAGCCCCAGCCGCTACACTAGGTGCTGTACAAACTCAGGGCAAATGAGAATTAGGAGTCCAAACACTAAATTTGGTGTACATGACCATGTTCCCTCTAAGCTGTGCTCATGTGCACATGCATACAAGTCATGAAACCCATGCACACAACAAAATAAAGTGCGCACAAAAAAATTCAACAGTGCTACTATTTTTACGCTACTTTAAGAAGGCAGTTTCAAGTAGCATTTTTCAAATAAGGTTTTGTAATTCATCAAATCATTTCCATCAGCATATCAAAATAAAATTTAGATATTTAGATCAGTCACACTTGCTTCGTTGCACTCACAAGTTTGACCACATTCATAGGAGTATGCACAAATTTGGACACTTGTTGCAAAAATTTGCACAAAAGAAATTTTTTGCGCACACAACCTACAAAAAATTAAAGGCAACACTGGTACATGACCCTCCCACTATACGTACCTCCCCACTGACATCTTTCAACTCTGCAATTTGTCCTTGGTACTTCTTCTTCAGGCTCTGCAACCCTTCTGTGGAGCCCAAGACTGGTTCCTGCCCAGAGCCATTGGCTTCCAGCCCTGACCTACAGACAGAACAGGTTGAAAACACCAAGAGTCACTTCTGAGCATACAACCAGGCACCTGCTGGGACCACAGCAGAGCTGAATGGAGCTCTGCATTCCCCTGCAGCACATGGCCAGTTCTTGAGGCAGAGGGGAAATGCCACTAGGCCAAGGTGCAAGGAAGAGGTTGGAAGAGATGCAATGAATTGTTTTGCCTCATACATTTCCAAAAAACCAGATCCTTAACTTCAGGGGCAGGGGAAATTCTTGAACTGGGAGATTTCAGAGCTCTGAATTTTGCAGCGCTCCCCATCCTCTTCACATTCAAAGCTTGCCTTGGCAAACAGCTGGGCTTCTACTCTTTTGCACCAGAAAACCAGGATGCAAAATGGGTGTTTCCGCTCCGTTACACCAAGCTGCTCAGATAGACTCAGATTCTCTGGTCAGAAGAAACCAATATGATCATCTAGTCTGACCTCCTGCACAATGCAGGCCACAGAACCTGACCCACCCACTCCTGCAATACACCTCTAGCCTATGACTGAGCTATTAAAATCTTCAAATTCTGATTTAAAGGTTTCAGTTTTCTCCAGTGCTCTAATGAGGTGTGAAACCAAGAGCCTAACTGGAGCCATTTAAACACTAATGTTTGGCTTCTCTGTTGCTTTAGCAAGGGGGTTACATACAGACACGCCTCAATGTAACCCCGTAACTCCCACAAACTGCCCACTAACTAGGAAAGTGGTCATGCACATGTACAGTCTGGTCAAGTTCACTTTGCTGTAGGAACTTTAACCTTTGCATAACATGAGCACTTTAAAGGTTAACAGTGCAACTTTAGCAGCTAATCAGACCAGCTCTGCACCCACGACCCCCTCTCAGCTGGAGTAAAGTTGGCAGAAACTTGCCCTGAGGTTGGGTGTGTGAAAGAGCAGGAGATTGATGCGTGCAGAAGAATTGCTTCCTTCACCTCTTGAACTGCATCTAATTCTAGGGTGGAACATGGCAGCTGGTTAACACACAGAAGTCTGTGGTAGGATGCGGAGAAGCAACACACCATCCAATTGAAGCTGCAGAGGGAATCTAAGGAAGCAGGATGTAGCACCTCTGCTTAACATGCAGAAGGTCCCGGGTTCAATTGCCAGGGGGTTGGACTCGATGATCTCACGAGGTCCCTTCCAGCCCTATGATTTGATTGATTGATTGATGTAATTATCCACAATGCAACCTGGCCTACACTCCTTAATCTGCCTTTATGCTTGCAAAGTCACTTGGGGTCTATGGTCCAAGTCACTTAACTTATTCAAGTCTCATCTGAAAGATGATGCCAGCAGCTCAGGGTAGAGCATGGCTCCTTCCACCCCCAAAACACCTTCCGCTCTTACTCAGCTGTGGAGTGACAAGCTGAGTGCCTGGCTGACTCAGTGGGGTTTCGCTGGGAAGAAAGAAAGATCTAATTGTGAAACACGCTCCCCCCTCCCCAGGGCATGGACAGCCACCGCTAGTCAGCTACTCTTCCCTATCAACTTCCAAAGAGAACAGTGCATCCCTTGTGGAAGCAGTAGAGATAGATCCCAGGACTTTCAGCTCTGCGAAGCCATCACGCCTCCTCCATGCCGACTTAGGAAGAAGACAGACTTGCTCCACTTACCTAGGGGCCTGGAGATTAAAGGATTCAGCCTGCAGCTTCTCGGTGAAAGGCACCAGGAAGTTGGACTTCTCCAACAGTTTGGTATCTGCGGGGAAGCAAAATGAATCGGGGCATGAGGACTGCGAGCGTTGTGTGGAGCAGATGGCGGGGGACCCATTCATCAGAAGCCCTCCTCTGAAATCTGGGGGTGCCAGACATGATAGAAGCCCTAGTTCTGCTGTCATTGATTTAATAAGCAGTTTATCCACCTACGCAACGGGGCACCAAGCCTACAGATATTCCTCCAGCTCTAAATTCACTTTTTGTGAGCTTTGGGGCCCATTGTCTGGGCCTGCATATGTCAGTGATCGATACGGGTCATGCCTCGCTTGAAAGGGAGAATCCCTGCTTGCAGGAGGAGCAGGAGCCAGGATTCCCAGCTTCTCTTCCCTGCTCTGTCCAGGAATCTCAGCATGACACTATCTTATTGTTAGCCACATCAATACCACGCCACCTAACAGGGTCACGGAGAAGTGGAGCTCCTTGCAGACCAGTCCAGCACCATGAACCACCACCAAGCTTCATAATCATTGTGTCAGCTGTGATCACACAGCAGCTCCATTCACAGCCGACCGGGACTGAATAGAGTCCCATGAACTGTGCTGTTTGCGTTGGTGTCAACATGCGCTGGGAAATCCCCAGGAGCAGGGCACAGCATGCCTGGAGAACATGCCACACACAGTGGGGAGGAAAGTGTAGCTCCCAATCTGGTTACATAGGTACCGTGCAGGCGTCAGAGAAATAATTATAGTCTAATTTGGATGCATTGAGGGGGAAAAAAAAATACAAAAGCACCTGGCATGGTCCAGGCTGCTGGCCAAAACAACAGGTGTTTTGCTCCAGCAGCGACTAACCAAGCATACGGCCAGGCCATGTTGTTCCAAAGTCCATCTTGTCATCCATCAGCCGCTTACAGACAGAGTGAAGGGGGCCAGAATATCCAGCGCTCCTGGATCTGACACTTTTAAGGGAAGGGAGGCAGTGGGGTCCTCATCACTAAACTCAAGAGTGATGCCGAATCTCCAGGGTAGCACTTTTGAGCCCTTTCTAGCCCTCCCAGCACATACTGTCACCAGGTCTGGCCTAGCAAAATGGGAAATTAGGCTGTGAAAAATCATCAGGGCCCAGAGAGCAACTCATTTTAAGTTTCTTGCTAAGAAATCTGGTCAGAGGGGAAAGAATTTAATCCACCAGGTTCAATTTGTCTGACAAGCTGGGAGGGTGGGGGGCTGACGTTGTGACAATCCAAGCAAAGGAGATTTCAGGGAACTGTGACCAAGATTTTTAACATGTCACTCACAACAAAATACAAGTCCAGTTCTTTAAACGCTGCCTTGAAATTACAGCCAGGGAAGTAAAGCTTGGTGGGACCAATGTTACAAGCCATTTGATAGCTCAGGCTTTGTCTGGAAGCAACATTGCACACCCACATATGACAGGACTTAGTTCTAGTCAGCTGTAGGTCTCAAAGGGGGACAATTATTATTCCCATTTTACAGATGGGAACACTGAGGCAAGAGATAGGCCGCACCAGCAGGAGAGCCAGAAATAGATCCAGGTCCCCTGAGTCCCAGTCCAGTGCTCTGTCCACTAGGCCACCCTGTCCAAAATGGTAGATTAGCAGTTCCCTGGACTGGCAAGGATGGCAAAATGGGGCAGGCAGGAGGTGTGGCTGGAGGTCACTGCACTCTGGCAATTCCCAGCGGGCAGACAGCCTGCTGTGGATGGGCACTTTAGAGCAGCCTCAGGGCACAGAACGGGCCCCTCTTCCTAGCGGAAATGGGGTGGTGGAGCCAAGAACGTGGCCTCTGACAGCAAAGCACCAGAATCAAACCATTGGTGAGTGAACAGGTTGGGGCTCTGTGCCTGCATTTTTGTGACATTTGGGTCCTGGCTAGTTGGAGGTTCAGCGCAGAATGCACCAGCATGTTTGTGATTGCTCAAGCTAGCTGCAGGCACTAGGCATGTTTTTTTCATGGCCTGACTGTCACGCTGGGCCCAGGGACAGTCACATACCAGCGTCTTCCCTCTGCATGTGGACTTTAGCCAGATCCGTGTCAGATTTAACACCCCAGGGCCTAGTCCGGAGCTCAACCCTGACTGAGGACCCTGGTCCACACTGCCCATCCCTCAGCTAGCCACTGGATGGGAGGAGGAAAGATTTCAGCCCCTTCATCGTCCACCAAAGAGAGGAACCACTCTGCCCTGTTAAGGATACTCAGCTCTAGCCATCTTCCAGGGCTTTTCACAAGTACTATCTAAGTCATCCGCAACTCCCCTGGGAAATAAGCAAATCTATTTGCAAGGGGATTGTTTCCCCCATCACTGGAAGGCAGTCACCTCCGGCACGGATCGTGGCAACTGTTTGATAAAAGCGGAACTAGAATTTAGGCCACGAAGGGAAGAAAAATCCCAATGGCAAGTGATGCCACCCGAGGAATCTGAGGTAGCAGAAGGTAACTAATCACACCTTACTTTGACCAGGCTCACACACTTTTTCGGTGCATGCCCTCCCCCTAGTTGGACCTGGCTCCTCTTCACTCGACTGGGAACCGGATCAGCAGGTAGCCAGCTGGCACCCGGCAAATGCAGCTGGCTCTGGTCTGGACAGCTTTGCTCAGTGGCAGTTCCTTGTTCCACAGCATTTACTGCTCCGGTATATTGCTGCAATCTCAGCCTAGCCAGCATCCAGACTGGGGACAGGACTGGAGACAGGTCTGCTCCAGGCTCTCCTGCCGCCCCTTTCCTCTAGGACTCACTGTGGTGTCACACGCTGCTCTCTGGCCATGGCCCTGCCTTCCCCAGCTTCCCTCCACCACCGAAAGCAGCCTTGCAGCCCAAGTGTTCCTCCATCCAGACCCCTTCCAAGGAAGGTGAACAGGCAGTGGTGCAAATGTGTGTGATAACACACCCTTCATTGCCAGCATGCCTGGACAAGGCAGAACTGGTGGCTTATATCTCCTTCCTTTGGGTTTCAATCTTCATATCAAATCCAGCTGGGCCTAGCCACCCCTTCCTCCTCCTAAGGTATGTTCTGAGTCCCTGGTTGCGGGGATATTACAGAGATCTTAAAAGCCCCCATCCTATCTGCTTCCTGTGGACTTCATACAACCCACAGCATGTTTCACAGAAGGAAGGTTTGCTCAGATTTCCTAAGCAAGTTTCCTATTCCCATCACTGCTGTCCAGCATGCTGGCTACCACGCTCCACCCCAGAAGTGGTTGCATTTCAATGGTCCTGAAGACATAAATGTAGGTGCTGTGGGATCCAGCCAGATGGGAGTAGAGGCAGGCAGTCATAGAGCACAAAATGTTATCAGACAATCCAGTCTTGCTCAAATCTCCACAATGTTTCTGACCAATACGCACGCCTGTAATCAGCTGAGAACGCAATCAACTAACAACATGGCTTGTTTCCGCCCTGTCGCTGTAGCTATACCAAGCCCATCCCCATGGTACCTTTGCACATCCCAATGTAAGAAGAGCCAACAGTGAGCAAACATGGCAACTAACATTTCTCCCATCCCAAAGCATAGTCCAGCATCTTCTGTTATCTGAAGTGCAGACAGGATAAGCTGGTAGAAATTAATTCTTTCCTCCCAACAGTCTGCCCAGGGGGACAAACACTCATGGCACCCAGTTGTGTCTGGATTTTTTTTTGCTTCAGCGACACCACCATCTGCCGTAGCCACAACAACAGAGCATGTCGTGACGGGGTCACCCAAACTTGGCAGCGGCCGTGGTGCAGATGGAGAGGTAGGCGGCGGGCCAGTAAAATATTTCCACTACTGGGCCCTTTGTTCCACATCTGTAACCAGCCGCACAAACTGCATTCACAAGTGCAGACCACAAGTGGCCAGGAAGCACGTCCCTGTCAGAGAATCCTAGAACCGTAGAGCCAGCAGGGATCGCAAGAGTCATCTAGTTTAATTCCTGCCAAGATGCAGGACATGTGGCATCTAAACCATCCAAGACAGATGATAACCCTCCAGACTCTTAGGGAACCTCCAGTAAAACTTCCCTAGGCAGGCTGCTCCATTAGCTTGCTCTTCTTACACTCTTGAGGTTTTCCCTGAGATTTCATCCAAGGCTGATCTGCCGCAGTTTGAACCCATCGCCTCTTGTCCTGCCTTCAGTGGCAGTAGAGAACAATTTCTCTCTATCTTTTTTACAGCAGCCTTTGAAGAGTCCAAAGACTTAGCCTATCTCCCCATCAGTCGCCTCTTTTCCAAACTATATACCTGTCCAGTTCCTTCAGTCTCTGCTTAGATGGCCCGTGTATCATCCCTTTGTGAACCTTTGTTGCAACTCCCCATCTTTGTGTCACCTGCAAAATGTGATCAGTCTTCTCTCTATTCCTGCAGTCAGATCATTAATAAAGGTCTTAAAAAGCCTGGACCCAGATCAGATACTTGGAGAACCCAGTTCAAAACTTCCCACCAAGCCACCATCATCCCATTTACAGATGCTCTATTTGCAGTTGTTTAAACCAGTAGCTCCCAGTCAGGGGTACATGCCTAGTTTTTTAACAGGCTACGTGAAAAGCACAAGCGAAGACAGTACAAAGTAAAAACACTGAACTTCCAAATGACTTGTTTTATAATTATGCGGCAAGCATGAGAAAACAAGCAATTGTTCAATAATCACATGTTGTGACGCTTTTTGTATTTTTCTGCCTGATTCTGTCAGCAAGCCGTTCTTAAGTGAGGTTACGTGGGACACGCAAGACAAATTGAACTTCTGGAATACGTACATTAGTCTGGAAATGTGGAGAGCCACTGGGTTAACCAATTACGAATCCACTTGACAGTCCTTCTACCAAGCCCCCATTTCTCCAGCTCACTGATGAGAATGTCACATGGGACTGTGTCAAAAGCCTTTCTGAAGTCCGGGTATGTTATGTTCCCTGCATTCCTCCCATCCACCAAACCAGTTACCCTGTCAAAGAAGGCAATCAAGCTGGTTTGACATGTTTTGTTCTTAGTAAATCTGTGTTGGCTGCTTTTGATACCCCTTCATCCTCCAGGTATTTGCACTTTGAATGTTTTACACTTTGCTCTAGTACAGAGGTCTGCAAACTGCAGCTCCAGAGCCACATGTGGGTCTTTGGCTGTCGCCTTGTGGCTCTGGGACTCCTCTGCCGGTGCGTGATGCTGCAAGCAGCTGGCACCAGGCTTCCCGGCTCCCAACCCTGCCACTTGGGGACCCTGCTAGGGGCCCACTTCTGGTTCCAGGCTCCCCATCACCACCAGGGGGACCCTGAAGCAGGCAGCCTGGCCCAGCTCCGAGCCCCCTACTCCCCAGGAGACTGCACCCATTGCAGCTAATCAAAACATTTGGTTATTGAAGGAATTTTTAAAAATGGCTCCTCTTATCTTTTGGGTTGCTGACCCCTGCTCCAGTAGCTTCCCAGATACACATGTCAAGCTGACTGGTCTAGCGTTACGCAGCTCCTCCTTGTCCCCCTTTTCACAGGCAGGCATCACGTTAGCCCTTCTCCACTCTCCTGGGACCTCTACTGGTACGCAAGTTTGTAAATATTATTGCTAGGGGCTCCGAGATCTCTTCAGTTTATTTCTTCAGCAGCCTGGGGTGAAAAGCATCAAGCCTTGCTGACCTGAACTCATTAATTAGTCAGACAACCTCCAAGGTATTCTTCATTTACTCTGATCTGCGTCCCTTGTCCTGTATTGTCGACGGTAACTTTGCCCCACGTCCGGCCACGTGCTGTTTTGTGCGTGAAGACTGAAACAAAGTCGACCCTGCCCAGTACTCCCTTCCTCTCATCCTCCCTTACCAGCTCAGCTTCTCCATTCACTGGCATCCCATGCCATCCCTGAGCTGTCTCGTTTGTCTGCTTGAAGAACCCCTATTTGTTGCCGCTAACATGTCCTTGGCAAGAGTGACATTGTACCCAGAGTAATCACCTTGCGGTGCTCCTCGGGACTGGCTGAGCTCTGCTCCATTTAAAAATTGTTCCCAAGCATGCACCAGATGCACCCGCTTGTGTCTCTCTGCAGAGGCAAGCAGCAGGAAAACAAGAGGAAGGTAAAGGCAGTGGCTGGATTTTCAGAGGTGCTGAGCATTGCAGGGCAGAGCACAGCACCTCTCAAAAACAACCAGCCAGGAAACGAAGAGCACCCCTAGCTGTTTGCCTTCCCAGAGCCCACCCGTTCCAGCTCTTCCATAGGCTCACCCGGCCCCGATCGGCAAAGTCTCAGGCTCTGGCTGGCAGAATTCAGCTAATTTGACATAAGCAGGCTATGATGTAACCTCAGGTGTCCACAAGGACGATTTAACAAAATCCATTTAAAGGCTGGCTTGAATGAAACCGGAGCATGGACAAGACCAAAGAACGGGTCTCTAAGGCAGATCAAGAAGGACCTCAATGGGAAGCAAGACACCTTAGGGGCCTGGAGACAGAAAGACTGACATACACCCGCCCCCACGCAGGCGCTCAAACCAACCCGACACCACTGCTGTGATACAGGCTGGTGTCCTTTGAAGTCTGCTGCAATAATCTGTCCCTCTTTCGACATCACACCCAGCCCTCGGCCCTGCTGCCAAAGCCTATGTCATTTGGACAGGGCAGGGGACACATCGGATCCCCTGACTCAAGACCACTCCCTGTTTGAGTGCTACTTCCAGAAACAGTTTTCAATGCTCTGCAAAAGAGACCTGGGTGACAAGGCAAAGTCCTAACAGGACACCAGCCTGGCCCATGGATGCACGGGAGGCAAGCTGAAAGTTTTCTTCGGTAGACAGGAGGGTTCATGCCAGAACAGGAAGGAAGCCCAAGGTTTGAAAGGGCTGAATCATTGTGGCACCAGGTTGTACAGAAGACGCTGAGTGTTAAGCTTTGCTTCCCCTTCACCAAATGAACTGAGGCAGCAAAATCAGAACAAAAGACACGGCACTAGGCCAGTCAGCTCCAGAGCCAGTTCATCTCCCAGCATAGCTGTGCCCTCTACGCTGCCAAAAGGCCTACACATGCAGAAATCCCACTTCAGAAAGATTTCTTCCGGGACTGACATCTGATAGCAGTCACCACACAGCACATCGCAATTCTCCCTATGGCACCACTCAAATGCAGCTACCTCTGGGGAAAGAACCACCCCCACATACGCACGCTCAAATCAGAGACGTTAGGGGACCTTGTGAAAAGACCTTGGCTGTTAAGAGCTGCACAGGAAATTCAATAGAGTTGTCTCAGGAAGAAGGGCTGAGAGAACCCTACTGGGATTTGAACTGCACATCTACATGTTTCAGAGACAGACCCAAGGGCTCTGAGCCAAGCTACCCAACCTTCACCCTTTGACCTCGCTTAACACTGTCTCAGTGAAAAGCGACCCAGCTCTCCAATGGCTTTCCTGAGAAGGACAAAGGACTGAAGCTGGCAGAGCAGACATCAGCTTCTTCTTTGCCTCGTGGGATAATGGTAAGCCAAGAGCCCTGTGCTCTCTGCAGAACAAGAGTCCAAATAAACAATGTTGGAGATGCTCAGGAGACCACAGGCATGGCTGGGATGAACAAGAGTTACCTGCAGAGTTTTCTACAAACATCAAGACCCACCAATCCCAGAATCCTGCTCAAAGGCCTGTCAGATGCAAGCCAGAATGAGAAGAGTACCCTCTTCCATTGCTTTGGTGCCTTTTGTCCCAAAGAAGCTTACATGTTATGCATCTGTTCTGATATCCTGTAAATCACTGCTGGAATGCAACCACCTCTGGGCTGGAGCACAGCAGCTGTACATCACATCACATCACTCCGCTTGGGGTTTACACCCTGCAGAACCAATCTGTGGTTCTCAAACTACACTTGTGTTGTCTGTCCTTACAAAATTCCTAAATTCTAAGCACAATTCATTTATCAGGCCTGTGGAAAGAAAGGCCGATGTGTTGCATGGTGTCTCTGATCAAAGATGTCTCGTTCCTTTAAGAGTTCATCAATGCTCGAGTGCTTTGGTCAAGGTATCAATTTCTTTGTGGGGTGGTGGATCATGTAAAAGTCTTCCCCATTTAAGGTCCGAGGGCTAGTTTCTTTGGCTAAGCTGAGGCTTTGTTCTTGGTCTAAGCAACAGTAGCTACATCACAGCAGCCATAAACTAAGTAGTAGCTGGTCACATCTACACATTCCTGAAGCCCCATCAAGATTGTGCAGCATCTGTTAAGAAGATGGTACTGTCCTTCTAGCATCAGATAAACAAACACATTTCCAGATGCTTAAAAAAAGATGTTGACTGCATTCTGTGTGGAAAGGAATCAGTTATCAACAGGTGTGGCTGTAAAATCTACACGTATTATTGTTTTGCCTTTATGGTCCCCACTTCTCTATTGTTTATCTGAATGATTTCTATCTGGTTCTCTGATTGTTTGTGTCTGTTACATAACTAACTGCGATCAGTTAAGGTGGTCAGGTTTGATTAGTTAAAGAAATATTTTGCAATATGTTAGGACAGGGCTTGACAAAACCCAGGAACCAGTTTGCCACGGCAACTGGGGTTTGTAGCCTGGCCCCTAGCTCTGCTGCGGAAATGAGCAGAGGAGTGCCTTCTGACGACCAAAAATGAAATTGCTGGCACCTAGCCGGGAGCCAGTTTTATTGAGCCCTGTGTTAGGATTGGTCAAAGAATTATTTTGTAATATGATTTGATAAGGTATAGCTAAGCAGGACTCAAGTTTCACTATAAAAACCAAGATCCAAAAACGAAGCCCGTCCACTAGAAGAAGGAAGTGGAACGAGAAGGAAAGACCCGAAGGAAGAAAAAGGATCCATCTCCCAGACGCCATCCAAGAGCAGAGCTGCTAGAAAGCTCTGCCCGACCATGACGTGCAGCAACCAGAATCCAGACAAGACTGATCCCGCCTGGCCAACAGGGGATGTCCGCCTGCCTGATCAGAACTGGTGGGCACAGCTACGTATGGTGAGCATGGGTACTATGTCTGCTAATTGTTAATCAATAGAGTTTAAGGTTGTTATTGTGTGAGACTCTCTCACTGGTGAAATACCTTGCAAATCCACAATATTATATGTCCGGAGCCCTATGAATTTGGGAAAGGGTGTGGCTACTTATCTTAACCAGGTACTTTCACCTGAAGCCCTATGGACTGGGAATGGGCGACCCTGAGCCCGGTGTGAATTCAGTAAGGTTGGGGAATGGGGCGCCTAAATTAACCAGGGTTGACCTAGAGCCCTAAAGATTTGGAAGAGGTGGGGTGCCCTAGTGTGGGTAACATCTGAGCACATCATTTCTCATTGGCATGTTGTTAATTCAATCAGAATAATTGAATCAAAGAAGATGAGGGTGGGAAGAGACCACAGGAGGTACCCAATCCAACTCCCTGCTCAGAGCAGGACCAACTCCAACTAAACCATCCCACCACGGCTTTGGCAAGCCAGGCGTTAAAAACCTCTAAGGATGGAGGTTCCACCCCTTGCCTAGGTAACCCATTCCAGTGCCTCACCAGCCTCCTAGGGAAAAAAGTTTTTCTTAATATCCAACTTAGGCTTCCTCTACTGCAACTTGAGACCATTGCTCCTCCTTCTGTCATCTGCAACCACTGAGAACAGCCTAGCTCCATCCTCCCTGGAGATCCTCTGGACGCATGTGGGACACCACTCTGGCTCTCTTATTGGCAGTCTCAGCAAAAATGCCAAGTGTTGAATGAACTTCTACTAACCTCTGAGTCAGAGAGGTGATGCCACCATGCCAGGGTGAGGCACACTGAACCCTCTCATGAGCTGCCCCTCCTCCAGTCCAGAAGCTGAGCTACTTGTCTTCATTTTCATGGCTCTTCGCGGCAATCATCATCTCATACACCACTGAGTCATTCACTCCTGACTCCCACCAGCCCATGACACCAGCTTGCACCAATCCCCTGGTACTTCTTGAAACAAGCACCTTCGTGCTTTCTCTCCTGCTGTTCCACATGGGATGTGCTCCCCAAAAAGATCCACAAAGCCACCTTCTTGTCAGGCCTTCAGAACCTGGCTCCAAAGCCGTCTTTGTCACGACGCTGGCCTGGTAAGACACCGTCTCTCATACTGACCAACACTGTCTTGTTTTTGTGGTACTCCCTCATTGGGCTGCATCCAGTTGTTGTCTCTTATCTGACACCACGACTGCAAACTCTTTGAGGTGGGACCTGTCTCCTTGTTCTGTGTTTGCATAGCGCCTGGCTCAATGGGTTCCTGGATCATGACTGGGACTCTAAACCTAGGCGACAAGGTAAATACAAATAACAGCAAAGAGGGAGGAGTGGAAATAGCTCAGGTGGTTTGGGCCGTACCAGTTGAAACCTTCAGGGTGTTTTTCAACAGCACTGAATAACACCCACTTCAACAAAATCCGTTACCTGCATGGCCTGCTAAAAACATTTCCACTGATCTGTCACAAAGACAGACTTTGGTTTTAACATCGCAGTGGGAGGTTACTCTATGGCCCTGTCTCCAAACACAAGTGGAACTGAGCTAGAAACAAGTGGCATAAAACATTGTGGTTAACATGCTTACAAAGGGGAAAAAGCTTTCCTTTGATCAGGGAGACACGACTAGAACCCAGTTAGGTACACATGGGTTAAACAGGGCATACGGCTTTAACGCCAAAACTCTGCTCTTGTGAGCCACCCCAGAAGAAGGGAGTGTCTCATGCCAGTCACTACATCAACCTCCCGTGCAGCTCTTAGAGACGACAAAACCAGATGGCTTTGCCATGATTATCTGATCTGACCCCTTCAGGACACAGGCCTTAGATTAACACCCCTGTGTTCATTGGTATTTGAACCAGAGCAATCTTTTAGAAAAAGATTGCATCTGGATTTTAAAACATCCCATGATGGGGAATCCACCCCCACCACCAGCAAATTGTTCCAATGGCTAATTATCCTCCGTTAAAAACATACACCTTATTTCCCATCTGAATTTGTCTAGCTTCAACTTCCAGTCACTGGATTTTGTTATACCTAACCTGCTTGAGGGACACCTCTTCCTCCACAGCCATGATCTTCCACAGCAGCTGCCCTCCCTCGGAGCGGATAAGAGATCAAACAAGACTGAGGCTACGGAGCGCTGGCGATGAAGTTTTCACGGCTGCTAGTCCATAGCACACCACTCACATGCCCATCCTGAGATGGAGTGACCACAAAGCTCAGAGGCTGCGGACCAAAATGCAGCATCCATCTATTCACCTGGGCACATTCCCACTACGGCACAGCTCTGCAGTTCCTAAACCCAGTGAACGCCTCACTTCTATGGGCCATATTTGGCCATACGACCAGCCTTTCTGTACCACGGGCAGAGCCCTGGAGGCCTCCCGGCACCACCAACCAACCAATCATAAGCCAGAAGAAAGCAAACCCTGCTCATTAACCAGCCTCCCTGTTCAGCAAGGGAAGGCAGAAGGTTGGTGGTATGAATCAATCGTGTACAGAATCACCACTCATCACCAGGGTGGACATGAACCTTCAGAGGAAATCTCTTTGCTTTTCCTCATAGAGCTAGTTCTAGTCAACCTACTTAGGCTCCTCGAGATGAGCTCTCTCACAACAGCTAGTGTCCCGTTTGGGTCACCACTGTCTAGAAAGGACGTGGAGAAACTGGCAAGGACCCAGAGACAAGGGGCAAAGATGACCAAAGGGATGAAACGCAGGCCACATGAGCAAAAATGGAAGGAACTGGGTAGGTTTGGAAAAGAGGAGATTAAGAAGGGACATGACAATACTCTTCAGACACTTGAAAAGCTGCTGTACAAAAATGATGGGGAAAAAATTGGTCACTTTGTCACGGAGAGCAGGACAAGAGGCGATGGGATCAAACTACAGTATGGCAGATTTGGATGAAATCTCAGGAAAAACTTGCTAGCTGCAAGAACAGAAGGACAATAGAGCAGACTGCCTAAGGACCAGTGTGGAAGCTTCTTCACTGGAGGTTTCTAAAAGGAGCCTGGAGAGCGCTGTTCCCTCTAAGCTATGCACGTGTGCGCACGCACACAGGTCATGAAACCTGCGCACACAACAAAATAAAGTGCGCACAAAAAAATTCAATAGTGCTAATATTGGTGCTCACAAAGAAATGTTTTTGAGCACACAAGGAAATTGTCTGTGCACACAGTCTATGAGTAATTAGAGGGAACACTGCTGGAGAGTTGCCTTTCTTGACGGCTTAGACAGACCAAATCCTGCATTTTGGCAGGGGATTGTGGTTCCTTCTAACTCTGTGATTCTATAATTAATTTCCACCGGCTTCTGAGGATTATTGCTGGAGAGCCAGAAACCACCAGCAGTTCAAGATCCCAGTTGCTCTGCCCCAAGCTCTGATTGCTAGCCAGAACCAGATGAAAATTTGCCACGGGGGCAGGAAGAGTTGGTGTATTCTAACTCCCGTGAGCAACCAGAGAGCTGATGTTTCAGGCAGCAGGGCCCCAGACCTAGCAGCGTAAGACAATAACTCAGTGGCACATTGGGAGTGGCGAGCCAGTGAGACCAGAACTAGCTAATGTCTGAGCCCTTTCAAGAGACACCTGGAGCAAAGAACATGCAGTAATGCAGCCTGGCAGCTACAGCGCTGTGGATCTACACAGGAAAGGAATAGCAAAAGCAAGAGATGGAAAGCCACAGCGCACATCACAGCTGTCACATGGGCTTCAACTGCAACAACAAAAACCAGCATGTTAAAAAAGGCCACTTCCCTGTAGGCTCTCAGTCACTTTCCAGAGCTCAGACAACAAAGCAACATTTCATAACCTGACTGCGGAGAGTCAAAAGTCACTCTCGCAGGGTTGGGTCTCTAATGCAGATGCTGAAAATGAAGGAAAACAAATCACCCAGAGGGAAGAGAACACTGTTTAGGTTGAACCAGAATAAATGTTGGTGTGTGGAAACATCTTCCCATCATCTAGTAAGAGGTTTTTTTATTTCCCTTTGAAACATAGGACTTGCTGTCTTTGATACAGTCAACAGCTCTGCTGCTTTCCAACAGCAGGTCAGGTCAGATGCCTACAAGAAAAGCACGATTCTCCTGTAATGCACCCGACTGTGCGATACTCTCAGAAACGTCTTAGCCAACTAGTGATCGCTTTGGGACCTGAAGTAGGAGATTGGCCAGCAGTTGCTGAAAAAGACCTGCAAGAACTGGAGATGGCAGACATCCTCTTGTGTGGGACATCATCTTAGTGCTGTTCATTTTAAACAAACACAGCTGTCCTTTTAAGTCCATCACACTGTTGTGTAAGGTGAGCGAGAGGGCAAGGAGATGACATGGCTTCATCTTTTGCAAGTCTATGGAGCTTGCTAGCTGGGGAATCAGAAAAGATCTGACTTCAAACCTGACAGCACCTGGAAATGAGGAACTAGCAACTTCTAAATTGTACTTCTGACTTTTTAGGTGCCTTTGGGGAAGTCTGTATATCATTTCCCGCCATCTGCACAAACATGAACAAGTTCAGTCTTGCAACCTACCTGTGACTGTAAGACTCAAAAGCACGACATATAAAAGTACGGTCATTTCACAGAGGTGGAAACTGAGGCACAGGCAGTTTATGAGACTGTCCAAAGTCCCGTCAGCAAATCAGTGGAAGAGCTGGACCTGTGCCTAAGTGGCCAGCCCCAGATCATACAAGAAGTCTCTGGCAGGGCAGGGAATTAAACCCAAGGCTTCAGAGACACAGGTTAGCACCAGAACCACCCTGCCTCTCTGGAGAGCTGCCTCCTGGAATGGCACCACTGGGCCTGGAGGCTTTGGACTCCAATTTTCTGACCGGCAGATCCATCGACAATGAGAGGAAGGGCTGATCCTGTTCCTTCTTACCTCTATCTAGAGTCAGAAACTAAGCACAACACAGCACGTCTTAGGATATACAGAGTGAAGAAGAGTTTGAATGTGGAATAAATGAGGGTTTTTTTCCCCCATTGTCAATTCCAGCTTCATCTGTTGTTAGGAGTGGGGTTTCCCCTCTTTTTTGTGCATCTTTTAGCCCCTGGCCATCCCCAAAGTACAGGGTGCCTACTCTAAACCAGACTCCTCTCTCTTTCCTAACCTAAAACCATCAGAGTACAAAGCAAAAAAGAGGGTTAATAACGAAACCCTGAGTGCACAAGAGTGATCCACTGCTGAAAACGGATGCAGGAGCTAAACCAGTGTTGAACCTGATTTAGAGACAACTGTTGACCACAGCATTTCAGCGGTATTCAACCGCATCTGTTGCACGCATCTGTTAACTGCAATGTGGTATTTATACAGAGCAGAGCTGTCTGCATCAGATTGCTACAGCCTGACTTCCGAGAAGGGGCAGAAAGCGAAAGCTGACACAGCCATTTCCTGCCCATCTCAATTCAAACGTATTAGGGAAAGCATTGTGTTGGGTAAGGCCTCTGCAAGGATAGTGAGATTGAGAGGGGACACTAGGGCATCTGTTTTTCTCAACCCACAGTTTACTTTTGGTTTGGTTCCAGAGTGCATGATACAGAAAGTTCAGCTGAAACTAGATAAGGATCTGAAATGCAGCTGAAGGGCCTGGAAAGTATGTCGAGGTGAAAGATACAAATATAAAGAATTACTAGCAATGGGAAAGATTACAGTAACTTTTGACCAAAAGCAGTCATTCAGTAGAGGTGAGGATGTGAAAAATCTTGGATGTCGAAAAAGTATAAAGCATATCTAGTCATGGACATGAGCAAAGGAAAAACCCTAATAATACAGCATTTTTGTCAGCAGATCCCAAAGGTTTTTACGAAGGAGTGCAATATTTTTATCCCCAGTTTACAGATGGGAAAACTGAGGCACCGAGCTCCTCCATTCAAGCTCCCCGAGATTAAGGCAGGATTACTCCCTCCAGGATTTTAAAATTGGTTACACAACCTACAAAAGGTCACAAAGGTGGGGACTGAGACTGCTCCTCAGTGATCAACGGGAGACTGTTTCTAAGGGAACATGGCTATTACTGAACGTTGGGGGGGGTCTTTCCCAGGATATAAGAATGTGATCTGGGAAATGATTGTGTTACTTTGAACACCCATCCACCCAGCCCTGAGCTTTAAACAACTACAACTGGGCAAATGCAAGGTTAAGAAAAAAAAAATCTGTTTCATACACCTGTTCCCAATACCTAACTATGACAGTGAGATCTTATCCATCACATCCAGCCACTTCCCCTGTATCGTTTATTAGACCCAGTTTTGAGTCCTGCCTTAAATTAGACACTGATCCTACAAATGTCTCCATGGAGGTGCAGGGCTACCTCTGAACAGAGCTCCTTACTGGATCGAGGCTGTGGGATATCAGCTCTCCCAGGCAGGGCCTGAGTCTGTGCATTTGTACAGCTCCTAGCACAATGAGGCACCGATCCTGATGGGTACACCCAAGGTCCAATCAGTCTTGAGGTCCTTCTGATCCCATATCCTGTCGCTGCTAGTGACCAGCACAGGATGCTTGAAAGGAACACGTACAAACCAGTCTCTACATTAGGTCTGGTCTCTAATAGTTGGATGTTGCCTCGAACCCCAGAACATGAAGTTTAATCTTCATTCCAAGATGTTTGTTGCCTGTACAGTATAAATTGTAGCTAACAAGCAGGAAGTTTACTCTGACATGCAGGTTAGATTTCCCCATAGCTAGTTTCAACCCCAGGCCTTCACTTTCCCTTCCCGTATCATGCTAGCCCTGTATCCCTCTCTTTCCAGACACAGAACAAGCCTGATTTTTACTTTTGGCTCCATGACATCTCATTTATTTCAGGGTGGGGGGAACATAGTGATTCTGGCTTTCTCCCAACCAGGCACGTGGCACTTCAGGAGAGGAGACAGGCCAACTTTGGGGGCTCATCTTTACGAGGAAAAACAGACAGGCATAGTCAGGCACCGAAAACCGAGCAAGCCAGGCTTCCCGCTGCCAGAAAAGGGATATTTATATTTCAAACGCAAATTCAAAACAGATGAGTCATCCAGTGACAAGCTGAGGGGGGAAGGGACGGGACCCAGACGCACAACAAGTGTGTTCGGCAACAAATGCTAAAGCGTAGCCTCATTATTACTGAAGATTCATTTCCCCTCCTGACCACCCTGGAGCTGGCCCGAGCGCCCCCCCATCTACTCCTCCCTCAAACTCGTGCCAGCCGCAGCTGCGGTGCCTCCCGGCCCTCATGGAAACCATGTACACCCCGGGGCTGGGGCCTGCACGTCCCTTTGCCTTTCCCCCCAGCCCCAAATCAACCCACCAGGGCCCCTCCAACCCATGTGACCTGTCCCAATCAGCCCCCCAACCCTGCTCCTAGGCCAGGGCAGACAGGGTCCAGAGCTACAGCAACCCGTCCCCTGCCCGCCCCAGGGCTCCAGACACCCCTGGCCAGCTCCCCAGAGCCAGACAGACCCTCCAGCCCCCCATCCAAACACCCCCCCAGCACCCCACAAACAGCCCCTCTAGGCCCCCAGCCAAACAGACCCTCCATTTCTCCAGCTGCCCCCCCACCAATCATCCCCTCCAGCCCTCCCAACCAAAAGAGCCCCCAGTGTCCAGCTCCCAACTGAAGATGCCCCATGCTCCAGCTGCCCCTGACCACACACCCTCTCCAGGCCCCCCAACAAACCATCCCCTCCAGCCCCCCAGGCAAACATCCCCCCCAGGGCTTCAGCCTGCCCCCCAAACAAACACGCCCTCCGGCGCTCCAGGCTCCAGCCTGCCCCCCAACCAAACATCCCCTCCAGTCCCCCAACTACAGGTACCCTCCAATGCTCCACCCCCCCACCAAACATTCCCCCAAGGCTCCAGCCTGCCCCAAGGTCCTGGGTTCAATTCCCAGGGGGTTGGACTCGATGATCTCATGAGGTCCCTTCCAGCCCTACGATTTGACTGATTGATTGATTGAAACATCCCCTCCAGCCCCCACCAAACATCCCTCCAAGGGCTCCAGCCCGCCCCCCAACCAAGGAGCCCCCCCAGGGTGCAGCCCCCCGGCGGGCTCACAGGCCTGCACCAGGTCCCAGAAGCGGCCGCCCTGCGCCCGGTCGCGCTGCCGCAGCTGCCGGACGATGTGTCGCTTCCAGCCGCCGCTGGCCGCCGCCTCGGCCATGGCTGCGCGGGCTGGGAGGGAGGGAGGGAACCTCCTGACGTCACCGGCGGGGGAAGCCCCCGGCGGGTTCGGCCCAGGGGCGGGGCTCTGGCTGGCCCCGCCCACAGCCCCTGGCTGGTGGCTGAGCCTAAGGGCAGGCCCCAGAGCCCCCAGCCAGCAGGGCCATGCCGTGCCCCTGGGCCCACCCCATCCCTGCCAGCCCGGCTGGGCCAGGGGCGTGCACGCGCCCCAGTGCTCCCTCTGATTTTTCATAGCCTATGTGCGGACAAAATGTCTTTGGTGCAAAGCGTCCAAATTTGTGCGCCCTCCAGTGCATGTGGTCAAACTTGTGAGGGCCAAATCATAACTACATTTGGTGATGGAAATGGTTTTAGACATTAAAAACACCCTTATTTGAAACGTGTTACTTGACATCGCCTTCTTAATGGAGCATAAGAATATTAGCACTGTTGGATTTTTCGGGGCACGCTTTATTTTGTTGTGGGTGTGGGTTTCACAACCTGTGTGCGTGCACACACACGCACGGCTTAGAGGGAACATAGGCCCCAGCCTGGCCTCTTCAGACACCCAGAACAATTGCCCCTTTTTCTCTGTGCCGCCCGCCCCCGGCCATGGCATCCTTCCAGCAACCACAGCGCCACACATCTCTATGGGGGCCTTCATCGCAGGCGCGGCTTAGCCTGCGCAGGGAGCATTAGTCACTGGAGAATTGTTTTCTCTCCATCGCTTTGGGCCCTTTGGTTAAGGGACCTGTTTGTGGGGCATCGCCCTGTGGAACTGCAGGCACGAGCCAAAGCCAAGAGCCAGCTGGGAAGGGTTGAGAGCTAGACTCGGCTCCTTGCTCTGTAATTTGAGCCCACCGGGTTTCTCCTGCTGTGTCAAGCTGCCTGCAGCCATGCCAACTTCAGAGCAAGCTGCTAAGAGCCGCAGCACAGAGCTGCATGGTTGCAAATTCTGTACTTGGACCACACTGATCAAGTGCCAACGTGCCTGTGAAGTCACAGGCAGTCCCCCTGGGCGCTCAGATCTGCATCACCCACTAGGCAAACCTACCTTTTTGACAGAGGGTCCAGAGTGCCAAGGATCACAGCAATGTTCACATTATTTCCAGTCCCACAGGCCCAGTCACTCACCTTTTGAAGCTTAAGATATTAACTCATCTCTGTGTATCTCTGCTTACCAAACAAAATCGATGAGAGTCCTGTAGCACCTAACAAATTTCTTTGGGCATAAGCTTTCATGGTCTGCAACCCACCTCATCAGATGCAAGACACAAAGGTACCTTGTCAGTGTCCAAAGGGATAACCGTGTTAGTCTAGTCCAGCAAAAAAAACCAAGAAGTCGTGTGGCACTTAAAGACTAACAGATTTATTTTTCACATGAGCCTTTGTGGGAGAAAAGCCCACTTCGTGCCCCTCCCCTGAGTCCAAGTGGCACAGAAACACACTTCCTTCTAGTAACGCTTTAGTCCCACCACCCCCGTGCTCTGAGCTGAATATGCAGCTGATGGGAGGAGCCCACTTGCATGACTCATCTTCATGTGGAAGGGGGAGGGCAAAACAACAAATGTCTTTTGTCCTTTTTATCATCCCACAATAGTCCATCTCATGTCGCTGGACCTTTCCTGTTGGGCAGGACACAACGCCTATGGTCAGAGATCAGGTCTTGACACTAGTTGCTGGTTCTCTCCTGTCTGGTGATTTACACAGTCGCAGGGCCTCAAGGATCAACTATTACCTTACAGGAGGGAATACAGAGGTTTTAGGTAGGATGGATTGATGCAGTAACTCAACAATTCAGGAGAGTAAACACTAAACATCTTATCACTCTAATCTCTACTTCAACAGTGCTAACACCCAGGGGAGCCAGCCTGATTCCAGCTCAGTGTTTGTCAACATTTGTGTGAGGCCTGGAGACCTTGGCATGAACTGCATCTGCTCTCCCAGCATCCCAAATATCCTCCCAGAGTCCCAGTTCTTACCAGTGCTCCTCTTATGTCTTCATATTATGCAACATGACTTAAGCTAAAGACCCTTTTGCAGACACACCTTTGGATCCCACCTTTTAGGTTCATCAAGCTTAAGGCCAAAGGGACTGTGCGACCATCTAGTCCGACCTCCTGCATTTCACGGCTTGTTCAATTTCACCCAGTTATCCCTACATGGAGCTCCATAACTTGTGTTTGGTGAAGGCACGTCTTCCAGAAAAGCAGCCACTCTGGATCTGAAGACATCAAGAAATGAAGACTTCACAACTCGCCTTGGTAGTTTGTTCCACTTTGTTCTGCATTGTTAAAAATCTGTGCTTTATTTCCATTCTAAATATCCAGCTTCAGTTTCCAGCTATGCACATTATGTCCTCCTCTACCAGATTAAAGAATACTTTAGTACCCACTGTTTTCATCCTGTGGAGGTATGTATACACCATACTCTTGTCACCTCTCAGTATTCTTTCTAATAAATTTAAACCCTTCACGGCAAGTCAAGAGTAAGAAATTCATTAAAGATAAGTGCAAAGTTCTCCACTTAGGAAAGAACAATCCATTGCACGCATTCAAAATGGGCACTGACTCCCTAGGAGGGAGTATTGTGGAAAAGGAGCTGGGTGTCATAGCGGACCACAAGCAAAAAAATATAAGTCTACAGTGTAACGCTGTTGCAAAATAAGCAAACGCTATTTTGGGATGTATTAACAGTATTGTAAGTAAAACATGAAAAGTAATTTTTTTCCACGCTACTCCACACCGAGTAGGCCTCAACTGGAATATTGTGTCCAGTTCTGGGCACCTCATTTTAGGAAAGATGTGGACAAATTGGAGAAAGTCCAGAGAAGAGCAACACGAATTATTAGCGGTCTGGAGGGAACATTAAAAGACTGGATTTGTTTAGTCTGGAAAAGAGGAGATTGAGAGGGGATATGATAACAGTTTTCACTTACAACTTACGAGCAGGAGGAAGAATTGTTCTCCTTAACTGCAGATGATAGGACAAGAGGCAATGGGCTTAAATTACAGCAAGGCAGGTTCAGGTTGGACCTTAGGAAAAAATTCCTAACTATCAGGGGTATGTCCACAGTATGGGCTTTATTCGACTTAAGGAGGGTTATGTCGACTTAAGCAAAGCCCTGGCCAGATTCCCAGTTCATCAAGTTGACTTAAGGGCTTCCTTAAGTCGATTTAATAACTCTCACTCTTTAAGTCGACTTAGGCATTAAGTCACCTTTATTAAGCTGACTTAATGCAAAGTGGCCATCTAAGTCAACTTAAGAAGCCCTACATAATAGCATGTGCCTGCTTAAGTCAATTTAGTAAAGTAGACTTAAGCAAACGCATTTTATATTAGGACGCTTCCTTAAGTCGACTTAACCAACTTTTTAAGTCAAGTTAAGAGAAAGGGGGACTCACTAAGTTGACTTAATAAAGTCAACTTTAAGTAGACTTTATTAAATCGAATTAACAAAGTTGACTTAGCTTTTGTAGTGTAGATACAGCCAGGGTGATTAACCACTGGAATAAGTTATCTTGGCAGGTTGTGGAGTCTCCATTACTGGAAGTGTTTAAGAGCAGGTTAGACAAGCACCTGCCAGGGATGGCTTAAGAGGGTCCTTGCGCCTCCCATGAGTGCAAGGGACTGGACTCGATGGCCTCTCATGACCCCTTCCAGTTTCTATGATTCTCCAGCTTCCAGATTATTTTTGCGTCTCTTTTTCTGGGCCCTGCCAATTTTCCAACCTCCTTCTTAAAATGTGGACATCAGAAGTAGATTTGGTGTTACAGCATCAGTTTTGCCCTTGCTAGACAGAGATGATTATTTGATCAACAGAAAACAAAGGACCAGAAAACAATAATATATGAAAAGCAAACATTGCTCTTGGAAAGGTAGCATTTATTCTGTGTAGCTTTAACACTGCAATGATGTATTCTTTTGCATTTAATTTCCTTCAGGAATGTGATTGGGAAATTGGTCGTGTTTAGTATTGTTAGCATGTAAATAGTCTCACACTGGGTTGTTTCCTTTAATACTATCCTAATGTTCATGGCACCAAATCAAGTCAAGTTCAAGTCACCCCAGAAGGAATTGGGGCTTACATGGAGTAATGCCAAATTGGTTAAAAACTTGCTAACTGATAGATCTCAAAAAGTCATCACTGGGCATCAGCATCCGATGAGGTTGTTTCTAGTGGGTTTCCATAGGGATTGGTCATAGGCCAGATACGCCATTTTCATGAAAGTTGGAAATAAATATAAAATCAATGCTGACCAGATTTGCTAGAGATACAAAGTAAATAATGATGAGCCTGGGGCAGCCTACAGAGCAAACTGGATCACTTGATAACTGGGTCCATTCAAAGAAAGTGTGACCTCATTGATCACATAAAGAAGGAACTTACATTTTCCAGGGTCTTCTTGTTGATAAATCCACTCCACTTCCTCTGCAGCTCCATTAATCAAACCAGCACATTGTTAAAGGTAGAAATTCCTAGGCCGAAAAGCTGTGTGAAGCTGGAATTAAGCTAGAACATGTCTGTTTACAGTGGTCGTGTACCCAGTTGCTATAGCTCACCTACCACGTGTCACGGGGTGCACATCTGTGGACCCTGGGTTACGATCTATATGATTCTTCTGTTCCCTTATGCACTGTAATTGTATGTTTTTATGCCAATTACACCATGCAAAGTTTCTTTATGAATGCTCATAACCTGCTCTACATGATTACTATTGTACCATGTTTCCTGCAGCTTCATGCATGTTGTCATGGGATGGCCATCTGTACACCCTGGGTTATGATCTGTATCAGGGGTGTCCGACATTTTTGGGTGAGGGGCCACATTGCAATTCTTTTCTCAGCTGGTGGGTCTGGTGAGAGAATTTTTGATAGATAAGACATACAAATTGATCTTATTAATAAACTTTAATAAAAGAATCTTTAGTGTGATATTTGGCCTTCCTTTTACCTGCGCTGTGTACAGAGGACAAGGAGGGCAGGGGTGCTGTGTGAGGGGGCAAGGCAGAGCGTGGGGAGAAAATGATGAGGGTCCTGGCCAGCCCGAGCTCCCAAGCCCTTGCAGCAGCACTCCGCGGGCCAGATGAAAGCCCTTGGCAGGCCGGAGTCTGGCCCCCGAACCGCGGGTTAGACGAGCCTGATCTATATGATTTTCCTGTTCACTTGTACTCTGTGACTGTATGCTTAGTCGCCAGTTACATCATTCAGTGTTTCTTTATGGATGCTTAAAACCTGTTTCACATGATTAGTGTGATATCGTGTTTCCTACAACCTCATGCAAGCGCATAGACGTGTAGCATGTTTTCCATTGCTAAAGGAGGAGGGGGGCAGACACAACTCTCTCAGCAGCAGTGAGCAAGCAAATGCCTGCAAAAGGCAGCAAAGACAGCCTAACTGAGGTGGCTCAGACAAGACAAAGGGATCACCTTTACTCAGAAGGGGGGATGAGGTGGAGTTTTGGAAAAAAAGAAAAACACCTAGAAGAGTTTCAGGCTTTTCGCTGAGACCCTCCATCCTGTAGCAACTCTAAGCAAGATGTGGGCCATGACTGGTCACAGGCAGAGACTGACTGTCCAGACATCTGACAGACAAATACCTGAGCATGAACTTGGACTGTGAGATCAGTTTAAGTAGACATATTAGGGTAGTATGTGTGTTTTACCTTTTATTTCCTTGTGGTCACTCCTGACTCATTTCTATTGTGATTCTGCCCTGACTGGCCATATTGTCACTTAGCATTATAATCTGCTCAATAAACTTGTAGTTGTTTTATTTAAAGCTGTGTGATCTTTAGAGGGTGTGAGTGAAAAAGGCTGGGTACAATCCATTTCTTTGTTAAATGGATGGACTTGAGTGTGTGGTGGTTGGGAGTGTGTCCTAATCTTTGTAGACAGAGGCTTCTGGTGAGGTGACTGGGACCAGGGGTGCTCATTTGGGGACTGTCCCTCGAGTAGCCAGAGGGCATACGTCCACTGCTTGGGACTGATTACAAGGGAGAGGTTGGAGTGGATTGACTCAGGAGTGAGTAGTCTCTTGGCAAAGTGGGGTGAATTGGGGTTCAGGAGGCTGCGTGGCACCCCCGACGCTGCCTGGTGCAGGGAACGCTGCCGGCCGCTGCAGTGTCCGTCCGGCCAGAAGACAAAGTCTTCCAGCCAGCTGAGAGCTACTCCGAGCTGGGAGTTTTTAAAACTCCTGCTTGGAGTAAGAATCTCCACGCATGCTCAATGAGAGCCCTCCGGCTGGCTAGGTAAGGGGCGGTGGGGCAGGTGGCCGTGAAAGGGGGCGAAGGGTTGGAGGGAAGACAGGGTTGGGCCGGCTGTGGCGGGGCAGGATCGGGACGACGAGGAGGTGAGTGGGAGAGCGGGGGAAGGGCCAGGATTGGGCCACCAGGGGACAGGATCAGGCCCGCTGGAGGAGGGCCTGTGCAGTGAGCAACATGTTGCTCAGCTGCCTTCGGGTCTTAGAGGGAACATTGCTCAGGAGTGGGAATTGGGGAAGGGAGGTCCCAGCAGCACACCAGAGCGGATCTGGGGAGCAGCCTGTTGCACCGTTTCTTTTCAGTAGAGTACTTAAATACAAAACCCTCTAAGCAAATATTGTCATTGCCTCAAGACACTCAAAAGTTTGAATGCCTGGAAATTTCAAGTTATGATTTAGCTAAACGTCAGTAAGATGTATAGTTAAGGACACCTGTATACGCTTAACTTTTCTCCTGGTGACATGCTACGTGCTGTGGGCAATGAACTTGAAGGAACCGCAGATGGTATAGGGAGAGGAGGAGGAAGTGGATTTCACCTGGCTTTCAGGATCACACCTGGGGGAACCAACCTTCATAGCTCCTGGATGCCCAGGGAGCAGTACCAGTTTACAGTGCTTAGCCACGCCTTGCTCTCTTTCTCTCAAGAATTTTAGTTAGATAATGCCAGATTTATAGATTGCCTGTGCAACTTTAATTCAGTTGTTTCTGTTGTTCAGGATGGCCTTTATTTGCATGGTCACAGGCTGTTTTTGTTTGTTTTTTTTCACAGTATCCCTGCCTCAGTCAGTCCAGATCTTTCTTTAAGGTCAATTTCCACCCAGGGAAGCTGGACCGAGTTAGCTACCATACACCAAAGATCACAAAAGATTCAGGTTGCTTCCAGTCCCAAGGGACCAGTCACTTACCCGGGGTCTGTTTGCTCCTCAGATCTCACACCAAAGACCACCTCTGGAGCTGATTCTATAGCAAATTAACAAAGGGTTTATTTAGCAGGAAAAAGAAATGAGAGCTATTTTAGGCTACCTGTATAAGCAGATGAGTTACAGTCTGTGGTTCCAAAAGGTGACAGAGTTGTATCAATTGAAAGTCTGTTAGGGCTAATCTAACTTGACCCAGGGGAATCTCTGCTTTGATGTCCTAACTTCAACTGTGTGGGTGTCCAAATAGCAAAGATGGATGGAAATTTTTCCAGTGACCTGGTTTTATGCCCTTCTTCTAGCATTCAAGCTGATGGGACAGGCTTTTTGCACAAAGCACCATCAGGAGCATAAGACGGCCATTCACCAAGTTTTCATATGGTGATGTTCTGCAATGGCCCATCATGGTGGGGGAACTATCCCTCCTATGTCACATCACAGCCTGTGGGGGGCATACATCACACCCCATACATCACACCTCCCAAAAGACTGACATCATCTGCCCCCCTCAATATCATGTGGCAGTCAGTTCCGCAGGTCATATTTTAAAAGTGTTCCCCTTCAGTTTCACAACATGGTCCCCAGTTCTGGTACTCATTTGTGCTGCCCAAGGCAGACACACTGAGACACCCTGGAGAACGCACAAGCAGAAAGGCAAGGATACTTGCTCTGAAAGAATAGCTCACTGTCTAGGATCACACCCCTGCAGCATAAGAGTCAGCGAAGGCAGAAAAGGACTGAGTTCTTGTTCACTTGCAATGCAGGTGGTGGCCAATTGCAAAACCAAAATTTTGAGCATCTCTTTCCTATGCCCCAGAGGCAAGACAAGCTTATCAGTCAGAATCCACCCAGCAGATTTTACCACTGCCTTCAAAAAGACAAAAGTTGTTTCTGTGACTGGCTTTCTAAGTTCAGCAATGTCAGTGGAGATCTAAATAGTCCAGGCCTCCAAACCTGGTGTGAATGCTGTTCCCATAGCATTTTTCATACGTGAAGAGGGTTTACCCCCCTAATCTTGGCAAAAATGTCTCCTCCTCCCCTCACTGCTGTGCAGACTGCCATGTACCAGACAGCTGTTGCCCTCCCCAGATGCCCAGATGAGGCTGCATTTGCATGTAGAGACTGCGAAGTGTTTTAGGCTGAAATGTGCTATATATGGGTGTTGTGTGTATGCTACCATTGCCTGGTAATGGATGTAATAAGTATTGCCAGCCAGGTACCCCCCGTCTAGGCCCATGGACACACCTCACTATTTGTTCTGCTTCTCAGAATCAATAAAAAGCAAATCTGAAAAACTAACTTTCTTCCAACATGAAGTTGAGCTAAAGAGCAACTCGGCTGAGGCAAAAGAGGCTTAACATGTTGAGGAGACAAGATGCCATCATTGTTAGACCAAAGAGACCCCCCTGGGCACACTGCAAGTGCTGGACAGATTTGTCCTCTGCCTCAATCCACAAACGAATCAGTGGGATGCCACCATCTCTACTGAGCCTTTGGCGATTCTGAAACAGATGGTAGCTCTGCTAATCACTTCCCTCTGTCTCTGTGCATTGCAGCCACATCAATCCTGCCCCGGTTATTACAGAGGGGCCATTAACTTCAGCAGAACATGATTTACAGCTCGAGAATAAACGAGCATCCATGCAGATTGTTTCATGCTGCCATGAGAGCATGGCTAAACCTCAAATCTTCCTGCTCTGAAAGGCCGGGGTTCTAAAGGAAAATCGCCTTTTGCTAAAGGTAGAGTAGGGTCTATGTCACCTAGCTGAGCAGCCCTGATTTCATCTCATGAGCATAATGAATGTAGACAAGACAGATCACCGAAGTTTGTATTGGAGGTCTGATGTTCAGATGGGGTAAGCCCTGTGCTAAGCTTGGCAATTGCTGTGACTGTCACAAACTCTTTCAGCATTTCCATTACCAAGTAACATGGACAGATTCCCAACACTACTCTTTACAGTGCCCTGGAGACATCAGTGAAGCCAACAGAGGGTGGGCTGCGAGGGCTCAAATGCCTTGTGATTTAAACGCCTGGCAGCGGCTGCCTTGTCCCTGTACAGAATAAAAAGCAGGCGCAGGACATGGCTGTATGAAATTTATTAGGAAAAAAATCCCCATTTTTTCCCCGTCACAACTATTCAAGGGGGGAAAAATTAAACCCCAGAACAACCAATGTAATCAGAAGCTAAGACAGAAAGCCAGCAATATTTCACACACACACGAGGCAACAGAACCCCTATGAACCAGACGTGCTTTACAATATCTACAGATGGATCTGTACAAGGGAGAGAGAGAAAAGGAACCCCACATACATACACGCCGACATTAAATCCTGCCAGGGTGCAAAACACAGCCACAACTTTGAACCAGCCACTTCACATTTGGTTTGGTTTGTCTTCTCTGCTTTTATACAGCCCCAGGAGAACCTGGTGGCAATGGAGTTTTGTTTGTGACACCCTGCCCTGCTTCCTTGCTCCTTTTGAGGCTTTGCTGACAGCTCTTTCTTGCTTCATTTCTAGGGAAGAGTTAAAACGGAAAAGGACCAAGCTGCGGGAAAACCACGCGTATGTAGGTATTACACCAGTGCTGGCGTTCTCTGAGAATGAAATTCAGGCCAGCCTAACCTTTGCGTATTCCCTGAGTCCTCAAACTAGATAGGCCTCACACAGGGGTGACTTTTAACCTCTGCTTTTAATTACACATTTTCAGCAGAGACACCCAAGAGCCAGAGTTGCCACCAGCTGATTTCTTTTTTCCAGACCCATGCTATGTGCTTTTTTTTTTTTCATCATGCCACCCATCAACAGTCAGTCTTTTAGAAGCCATTGTTACCTCCATGTTTTCACCACCTGTTTACATACACCATGAGATTTGTTCTCCATGCAGTGGAAAATGAAGCACTGATAAATAATATCCCAGTCATGACAAATGGATATAATACAATGAAATTAATTACAAATACAATAGAATTGATCATAAGAATCAAAGAAAGCTTGGTTTCCAAGGATGGGGTTATTTTGCCTTTGGGGTTTTTTTAAATTTATTTTTTCAATGTCTTTGCTATCTTTCTCTCTGCAAATACGTACAGTTGTTCCAGGAGGGATTCTGGTAGAAAGAAAAAACACGTACTCATATACAAAGCTAACAGCCAACATTCACATTTAGTAATTACGCAAGGTCCTACAGAGTATTTTATACAAAGCGTCTTTCTAAAGGCAACTCCGAATAGGTAAGGCAAATGAATACATATTTTCAGTTGGCATCTTTGTCCTCAGAGCTTCCACTGCTCTCCACACATAGCGGCACAGACGACATATATTCCAAGAAATGTACAATTAAAAAAAAGAACCCGAGGAAAATCTCTAGGTAGCCCAAATTCGCAAGGGATTGATGCCCCCCTGCAGGAGCCAATGTTTGGTCGCTGTATGCAGCAGAGGGCATTTATGGATGACTCCCATGCGTGCTGCATGTCACTGAAGAGCAGGTGTTCCTCCGTTTACTCACTTCAGTTGTTCATCCACCCACTGGGCCCAGACAACCCTGCCCTTCCTCCCCAGCTAAACAGCCCACTGGCTGAGCACATTGCTGCACTTGGATAGCCCTTTTCATTCAAGGCTCTCAAAGCCTGAATAATGCTTCCAGCCTCAGAGCATCTCTTGTGAGATGAGGGAGTCACAGCTGGGGGAAACGGGCATGGCAAAAGTTTAAGTGATTTGCCCAAGGTCATGCAGCAAGTTGGTGGCAAAGTCAGGAATAGCATCCTCCTCTAAGACTGCAGTCTACTGCTTAAACACCAGCTCCCGCTTTCTCGGGTGTGCTGCTGTGATGTTTACCAGCTGTGGCCAGAAGGGATGCTTACAGGATCCATCCGCTTCTGACCGGGATTTCTGCCACTTTACAGCACTGCAGAGCAAACAGCTGTAGATTAAGCACACACAACAGCATACATAGCCAACTGTGACCATCTAGTCTGACCTCCTCCATAACACAGGCCACAGAATTGGCTTTTGGGGCCTATTGTCTCTTGAGACACCCAGCAATGAGCATGCATCTTTTCTAGGTCCAGACGGGCAGCCGTCTGACGAAGTGGGATTTTCTCCCATGAATGTGTATGCGATAAATAAATCTGTTAGTGTTTAAGTGCCACAGGAATCCTTGCTTTTTTTGCATCTTTTCTTTGTTCTTTAGTGAAAATGTGGAACCAGGCCATGCAGGAGATGGCCTGGTGCTGGGCTTTGCTCCTTCTCCAGTAACTCTATTGTTTATCTCCCTTATGGCAGTAAGATCCACCCGCCTCATGATGATCATTCACGGAGGGGCCATTATCTGATCCTGATGGGCTCTCAGCAAGAAGGGTGCACTGGCTCTGATCTTCCACTGATGCAAACTGGTTCCCTGTTGCTCAAAGTGCCTCCCAAAACACCGGTTTGAATCCCGGGGCACTTCACTTGAAGCTCTGGGGGGCAGATCAAAGGCTTATGGGATGCACTTGGTACGGCTCCCTTGCAAACAGCTGAATTTGGAGCAAGACATGAGACCGCCAAGGCAGAATCTGAACCAGCCTAAGATAAAGAGAGATGATCAGGGCTAAGCTGCTGTAATTCAGCACTGCTCAAGTCAGTGGAGCCAGGTCAGTTTGCACCAAATAAAGATTTGTCCCTCAGAGCCAACAGGAACCTGGGATGCACAGGCCGTGACGCTATGATACAGGCCTACAGGAGAAGATCTGCATTTCCTGTTGATCAGAGGAACACTTTCCTACAGCTTTGCCGCTGATGGGTCCCAGACTTGCAGAGAACATGGATTCAAGTATCCCAGATTCCAGGCAGTTAACAAGGAAAGTGCCATGTGCGTGACACTTGGGTATGTACCTGGCACCCTGTATGCTTTCTGGCTGACGAGCTTCCCTAACTGCTGCATTCTCACAATCGAAGGCAGACCCGCACCTTGGATACAGCAGGCACAGCAGAAGAGCGATCTCTGAACGTGCTAACAAAAGGCCTGAAGGAGGATTAAAACCCCTTCGGTGTTCGTAGGAAAGGCTGTCTTAGGCACATGTCAAATGGCTTGCAAGGACCTGGCTGGAACATGCCCTCTGGCTCCTTTGAACGTCCTCTACACGATCAATCAGCTGACCCAACCCGAAAAGGGGCAGGTGGCTCGGGCATTGGCGTGAAGCATCTCTTTGTTGCTTTCGGTCCCCACGCCACTCTGAGGGAGCACTACACCCGCACGGGAAGACGGTGCCTTCTAGCAGCTGTACCCATCAAGGGCAGCCTGAGCTGGCATGGTCTGCTGCGGGCAGTGGGACTGAGGCCAGGAATTTGCCAGGCACTGGATCCTTCTCTGCCAAAGCGTTTGTCTCAAAAGGGCAGCAAAGGGCTGAGATGCAGCTGCTGATGGGAAAATGCTCCTTGGACCAACAAACTGCCCACGTGGCCCTTCATGTGGACCAATCTAGAGGGGTCCCAGCTGGCCACGCTCCAGCTGGACCAAGACACATGGCATCCTGGGAGCTGTAGCTCTCACTGGCTGCACCTCTGTGCTCCTGTTTCAGGCCAATTAGATGGGGCCTGGTGGGCGCCTGGCAAGCAGCCGACATCGTGCTCTCTCTTGGGTGGACGCCGGCTGCCCAACTCCAGAGTGGTTCCCAGAGTGAACAGGAGGGGCGAACCCCAGGGGCAGGATGCTTCACCTGACCACGCACTCCTAAGGCGCACATGTGGAGCTACCCCGCCGTTTTAACCCTTTCTCAGCTGGATCCCATTGCCCAGGAACAGCTGCTATTCCCCCAAAGCACAGCTGATTCGCATGGCACGGGGGCAGCACAGCACATCATTGGGCATTTCCTTGGGCACGTTCGGCCCTGCTCAAAGGGTTAAAGCAATTTGCAAGGGGAGGCTCTTTGCACTGACTTTTCTTGCTCTCCTCTCCTTGGTGGTGGTGGTGTTGAGATAGAGAGCTGTGGCAGTCCCAGTTCTCTTGTCCTCCTCTGCCCACTGGTCTAAGTGTCCATATCTTCACAGCATCGCTTTCATCCTTTCTGCTCTGATCTGCCTTCTATTTTGCTCTCTTCCCAGGTTCCTCCAACTCTGAGGTCTCCCCTCTGTCAGCCTCCTCCACATCTCGGGAATTTCTCAGCAGTTGGGTTCCTACTGAAGGTGAGCATCTCTGTCTACCTTTCTGAAACCTGAATTTAGAGACTGAGCTATTTCAGCCCGGTCAATCTGGACTCGCTGCTGTGTCTCGTGTATCTGGTGCCTTCGAAGAGAAGAGGAGTTGGATTGCAAATGTTCAGTTCAGTGCATGGCTTTGAAAAGTTTTTGCCATGTCACAGAGACAGCTCCTTGGGGCGTCTCTGCGGCTTTTCATGGGGTAGGGTGCAACAGAGACCTGGGGGTTTCCAATGGACACGCCCAGATGGTCATGGCACATTCGAATGAATTGGATACGCCCCACGGCACTGAGGGTCAGCTGCTGAGCGTCAAGCTGGGACGTGCTGTCTAGGGGCTGTGTAGTGCTCTACGCTGACATCAACAGACGTGCAGCTGCAGTCACTAGCTCTGGAGTTTCTACTTAACAGTTAGAGACTTATGCAGGTATCAAGGGCATTTTATGGCCTGTGGACTCTGGTCTCTCAAGGTTTCCCCTGAGGATGGCTTTATGCTCCTTTTTTGATCTAACTGGCATTGCTCCCTCTCCCAGTGCTCAGGGCAAGCATCTTGAGTGTCTTCACTCCCAGAAGGCAGAAGGAGGTGTCTGGCACTGGACCGAAGGGCAGGGATGCTGTCGGTGAGAGGAGAGTGGTTGGGAATATGGGAGCAGACACGTTTGAGGGCCTGGAGGTCTGCAAAAGACGCCTCTCTGCCAGCCAAATGCCTCCGGTGCAAGGACCTGGGTTCTAATGTTGAACACAGCGCCTGCGGGAGGATGAGGCATGTGTGCTCCCCCCCTCAAGTCCTTGGGAGCATTTCTGTCTCACTGCTGCATGCTCCTGGTCCTCGGATGGGTTGGAAAAATCCACAGGTCTCCCCTCTCCTTGCCTCATGAGACACATCACTACCCCTTTCAAGAGCCAGGATTCACAAATCAGCCTAGGATAAAACCCTGAGCCCCACCCCGAAGCAGCCAGTTGTTAAAGTCTCCCATGGTGACTGGCCTGAGGGACATGCGTCCATGGGAAGTTCAGGAGAGAACTTGCCATGGATGGCATGAAGCATGGGAGACTGGCGTGGAAAAGCAATGCCCCTGCCCTTGGGGGCCAGGCGGCCTCACATCTTCCCAAAGCAGAAGCTCTCCCCGGTCCTGGCTAAACCCTGTCTGTTCCCAGACAAGAAACTGAGCTTGGGGAGCAGTTAAAAAGCACCTGGACCCAGGCAGAAGCTGCTGGCCTGCGGGGGGGAGAGGGTTTCATTTCAATACGCAGCGAAAGGAGTCCAAAGGATAGCCACCCAGAATAAAAAAAGAGCAGGTGGTCAAGAGTCCTGACTAGTTTCCCGCCGTCCCACCCATCGGGGCACGGCGCAGCCTGAGGAATGGGGCATGAGATGCCAGGGCCACAGAGAATGCACTGTACAGATAAGAACGGTTTATCAAAAGTCGCCTGGGATGGTTTGTCTGTCCGTCTGTCCCTCCCACCCCCACTCCATCTGCAGCGAGGAGACCGTCACTGCGCCACCGACTCCATGTGCCCCTCCGTGTCCAGGCAGCCATTCATCTTGGTGCTTTCCTGGTCCATGCCCTGCAGGTCGTACTCCTCGTCCAGGAAGTCCAGCGAGTTGTTGCTGGGCAGGCCCCGGATGGTGAATTTGTGAGACACTTTGGTCCACTGCTCCCTGTTGCTGGCCACCCTCTCGTACAGCTCCGTGGCTTTCGGGAACAGCTCCTGGAGCAGCCTGGGGACAAAGAGAATGCCTGGCACCATGTTGGCGGTGGTGGAGCGTCACAGCCGCACACAGGGATCGGGGCCCCCCCCACGCACTATCAAGGCTCACTGCAGGCTTGCGGAAAATGAATTGGGTCTGAACTCAAAACAGCCCCATGGGTATTAGTGTAAACATGAGCCCTTCACTAGGCAAATGCCAAGATTACGCTGCTGGGTCAGGGCAGGGTACTTGGGCTGAGGGCTGGCAGAGCCAGCCTTCCTGCTGCTGCATTCACCCAGGTCTGGTCATTGTAGCACCAGCCAGCCCTTTTTATCTGGCCTGCTACGCCCTGACTGGCCACCGTGTGCTCCTCCCCGCTCTTCTAGGCACCTGAGAACCAACTCGCGCTGCTTCTGTCTGCAGCTTATCATAGGAAGCCCCTCTAGGCAATGGTTGGGGGTCTGAACTCACTACTTTTCCTTTTCAGATGGACATCTTCTCGGGGAGGGCATCAAGGTGATGCTGGCAGGGCCCCTGGCAGGGAGCAGCGAAGGCCTGGTGCACCCTGTCACACACACAATGCTCACCCCTGAGAAGCTAAGACTGAGATTGACATCACTGATTTGGGGGACTCAGTTTTTAGGGGCACAACCTGAGATAAACCAAAGGAGCCAGACCCCTTTATGGTATTTTGAAAATCTTGGTCTAAACAGGATGTAATGGGGTACAGAAGAGGACGGGAGGTGCAGGGGGTGAGGGAAGTCACAGCTGAGTCATAGGAAGACCAGGCGGTGTGTATGCATTGGTTTAAGGGTGTGCTCAGTCTAACTTGCATGTTTACAAATACTGATGAGGAAATCCTGTTGTGTGCAGATCGCAGAACTGTGGAACTCACTGCTGCATGAGTGCTAAGGAGGCAGCACAATGACTATTAGTAGGGGCCTGTGACCATGACAACACACCTGATTCCCTACAAAACCACTGGCCACCTAGAACAGAAAGGCTACTGCTGTGCTGCCTATCCCAGTTCCCAAAACATACAGTTCCTGGAACAAACCTCAGAGCCTCCTGCCCAAAAGCAGAGGCCCCGAAATAGTGGAGCTAAAGCTGATTTGCTGGGAGCAGTACGGGACCTAAGACACACAGCTGAGCAGCTCCCAGTCACACACACATCGCTGCACAGCCACACAAGTGTGTTCATTGCACCAGCTGAGTGCTTTGTGTCCAATATGGTGTCATACGCTGACTCTCTGCCCCTGGCACTTTGCACATCAGGCCCCCGAGCCCCATGCAGAACTGCCCAGGCCCAGGCTCCACCTCCCAGCCCGAGGAAGGGGTGCAGCCTCGGCACTGAGCGGCACCAATGCCCAGAGCCTGTGAGCCTGCCTGGGGACTCCAGTGCAAGTCTCTCTTCCCGTGAGCCTGACCCTGGTGAGGCTGCTTACACCCCCTTGCTGCACAGCCGCCCTTCAGGACGTTCACAGCCCAGCACCACTGACAAACCTCACGGGGGCAAAACATGGCCTAAGGGCTGGGGCAACCATGGCCAATCTGGACACACACAAGTGGGAGCTGCCTGTGGCCACAGCTGGGACTCAGCCCTGCATCCTGCTGGCCGTGCAAGTGCCACAAGAGAGGAGAATTCCCCGCGGCTCTGGTGTCCACCACCCCATCGGCACCGGGGTTTGACGGCTCCCCCATGGGACTTGTATGGTGGGTAGGAAGGCATCCAGCTTGAGCCAAGTCAACAGCACAGTTAGACAGATGCTGCCTGCTGGACAACTCCTAGTTAGGGTTTCCACCTGCTCCATCTGCCCAGCACCACCGGGTGCTAAGCGTTCCCCTGCCACTGGAGGGGCTCTTGGATCGCAGTGCTCCTTCCCTCCTGGGAAATGGGGTCCAATGCCCAGGGCTGTGTGTGTGGTTGGTTACACAGGATCCGATGCCCAAGGAAGTGTGCATATATTTGCATGTGTGTGTGGCTGGGTTACACGGGATCTAATGTCCAGGGAAGTGTGTGCGCATTTGTATGTTGTGTGCGTGGCTGGGTACACAGGATCTGATGTCCAGAGAAGTGTGTGTGCATTTGTATGTTGTGTGCGTGGCTGGGTACACAGGATCTGATGTCCATGGCTTTGTGCGTGTATTGTGTGTTGTGTTTGTGTGTATTGGGGGGGGGGTGTCTGGTTGGTTCACTGAATCTAATGCCCAGGGAAGCATCTGTGTGTTGTGCTGAGCTCCAGGCAGCTCTTGCACTGGTCTGTGCCATTCCTGTGTTAAGCCCTGCCCCTGAGAAGGCAGCCGACTTGGGGCTGGGGGACTCACTTGTAGATGGGCATGGCGATGTGCTCCATGAAGCTGATCTGCAGCTCAGGGATGTAGGCCTTTTCCCGGTCCATCATCTCCATGGGGCGGTTGCCCATGGCTTTCTCCTGCAGAGAACAAGCACACGGGGTGTGAGCCCATGGCACGTGACATCCCTCCTCCCAGCCCAGCTCCCTCGACACCACTGACTGGCCGGTGATCCCTTGTGACACCAGCCTGTCTGGGGCAGTACAGTCTCCTATTGGCACATGCAGACCTGTGGATGGAGGGTGACATCCTCACTGCGCGGAGTGGCAGACCTGGGTCCTGTCTAGACCTGGCCCATGCACCAAGCATGAGCCCCCACCTGGGGGAACCTCACCCAGCCAGGATCGTTGTGGGACCCTTGGTGAGACACGCTCTCCCTGCCTGCAGCGCATTGGAAATGCCACCCTGACCCGCAGCAATGGGTGGCGTGGGAACAAAAGGGATGCAAGCCTGGACAAACCCACTGGCTGCCCCAGGGGGATTTCTCTGTACCTACCAGATCTCCCTGGGAGAAGAACTCCTTGTAGATCAGCTCCTGTAAAGGAAAGGCCATGGATCACACCGGCTTCACAGGCCCCATGCTAGCTCCTCTCACCCCTGCTGACTCGCCTGGCAGTGCCAGGCACCTTTGGCGAGATGCTCCTGCCGGCAGCAGAGCATATAGAACGAGGCCCTAATCCTTAAAACGACGTGGGTCAGGTCCAAGGGGCTCGAAGGACTGAGTCCCTGCTGTTCAGCCAGCACCTGGGGGCATCACAGAGCACTGGCTGCAGAGCCCACCCAAGACGTGTCCCATCCATGCACAGGGACCCGGGCACCTCGGCAGTGGGTGGCGGCTCCTACCCCAGGGGTACCACGTTTGAGTGCAGCTGGGGGCCCAGAGGCAGCGTACGGCCCAAACAGAAGAGTTCCTCCCCAGGCTGGGTCCCCACAAAGGAGGTGAGCCAGGCTGGCCCCACTGGTACTCACGGCAATCTTCCTGGTGGTTTTCCACCCTTTGGTCTGGTCTGAGAGGTCGCAGGAGGTCATGAGCAGGCACAGCAGCAGGCTGTGGTGCTGCTGGTTCTTCGGGTCATAGCCAACTGGGCCAGGAAGGGACAGGGACGAGGAGTGAGTTTCTGGGCACCAGCGGCACCCCTTTCAAGGCCTGAGTCCCCCTGTCTGATCCTGGCTGCCCCCTTCCCCAGGCTCTCCCCAGGCTCCAGTGGAGCCACCCCTCATGCTGTCTGGGAACCCCATGGCTCAGTGCAAAAAGCTCTGTCAAGCTGGGCACGCCCAGATCCCAAAGGGGTTTAGGCACCTAACTCCCCTCGGTGCCAGTGGGGTTAGGAGACTTTGCAGCCCTGACAGATGGATTCCCCTAGGTCTGGCCCATGGACAGGCTGCATGGCTCTGGGAGCTGTTCCCTGCCTCTTGCCTCCCACAGCTCAGGGTGGGTCTGGATTCAGTGTCCCTCGGCGTTCAGGGGATTTGCACCCAGATGCCCAATGGGGCTGGCGTAGGAAAGGAGCAAACCAGCGAGTGGCACCTGCCCCCCAGTGGCCACGTAGAGCATTACAACCTGAGATTTCCAGTCTCCTGGCCCCACATCTGGGCACGTTTGCTAGTGGCCGCTTTGGTTTGTGGCCAAAAGCAGGTGAAGGAAAAGGACCCGAAACTACCCAGCTTTGCCCTTTGTTCCCACAGCCTGGTTCCTGGGTGTGGGGTCCTTTACCTTCCGCCATCTTCTGCAGGTCCTTGAAGATCCGCAAATGGTGAGCGAGGTCTGTGGCCAGGATAATGTCCCTCATCAAATCCAGCATCCTTTGGTAATCCTGCAAGGCCAAACACACCCCAGATGACCGTCATATGTCTTGGTGACCTCATCCCATGAAGACGGATCGGCACCCAAAGATTGAGGGAGATCACCAAGGTCACCAAGCGACTCAGTGGCAGCATGAGGAATGGGACCCAGGAGCCCTAAGTCCCCGTCGCCTGTTCTAACCACTAGGACACGCTTCCTTCCTCCTTGCAGCCCTGTGGCTTTTATCCAGCGCAATCAGTGGCTGGCTTGGGGGCTGGCTTTAATCCGTGTGAGTTTCCCCTGGAAGCAAGAATCCCAATCAAAGACTCCTGGGACCCAAGAGGAGGGAGACTTAAATGTGTCTGATCCTGGAGCTGGCTGGCTGATTCGCCTCAGGAACAAGGCTGACTCGCGTCACTGGGAGAAGTGCTCCGGCTGGGATGGGGCTCTGCATGACTGACCTTTCTCATCCGGAGGAGAGGGCTCAGCTCCTGCCAGCCCTGGCTCGAAAGGGAAACAGTCTCACACCCATGTGTGACCTGAGTCCAAAAGCGCCAGGTAACCCTGGGCAGTAGAGCCTGGCTGGAGGGCCGAGGTGTCTGGTGGGTCAGGAGTGAGGGGCACGGACAGAGCCGAGGGGGCGAGCTTGTCTAGAAGCAGCCTGCATTTTGCCTGCCGCTCGGCAGTGCTGTGGGAGCAGTGTTTTCTGGTAGCCGGCCCGCGCCCATGGGGCGGTGCAGGTAGCCTGGACCCCACTCACCTTGCGAGAGAAATGGTCGAAGATGTTGCAGCCCTGGGTGTTCAGTATGGCAATGGCCTGTGCAAAGTGGTGTCTCTGTGGGAGGAGGGTTGCATTAGCAAGAGGACTCCATCGGGAGGCAGCACCCCCTCAACAGCCCCCCGCCCACAGGGGCACGTGTGGCAGGACCCCACACTGCTTGCTGCCCTGGGGGCAGACGGTCACATGCCAGGACTGTGGGGAATATGCTGGAGGAAATGGGGGCTTTCCCTCTCTCTCCTGGTCCCCAGTGGAGATGGGCAGACATGGGGGCCTCCATGCCCTCAGCTCTAGCCCTGGGAGCTCCGCACCCAGAGCAATGCTGCAGGAATAGCCTGAGGCTGAGAACTGATGTCATCATTCCATGGGTGAGCTCGGCAAGTGTGTGTGGTAAAAGAAACAAGACAGGGTGCAGGAGGAACGGCACCTTACCTCCATGACGGAGCCCTCAGAGCTGTACAGAGCTGCCAGGACGGATTTCTGGAAGAGAAGAGTGGCAAGGCCATGGCCGAAGGTTAATGGGCACAGCAGCCAGGCAGGTTCCCTCCCTGAAGCCCAGCCCGAGGGTGGACACAGCCCTGGGTCTGTGGCTGGCAGGGAGCAAGATCTGCAGCCTGTCTGTGGTGCAGGGGCCAAGATCGGCAGCCTGAGTCCCACAGCAGCAGCAAGGGGGACAGGCATGGTCTGTGGCTACGGCGCGCGGGCTCTATATTCCCCACCACACCCCACCCTTGAGCTCTCTTTCTGATCCGGGTCCAGGCTGCCCTGAGCACCCTTCTGCAGTGGAGAAGTCATCTCCTCAAACCCGACCCAGTGATCCTCACGCGGGGCCTGATGGCGGCAAGTTTCCAGCCCTCCTGCCTTGCAAGCAAGAAGCCAGGAGTTTATGGGGGACGGAGAATGAAAAACAAGCCAGCAAAACCATCCCCCATTCTCAGGTTCAGGGTGGGGGGTGGTGATGATTTTGAACAAAAGTTTGGGGCAGTCAGCAGGATTTAGAGATGGACGAAGCCATTCAGGGATCACCCAATGTCTTGGTTCCCACTGCTCTTTCTGGGGCGGCGAGGAAATTATGCCTCCTCCCCTCATCGTTTTCCACCTTCCTTTTCTCAGTGACATCATCCCATGTCCACAACCAGTCACAGGGCTCTGGTGTCCCCGAACGAGGTGTCCTGAGAGCCAGATCCCCCTGTGGCTTGGCCTCCCGCTCCGTCAGACAGCCAAAGCCCTGATGCCCAGCTGGTCTCCTGTAATACCGCAGCCTCAGTGGCCCATCTCCCATAAACCCCTGGCCTTACCGAAGCCACTTGGAAGGAATTATTTGTCCCTCTGTGGTCCAGGTCATGGCACATGCAGGAGATGAACAAGGCAAAGATCTCAATGTCCCTGTGGAGAACAGACTCATTGAGTCACGGTGATGTCTGGCTGGTGCCTCCAGCTCTCAGGGCCCAGCCCATACCCTCCTCTGCAGTCACCTTCCCAACTGTGCCACGGGAATCATCTCTCCGTGCCTCACGGCTGAACTCTGAGGTTGGCAGCCAAATTCTGCTGCCCTGATGGGAGGGGGCGTGTTTGCCTTTGAGCTCCAAGGACCTATCTTCTCTATAGGTGCAGGGACCACGTCACCTACCTGCTCCTGCCTGGCAGGCAGCCATTGCACACCTGGACCTCACGTTTTGGGGCAGAAAGCAAAGTGGGAAATAGTGCATTATGGGACAGCAGGGAGGTCTGTGTTCAACACCCTGACTCATGCAACATGCCATGGGCAAGCGGCTAGGACCTCCAGAGTGCAGCACAGCACCCCTTAGTGCCAGGCCGGGAAACTCAAGGGGAGAGCAGGGCTGGGGGCAGAGTGTGGGGATCCAAGGGAACCACCGGCCATGGGGTGAGGGGGCAGAGCCGGGGCAGGGGGAAGCTGGGGCATCTGCGTGAGACGTACTCCAGGTAGTTGACCAGCTCCAGGTTCTTGTAGAGCAGGTAGCAGAAGTGGGAGACGGAGAAGGCGTGCATCCAGTTGTGGTACGGGGGGTCCCGGTAGCCCTTCTTCACCATCAGGCAGAACCTGGCCAGAGCAAGGGAGAAGGGGATGAGAACACACCTGCCTGTCTGCGCCCACCTCAGCCTGGGCTAAGGCAGCTTTAGGATCGGGAACCAAGCAAGGCGGCCAGGCTCACACAGGCCACAAATCTGCTCCTTCCTGGCCCAACTCATTTGACTGGGCAGACAAGTGCTTGCTCGCCCTTGTCTCCTACCCCGACCCTGCTCCACTGCCTTCCCAGCTGAGAATCACCAAGTGCTTAGCACACATGGGTCAAAAATAGTGTAGTGGCTAGCACCTCTGCTTAATATGCAGATGGTCCTGGGTTCAATTCCCAGGGGGTTGGACTCAATGATCTCATGAGGTCCCTTCCAGCCCTATGATTTGATTGAATTTGGCCTCACAGGCTATGTCTACCCCTAAAAGCTTAGTTTGAACTAACCAGTTAGAAGTTAGTTTGACCTAACTGCAACTTTTAGTTTGAGCTAACTTTTCAGTTTGAACTGAAAAAGTGCAGCTAGTTAGAACTAAAAATTAGTTCAAAATAAAAAACACAGTTACTTCAAACGGACCACTAGGTCGAACTTATTTAGTTCAAACTAAGCAGTTAGTTCGAACTTAACATTTGACCTAACTAATTCAAACTAAGCTTTGCTCAGTTTGAACTAGGCAAAGCCTAGTGGAGATAGGGATCAAATTAGTCCAGATTAAGCCTCCTTAATCCAGACTAATTTGCTAGTGTAGGCATAGCCACAGTGTCCCAAGGAGACAGGCCAGGAGCATCAGCCCCACTTTAGAGAGAGGGAAAGTGGCACTCCTGATGTCTCCCTGTGGCAGGGATCCTGGATCCCACCCTCCCATCCCTGCCACTTGTTTCCAGCGTGGAGTCAACTGTGTGCTGGCTGCTGGCTGGTGCCCATAGCACCCTAATGCCGTGGGAACCGTCCTACACCGGGATCGCACAGTGAGATTTCTCCTTCCTCTTCTCTGGCTCCAGCCCTTCAAAGGCGCCCACCTGCTTCCACCACATGAACACGTGCTAGGCTCCCGCTGTAGATAAATACCCGAGGTGAGCCGCGAACGAGCTCACCTGGCCAACGTCTGGTGATCCATTTTGTAGTTGTTAATGAAATTCATGTCCTGGAGCATACTCAGGATGGCCTGCGGAGGGAAAGGGAGCCAAGAGCTGACTGAGAGGCTGTTTTTGGGCATGCCTGGCAGGGGCTGGCATGGTTCAAAGGGGCCTCAGGCTGAGCACGGAGACAGTGCCCTGCACCCCTTCATCTTTCCTTTGAGGCTGGAACCAGCTCTACTCTAAGTGACCACGGTGCCATGCCGAAGGCTGCCGGGCACCCTGCCCCTGGAAAGTGAGGCCAGCACAACTGATCTGCAGCCACAGCAGAATCAGAGAGTGGAGCAAATGCAGGTTTTAGTGCCAGGCTTGACTGGATGTTGTTTTTCCACTGTATAGCTTGGGAACTGAAGTGCCGAGTGATTTGCCCAAGGCCACAAATGCCAACTGTAGCAAACACCCACTTTGTGTGTCCTAGTCTAGCCCCCCAGCCACTGGCCTATCCTCCCTCTGTGTCTGCCACCATCGGCTAAGGACCCTTGGTGCCCGCTGCCCCCAGCACTGACCATCGTCGTGTCGTCCTCAGGAAGAGAGCGTGGCGTGTAGGTGAAATCTGCAAAGTTGAAATCAATGTCTGACGCGGGCCGGATACCATCTCCAAGCAGCTTTTTGTATTCGTCCTCCGAGACCTGCCAGAAAGACCCAGGAGAGGGTTGGAGTGCCAGGAGACTAAGCCGGGGCCTGTCAAAATTGCTGCAGATGTGGACTGCGTTGAGCTGGGCAGGTGGTGTCACGCTGAAATCCTCTGCTGGGTACCAGAGGGTCTCCCACGCCAGAGATACTCTGCAGAGCCCACCAGTGCGGGGGCCAGCTAGCGCTGGCATGACAGTGGTTTTCTTCTGCTGGCCAGAGTCAGCTTTCAGCCATATGGGGGTAAATGCAGAGCAGTGGCTGCGGAGAGGCCGGCAAATTGACATTCGTGGGCCTGCCCCTAAAATGCAGCCACCTCTGCATGGAGCGTGGTGGTCACCCTGGATGTGTAGACCAGTGGACCTAGAGGGAAGGTTAGCCACAGGCCCCCAGCGTCCCCCATCCCCACCCACGGCTCAGGGCTACTGAGACAGCAACAGCCGGCCCTGCATGCCTCCCCAGCCTGGTGCGCCACGCCTTCAGCCGCCTCCTACCTTCATGTGGTACATCATCATCTCGTTGGCCAGGTGGCTGCGGTACTGGGCTTCATGCACCTTCTTGTACAGCAGCGACTGGAAGGACGGGGTGGAGATGGGAGTTAGAGGCCAACCAACGCAGCCCTGCATTCACTTGTTCCTGCCACCCTTGGCTTCTAGCTTTCCCAGGGCCTGGTCTCTGCCCCCTGCCCACAGCATGAGTCTCAGAGCTTCACGTTTCCTCCCTTGCCTTACTGGCCTCCTGTGTCTAAGGCACAGAGCGCTGACAGGCGGCTGTGCTCCAGAGCCCTAAAGCCTCTGACTCAAACTCACACTCACATGGACTCTCTGCTCTTCTCCCCTGGCCTTCACCTATAGCTGGAATGCAGCCAGCTCTGGGGTGGAACAAACACACAACAGCTCGGGATGGGCAGGGAAGAGTCTGGTATCAAGTCGCAGGGACATGAAGAGTTTTCTGTGCTACAGTCTGGCCAGGGTAGCAGGACTAACCCTGCTCTCTCTGAGACAGCAGCCTGGAAAGCCCCACAGCAGGCGGCAGGCCAGCGGACATGGGAGAAAAGTGCTGCTGTAGGTTGATGGATGTCTGGCCTCTGACCCTCCCCGACTGGCTATTCTCTGCATCCGCCGCTCACCAGGGTCCTTGGGAGCATCGAAGGCTGGACCCCACCTGCCAGTACCTCAGCCCTGGGTAGAGAAACAGACCCCTTCACCCCCAGCCGTGGGACTCAGGGATCAGTCCTGACACTTACGTGGGCAATGCTGATCCCGCAGTAGATGGAGAAAGCCGTGGCCAGATCCTCGTCGAACTTACTGAACCAGGGGCCGTTGATCTTGTTGACCAGCTCTGCCACTCCGATGACCTCTGCAAGTGCAGCGAGATCCCAGTGGATACACAGCCGGGCAGATGCTGGCAGGAAACCCCATGGGCCTGGCCTGGAAAACCCGTAGTGGAGCCCGTCCTCTGTCCTGTCTAGGACATGGCCTGGCCCTTCGGCGTTTGTGCAGCACCGAGCACTGGGTCTGTTTAAACCCTCCCTGTGGCGCAACTAACAATGGCATGAACGTCCAGGGAGGTGGGCTGGAGACGCACTCGGCTCTTCGGCTTAGCTCAGCGTGTGCCTGCCCAGGGACGATATCCACCTACTGCTGATGGCCAGCCAGGGGAGTTGCACGTAAAGCACAGGTCGTGGGGGTCAGTGCCATGGGGTGCGAGGCCCCAGGGTCTAGTTCAGCAGCCTGCCAGCGCCAGGCCAGGGGTGGCCCGTGGGATTTCAATAATAAATGTCCAGTGGCTGAGATGACTTTGCCAGACACAGCAGAGCAGGACTCAGGTTAACACCCCAGTTAGTCACCATAATGCCCTGCCCAGGGGTGATGTTCAAGCCCTGGCCGTCTGCTGGTGCCAGCAGAGGCTTGAAGCTATTTCCAGGTGTCCGTGGGAAGCATGGGGCGGGGTGATTTCGTTTGGTGCAGAGCAGGAGTCCAGTTCATGGCCGGGGGGTCACTTAGCAATGTGATACTCCACAGAGGAGCAGCAGCCAGACTTTCCCAGGGGACACCGATGCTCACGTCAGTCTGAGCAGTGCCAGGACAAGGGCAGGGCCCCCCAAGCAGACCAGCGCTACCTAGGCCAGGTTCTGGGGCTCCTCCCAGCTGGGGATCTCAAAGCACATTGGGAACCCTGCGTCAAGTCTCACAGTTAAGTCGCCTGTATGTTGACTCTGTACCCGGATCCTGAGTGACGGCAAGTGGCGTTGTTCTGCCGACCGCCATGGAGATTTGCCAGTTAACACCAGCTGAGGATCTGACCCAGATGTTGGGATTGATGGGGAAACTGAGGCACTGAACGGTTTAGTGGGCTGCAGTGGGCTGGTAACAGGCTCTCCTGCATCCCAGCCCTGTGCAGTAACCACAAGCTCACCCTGCCTCCCAGGGCAATGAGATGAAATAGCAAAGGCAACTGGGCTGGGCATCAGTTTCCATCTTGCCAGGGACTCTGTCCCCAGGAGAAAAGCTGGAATCGTCACAGCAAATGGCACTTTGCCAAGACTTGGGGCAATTTACATGCCCTCCTCCCTTCTCCCAGCCCACCCCCTGACAATGGTCAGCACCGTGAACCTTAGCTATGGAGTGGGGAAACCGAGGCACAGAGTGGTCAGATGCCTTGGCCAGGATCTCATAATCGTAGGAGTTTTGTGGGGCTCCCTCATCCTCAGTCCCGGCGGTGATTCAGAGCTGGTTGAGCCATCTCCCCCACCCTTTGCAACTGTGCAGCTGCTTCCCTCCTGCTCTGTCCCCTGCCTGGGCTTCCCTGTCAGCTGGTCTTTTCTCCTCCCCCAAACCAGGAGACAAGGAGGAGCCCCGGCACCTCAAGGACATGGGCCACGGCAGTGACCCCCAATGCCCAGAGCCACCCCGGCACTCACCATGGTTTTCGTTCTTGATGGGGAAGCAGAGAATGTTTCGGGTCCGGAAGCCAGTGCTGTCGTCCACCCCCCGGTAGAAGAGGGGGTGGGAATAGGCGTCCTTGATGTTCAAGATCTTTCCGGTCGTTGCCACATGCCCTGCGATGCCCTGATCCGCCGGGATGCGGATTTCGTAGCTCTGAGGAGAGGCATGGATGCAGAGACGTTGCCTCCATCCTATCCAGTTCTGGCCCAAGTCCTGGCAGCCTTCCAGTGCCCCATCCTCCCAGGCTCAGAGACCCATCTCCCCTCGCCTGTCTCCCGTGATCTGGTCCCATCTAGGTCTTCCCAGACTTGGATCCTGTCCTGCTCCCAGCTGAGTCGTCACCTCCCAGCCTTCACCCCGCAATGCCCTAGCTCCAGTCTCTGGCCCTAGGGTGAGACTGCTGTCCTCTTACGACCAACCCTTGTGTGGAGATGCTGCTCTGAGCCACCCTTGGCCTCCCTTCTTCCCCTGGGGCACCATCCTTTCAACCCGCCTCTGCACATCTTCCCACGGCTGACGAGCCCCAGGACTGGCCGGCAGGACTCACCTCATCATCCACCACGCCCCCGTCAAACACCTTGGCCACCAGTTCATGACTGTACCTGTCCAGCAGGAAAACTGAGCAGCTGCAAGAGACAAGAAGCCCTGCTCAGTCAGATCTCAACCGGACACCCTTGGCCATCCGGCACTGGCCCTTTGCAGGCAGTGGAAAAACACCCATTGACTCCACTTGGTCTACGGTCAGGTCCTGGGTCTCCTGCTATCACATCTGCCCTTGGGATTCATTGACACCCCCCCACCAGGAAATGAGGGGCTACCGTACCCTGGTAGGACGTTCCCTTGAGATTTAACAACCATGATCCCAGCCTCTGCAGTTGAGGCTAAATTCTGGCTGGGTAATGATATTCCGCTTTCTTCGGTTTCCCCTCTTCTCCTGTCTGGGCAAGCTGTTCTTCACTTCCTGTCCTGAACCATCCAGTGCTCTGGGGCACTGAGAAGCAGCTGCCACATTCTGCCCCAGAGGTGGCTGCATTTCTGTGGTGGATGGAGATCCTTTTGAATGGATGTGAAACATTTGGGGGCTGAGTTAGATTAAACTAACTGGTTTGCCGAGGGCTGTGTTTTCTGGGTGGCCTATTCCTCTATCCTTGTCCTTCCCTGCTGCTTTTTCCATGAAAATTGGGCACATTAAACGCAAACAGGGATGTTAAGAGATAAAGACTTCACGTCCTGTTACATTTACAAATGCAAACAGCTGAGAAGATGACAATTAAGTTTGGAAATGTGTAACCTTAACAGTGTTCCCCGGGCTACGTAACCTTAACTCTGCCCTCCTGAGTCATGTAACCCTAACACCAGCCCCAGGACACAAGCCCCTTACTCTGCCCCAGGGCACATACTTTTAACATTTTGCATCTGCACCATTTTGATGCAGTCATGAAGCACACAATTATGTTCTATTTCTCAGCCATTACGCTGCACTGACCAAATGTCTCTCTGGGTTGCGATCTGGTGCAGCAGGAGCCAAAGAAAACCCTCATCCCTTGAGCCCTGCATGAAGTGCTTTGCTTGTACTCAAAGAGGTGCCGGAGCCCAAGCAATATTTTTTACATTTGGAAGTGACGTGGCCAGCACAGAGGTGCGGGGACTCCATCTTGGCAAACCTTGGCACAAATTAAGCCTGGCCTGAGTCTTGCCAAATTTGCCCACCCCTCGTCTTTGCAGACCCTTGTGTGAATAGGGCCCAGTGCTGATGAGACTCACAAACACAGTGCTGGGCCCTGCATTTGTCTACTTAGGGGGTGGGGAGGCGTCCTTGTGGCTGTGCCTGGCGGGCAAACCTGGCATGCTCTGGGCGTGGTGACAACAAGCCTCAAACACCAAGGGGCTGCTTCCCTTCCTCCCAAGACCACAGGGTAACACGGGGCGGGGATGTGATCCTCAGCTTGCTCCATGCTCCCCTTGTTCCATGCAATGAGCTGGAGCAAGCCAGCAGCCGTGCAGGCCCGACCCTGGGCAGAATCAAGAGAAATTGGCTCAGAGGCACTGCTTGATCTGCTCCTATTCACACGGAGGGAAATGAGAGGAGAGAAATCTCCAGGTTTGCTGCCCTGTTGGGGTGCGGCACGCCCAAAGGCGAGATTCCACAGGGGAGGTGTTGTTCAGAGCTGTAAAAATAACCTTTGAGGACTGGCTTTTCCCAGGAACAGCTGTTCCCGGAGCATGTCCCTGTGCCAGGAGAGTTAGAAACACACAAGGGGTATCCGAAGGGCACCCAGGCCGGCTTTCTCCCTCCGCCCCCAGGGTAATGCCCCACAAGGAGCAGCCACTCACTCACATTTCAGCGTTGCTGAGGTTCCGGGCTTCCGTGATGATCTCCTGGAGTAGCACGGACACATCGTCTGAAGGGGAAAGGCAGATGGTTGGCAGTTCAGATTGAACCCTGGCAGCATGGGAAGAGCCAGGGCAGCTCTGGGGACATGCAGCCCCTTCACCTCTAGGTCTGAGTCACCTGAGCTGCGTCCGTGCAAGGCAAGGGGCTGCCCCAAGTTTGTGACACCCCGGAGCCAGAGATAAGAGGCTAAGACAAGATCCTGGCCCGAGTCTGTTGCTGGGAGGCTGGGCTCCATCCCACACCATGTTCTTACCCTGGCAACAGCCACAGCAAGTCACTGCCCTGCCCAGTGCCTCAGTTTCCCCACTGGTACAAAAGGACAGGGTCACCTGTCTCTTCCTTGTGTGAGATACCCGGAGGATGAAGGCATGCTATATAAAAGGTGATTGAGTCCAATTCTGCCTCCAGTGACACAGGGGTAAATCTAGACGAATGTCACAGAGGCCCTCCTTGGGGTCACTGAAAGCAAGAACTAGCCCTTAGCATCATGGCTCGAATTAATATGCAAGCTAAATTCTGTGAAAGCAGGACTTAATCGAGACTATGGGTTCTTTTCCCATTACAAAGGGTAATTTGACTTCAGGCTTCCCATGGTTTGAGCCTGTAAACTGCTCTGATTTGCTGTTACTTTATGACCTGATCCTATGTTTTACACCCCCTTGCATTCAGTTTCATTCCTTTCTGTAAGTTCACCCATCTTCAAAGCATCTGAGGAAGTGGGATCTTCTCCCACGAAAGCTCATGCAAAAAATAAATCTGTTAGTCTTAAAGTGCCACACAACTCCTTGTTGTTTTTTTTCTGCTCTGTGGCCCTGACTCTGCAAGTCCCTGGGTGCACAGATGTGGCTGTTTGCCTCGTGGCCGGGCTTCTCTCCCAAGGCAAACAGATTTTTGCAGCAGGCTGTCGCTGGTGGCTTGGCCCAGCCCCAGCTGCTGTGCAGTCATTTATCATGGCCTCACACCACCGGGGCTGGGTAGGTGCAGCCCGGATGAGCCCTGCTCTTTGTGAGAGATCCAGCTCAGCCTTATCTCTGCGGTGTGGGTCTCCACAGGCCTCGGGCAGCACCAGAGAGGAGCCAACAGCGAACACTGTTAAATTGTCTGGGGGCACGAAGCCCACTGGAGGTGGCCAGTGAGAGCCCAGAAGGCCAGGAGGGGAAGCCAGGCGACTAACCATCTAACTAAGCAGAGGAAAGCTGGCCTAATGGCAAAGAGGCTGGTCTGTGACCTGGGAGGTTTGAGTGCAGTTCTCTGCTCCATCACAGACTCGCCACGTCACTTTGGGCAAGTTGCTTGGAGAGTCCAGAGGACAGCAACAAAAATGATCAAGGGGTTGCAGCACATGACTTATGAGGAGAGACCTGAGGAAAATGGGCTTGTTTAGTCTGCAGAAGAGAAGAGCGAGGGGCGATTTGACAGCAGCCTCCAACTACCTGAAGCGGGTTGCAGGGAGGATGGAGCTGGGCTGTTCTCGGTGGGGGCAGATGACAGGACTAGGAGCAATGGTCTCAGGTTGCAGTGAGGAAGGTCTCGGTTGGATATAAGGAAAAACTTTTTCCCTAGGAGGGTGGTGAAGCACAGGGACGGGCCTCCAAGAGAAGTGGTGCAATCTCCATCCTCAACAAAGCCCCAGCTAGGATGGTTTAGTTGGGCTTAGTCTGGCTTGAGCAGGGGTTGGACTAGATCCCTCCTGAGGTCCCTTCTAATCCTCACTTCAAGCAGTCTGTGCCGTGTATGTGTGTATGTTGTGAGAGATGCTGCCCGCCAGCGATTGTTGTTGGTTCACGTGCTGGGACCTTTTTGGTGCAGAGAAGTCAGGGTTCTGGCCAAAGGGCTGTGGCCCATTAAATCCATGCAAAGAGGCTGCCACAGATTTACCACAGGGCCCCTGTCCACTAGGAATGTGTCTTCCCCGAGGTCCCAGCCTGGAACCACCAAATCCAGCCAGGCACATTTCCAGACCTCGCAGTGAAAGGCTCCCTGCCCCATTTCCCGTAGCCAGCCCACTGGAGAGTCACGTACTAATACCCTAAATTGCCAGTGGGAACGGAAAAAGCCACTTACCCAAGTGTGTAAACAGGTTCTTAGCCACTTGCAGCAGCGCCTGTGGGGAAAAGTGACAGGTGGTTAACAGGTTCATTAACGGCGTTAATTAGACAAATCTGCTCCACTCCCTCTTCCATCACCCTGGTGATCAGTCGCCATCCAAAGCTCCCTTCCGTCTTCCTGCCTGTGACCTACACAATCTTCTCCAAAACCCCCGTTTCTGCCTAATTAGACCTCATTACCTGCCACCCAACAGCTCAGGGATGGATGGATAGCAACATGGCGGGAAAACAGAGACAGTGAGTGTGCCCGAGTGCTGGGTGGGCTGCTGTCAGCTCGGTAGTGATAGGGCAGCAGTAGAGACCAGGGCGCTGCTGTGCTAGGTGCTGTACATACACAAAGTGACACACAGGGATGGCTTAGATAGTCCTTGGTCCTGCCATGAGCTCAGGGGACTGGACTTGATGACCTTTCATGGTCCCTGCCAATTCTATGATTCCACGGTCCCTGCCCCAAACAGCTTACAGTCCGACAAGGCCCATCACCGGACACTATTTCCCAGAACCATGTCGAGGCATTGCCCCACAGTGCCACCAGAGGGCACCCCAAGCATGAGGTTGAAGGAGAGGCGAGCAAATGATTCTAGCAAAGGGGCGTGAATGTGCTTGGTGGGGTTTGGAGCGAGCCCCATCTGACACTGTCAGGAAGCAGGCTAGGGTGAGAGTTGAGCTAGATGAGCATGTGAAGGCAAGCAAGTCAGCGTGTGCAACCGGGTGGGGGCATAAGCAGTGCCAGCCTGTGTGACCGTGGGATCTCTGCTGAGCGTGTCAGTTTGTGAATGCACGAGGGGATCTGCATGTGCAAGGGAGTGTGGCATCACCTGCATGCCTGGGCATGCCAGCAGAGGCATGTGCAGTGGTGCAATACTGCAAGAGAAACAGTAAGTGTGCGGGACCTCTTGCTTTTCACAAGCATGCCTGCGTACATTCACTAACCCCGAGCAGCAGCAGATCCAAGCGTTCGAAGATTTTCTCCAGCTTTGGCTAAAAAGGTCCCAATCAAACTTTTCTGCCAATCAGAAACCCAAACAGTTTCGGCTTCGGTCAGTCACTGAGTTGGCAGGAAATGTGTCCTTTGGACAGCAATGTTTTCTGCCTTAACCTTTCCACCAGAGAATGAGCTTCTCTTTTAAAGCAAAATGCCAGAAAAGTGGAACAGCTGGCTTTGAAAAGTTTGCCATGCAAGGTTTTGACATCTTCTGAATTTTTCTTTTTCCTCAAACATGTTTCCAGCTGGGAGATTCACCATGCCAGAGCTGGTTCTGTGAACGTTTTAACCCATCAGCAGCTTTTGGTAAAAAAAAACATTTTGTCAAGATGTTCCCGGCCAGCCGAATGCCAGAGCAGGCCAGGAATCCTGCCCAATAGGGGGCAATGTTACACTGACGTAAATGCACCCTTAGGTCTGGCTGAGATGACACGCCCTTGCAGAAGGCGCTTTGCAGAACGGCTGGTGCCAGGGGCTTGGTGCATAATCTGATGTGTGGAATCAGCATCCCCCACCAGCAGGCTGCATGGGGTCCATGAGAGCAGCCAGTTCTCTGGGCTGCAGCCCACATCTATGCCCCATGTCGAGGAGAAGCATGGCCTAGTGGTTATAGCTTCAAATTGGTTCTCAAAAAAGCTGAGTTTAATTCCTGGCTCTGTGACTGACTCCCTCGATGACCAGAGGCCAGTCACTGCACTGCTGTGCCTCAGTTTCCCCTCTGTCAAGTAGGCCTGATGATTGTGTCTTGTCTAGTCAGTTGTGGAGCGCAGGGACCATCTCACAGAGAAGTGCCTAGCACGATAGGGACCAGTATGAACGAGACCAGTGGGCGCTGCTGTTCCTTGGATCTGCTGCCAGCAGAAACCTCCTGTTCCTGGCACTTCCTTCCCCCGCCCATGCCCAAAATCATGGGGGCTGGTGCCAGAAAGGATGTGGGTCTGTCCAAGCACCAACTCTGACCCCAGCCAATGTTCTGCAGCTCAGCTACGTTGGGGAAACAGGGAAGACCCTGGTGAGGAAAGAGCTTGGGGCAAATGCCACTCAGGGTGGACTGTGACGAGGCAGCGTCAGCCTTTTGAGAGGCTAATCTGGGAATCAGCCCAGCCAACATGTGTGTGGATGGCTGCCCCTGCTGGAGGAGGCTGGGTACACCTGCCCTGCAGTTCACTGGCTGGTGGCGAGGTCTTGAGCAATGGCGACGACCTTGCTGCTGCCAGTCCAAGCGCCATTCTCCGTAGCTCTCACCAGCAGAGGCCTGTCTTTTGCTGCCTGTGCAGGACACCCCAGATGACCGTGGTGCCCGCATACTCAGCACAGGGCCAGTGAGCCACTGTGCACTTTTCCCCGGCACCATCAGAGGAAAGAGGCAGACGTTGGGGCTGGCAGAGGCTTCCCCAATAGTCTGTGCATCTCTGCAGGGCAGAGCACGGCGCTGTGCCCAAAGCCTTCCCCAACATCTCAGTGCCATCTCATATGACATTTGCAATTCAAATCCACATGTCTCGGCAGTGCAGGCTCATGAAACCGCCCCCCCACACCTGATTTGTGCAGTCTGTCCTAGCCGCGTGACAGGTGGCGTAATTAGTTGTGCGGTGGGCACCGTGACTGGGAAGGGCTGCAGAGAGTGGTATCAACTCATTTCCATTCGGCGCCCTGATGGGTGGGAGATGATGGACCCAGCCTGGGTGGAAGTGGATAGGCAGGGTGACACCGGAGGACGAAAGAGCAAAGCCCCTGGCGGACAGGCTATGAGCAGTGGGGCAGGGAGAGGGGCAGCAGAGAAGGGGCAGACGAGGGAGAGGCTAGATTCCCTTGTGATTAGGAGATCTGGGGGCTGCACCCAGCTTGATCATAGATTCACTTAGTCCTGGGGCAAGTCCCTTCAGCCTTGGGCCTCAGTTTCCCCAGCTGTAAAGGAAGGGAGAGACTTTCCTAACTCACAGAGGGGGGCCACGAACTTTAATCCACTCATGTCTGCAAGGTGCTTAGATCCAGCTCAGGAAAGCGTACAAATTACCAGGGTACAAAGGCTGGCTGCAGGTAACCCCACACAGCCAGCCATGGGCAGCTCCTGATCATGGGGGTAGTGATCCCCCTCCTGAAATGTGTGGGACTTTCCTGGCCTGCCAGACAATCAGTTACACGGGAGACTGTGAAACATCCTTGCACCAATAGTGAGATGCTCCCTGCATGGACTCCAGCCCTTTCCTGCTCCAGGGTTTCCCAGAGGGGACCCCGGGTTCAGACAGCCCTCCTCGGAGCAGTTTGCTGGCTGGGCACCCGGCAGGTAAGGGCCAGCTAGTGCAACCACCTAGTGGTGCTCGAGGTCCAAAGGTCTAGCCCTGCGCCGGCAGGGGGTGGAAATCAGACATCCAGCCCGCAGTGGGAACCCACTTCGAACCCTTCTCAAATGCCCTCCTAACCCCACACTGTCCCCCATGCATTACCCTCACCCCCACATCCTTCCACAGTTCCACCTTCCACCCATGCTCACTGATGGAGCCTGCGGCCCCCTTACCTGGCACTCACACTTCAGTTTCTGCTCCTTCTGGAAGGCCAGCGTGCTGGTCAGAACGGTGGACGTGTAGCAGAAGCAGTGGAGGATCCTGTGCTCGTCGGCCTCCGTGTAGCTAAAGCAAAAGTGAGCCAGTCAAAGCAAGTGAGGGCACGTGGCAGTTCCTGCAGCCAAACCCTGCTCAGCTGCAAAGCTGGACGGGCACCAGAAACCCTTTCCAGAGGTTCCTTGAAATGCAGCCACCTCTGGGGTGGGACATGGTAAGTGTCCAGTTCACCTCCTCTCTCCAGGATTGCTCCAACACCCAGCTCCCCGGGCTCACTGCAGCGCTGCCTGGTCTGTGTAGCATGGCCGAGAACTCGGCTCCTAGTGGGACCAACTCAGGCATTGGCCAGGTGAAAGTGGCAGGCTCCCCGGGCAAGGCAGGCCCATAGTCTGCAGCAGGAGGAGGGAGCAAGTGGGGACCAAACGGGGTCGCTATTGCAGGGCTATGGCCCAGCAAATCTCCCCTCAGGAAATCCTGAAGTGGTTCCCTGTCTCCCCATTCTTCCTCCCCGGTGCCCCAATTCCTCCAGCAGCTGTTTGCTGCTCAAAAATCCCTGCACCCATCTGCAAGCGTTCCTCCTGTCGGGAAGGTCTGTCTGCCCCAGGAGAGGCGATGCGGGGTGAATGAGGAGGCAAGGGGCTGACGGCAAGTGCACCAGCTGGGCATTATTGGACCCTGACTCCCGACTGAGAGTGAATCTCCAAGATCGCCAGAGCGTCCCAGGCCAACTTTCATCCTGAGCAAGGCTGGGGTGGAGAAGTTTGCTTGGGGGAAGCGCCTAACCAAGTTTATTACAGCAGTGCCCAAGGGCCAGCCAAGAGCTCAGTGCCCCTGCGCTAGGCGCTGTACACAGGGTGAGCAGCTGATAGTCCCTGCCCGGAAGAGCCAACAATCTTCATAGACCGGCCAGCCCCGAGGCGGGTAAGGGGTAGAACGGATCAGCAGAGTGAACCTTGGCGGCGCAGCAAATGGCGTGGAAGTGCCACGGTTTGTTTTGGGGAGAGGAGCAGCTACATGGGAAGGGAAAGCGGGGAGGGGGCTGAGGGAGGAAAAGAGACTCCGGTGCAGGGTGATGCTCGGGGAAAAGATCTGCAGGGGAAGAGGAAGGCTGGTGCCAAGGGAGAAAGTCCAGGTCAAACAGCAGTGAATCCTCCGGAGTGTGGGTGAAGGGGTGGCCAAAGCTGGGCCCCATTTTAACCCCTCCCCATTTCCTGGAATGGATGGCCACCCTCATAGTGATCCTGCATTAGCCCCCAGCTAAAGGAGCCTCTGGCGACCTTCAGGCAGGCCAGCGAGTTCACCACTGAGAAGAACACGGCTGCCATGATCTTAGAGGGAAAAAAAACTCCAAGGCCCAGCATGCAAAGCACCAGCTTCGCCTTCTGTCAGGCTCTGGACAGAGCACACTGCATGCTGGGACTTGGAGTTTTTTGCAGGAGCTGGAGCATCACACAGCTGACCATGGTGCCCTGCCAGAACCTGCCCCACCTCCCCAGCCAGGAGACCATCTCTGTACCCTACAGGCAGCCAGGCTCCAGAGCGATTTCCCACTAGCCCAAGGTCATCAGGCTCCCACTGCTGGTGGGAGACTGGAAGAGATGGAGCAACAATGAAGGGAGGGAGTGACGCCTAGTGGCCAGCACAGAGGGGACTGAGGTGGGCACCTGCAAGGTGTGTGGGGTCACCAATCTGCTTTGGCCCATGGACCTCCCCATGATCTGTGTCCCACCGGCGCATCTCTGCCCAAAGACCATGCAGTTGGGGCCAGGCCCCACCATAGGAAGTGGAGTCGCCGTCAGTACAGGGCTAGTGACATGGGAACAGCCTCCCACTCACCTCTCTCCTCCCTGCTTGTTGAAAGCACAGGCTAAAGCCACCACCTGGGAGGTGGCCCGGCTGATGACTGGCACGCACAGCATGGAGGTCACCTCGAAGCCCAGCATGTTATTAAGCTGCTGATGCTCCTCCTGGGGAGAGAAGAAACAGAGCGGGGCGAGGGTCAGACGTGGGCCCCGAGGAATGGAATTCCCACAGTGTCACACCAGGGTCAGACACCCTTCCTGACTCTACATAAGATCCCCCCGTTTAGGCACCCTGGGGGTGCATTAATCCTTTAGGCCACAACATTGCACTGGGAGCTTGTGTTCTACCACTATCCCCAAATCTTTTTCAGGTCCCTTCTTCTCAGGACAGCGCACCCACAGCCCAACGGTTCGGCCTACTGTCTTTGTCCCTCGACGTATGTGCCGCGAAAGAGGGCAGAATGTGGGCGTTGTGAAACCCAGCGAAGGTAACGCACTAGTTATGTGTGTAAACAGCCCTCCATCTTCTGACTGCAACTGCCCACCCTGTTTGTAACAGGAAAAAGGGCAAGGATGTTGCAAGTCCCTGACTCCTGTTTGCAAGCCCCAACTTGAGAACCGACCCCTTAGTGGGAAGCAGCGAGGCCTAGAGGATGTAGCATGACATTGGCCAGCTGGACGATCCTGGGCAAGTCATGTCACTGCTCTGTGCCTCAGTTTCCCCATCTGTGAACCAGCAGCGATGCCACTAAAGCCCTTTACAATCTCTGGACAATAGAAGAGCACGGGATTAATGTTTTATGAATTCTTTCCGCACAGATGGCTCAGTAGCCGCTCGCTGATAACAGCCTCTGATCACCATCTCCAGCCTTGCGGCTGGGACACATGGATGAGTGGAACTGTCTGTTCTGTACACCGCTGCCACGGGGAGAGTTTGCAATGTTGATCTGTCACAGCTGGCTTCTCAAGGAGAAAGACAACCAGAGCGAGGGAACTGGGGAGCAGCCTGTTATTGAACGCAAGGACAGCCAGGCCCGGGATGTTTATATAGCCAACACTATCAGCCACTAGGATTTTCTGCTATGAGTCAGTCTAAACAGCTGTTTACCCCTGTTGGGCTACACAGCTTTTCCTCTTTATCCTTTCTGGAGTAATTCCTGAGCTTCTGCACTTCACCAGCTGCTGCGGGGCTGCTGAGGGCAGGAACAAAATGCTTATCTCTGCCTTGCCAGAGCCCTGCAGGACACTGCACGTGACCAGCACTGAGAGGCGATGGGCATTTTTGTTCATGTGCTTTAAAAAACCAAACCGCCTGGTTCTTCTGCATTAAACAGAGCAAACAAGAATAGAAACAAGCAGTGTAATGCAATACTGCAATGAGTTGGCTAAGTCTGAAGGGGCCTTCCGCTGAGTGGAACCAGAACAGCTAGGCTGTGTGTCATAGGCCCTGTACTGCCATTGAGAAATACTGAATAGATGTGCTTTTTTCTGATGGTGACGCTCTTCCACTAGAGACTGGGCTGATGGCCACAGGACAGCCTGCAAGCTGGGTTCCCAAGCAGCGGCCTCATTCCCTCCACTACCCCAAAACTTATTTATGGTCACTTCACCCCCTTAAGACTTTCTAAGTGGACTGTCCACCCAGACAGGATGACAGATTGCCAGAGGCATAGATAAACCATCTCCCTGAGCCGTGAGTTGGCTCCTTGTCACCACAGATGCCAGGAAAGGCTTTGCACTGATGCAGGGGTAGATGTTCGGCAAGCTTGAGATGTGTGCATGGCTGCATTATTTCTCAGCAGTGGTGAAACCAAACAGCTTCTTGTTTGCAACCTGCGCTTTAAAGCCACCAGATCAATCAGTCTTGTATGATCCAGACAGAACCTGCACAGGAACTTTGATGGCCATCCTCACGGGACCACTGGCACTCCAGTGGAGAAGTTGTGTTAACATGTTGCACCAGAGAAATAATGAGGCACAGAGACACTAAATGACTTGCTCAAGGTCACCCAGGGCATCTGTGGCAGAGCTGGTGTCTTGCGTTCCAGTCCAGCCCCTGGACGATCAGCTTTTTCCTCAGCTGGTCTTCTTCACAGGGCAGGCCTAGATGATGCACAAAAGAGCCACCGAATGTCCAGATTCCCTGGGGCTCAAAGCTAGCCCGTTCCTGGCTGACTCATGCCGGGATTAGTCCTTCCAGTGGAAGTCTTCAGGGAGTTGCTCCCAGACCGGGCCTGTGTTCAGATCTGGCCTCAAAGTGACCCCTCACATGCATCAAACTGTGGTTCCCCAGCTCCGATCACTCTCCTTGGCGCAGGGAATCTCCCCTGCTGCAGGATGCAATGGTTCTTGCCTCCACAACATGAGCCCTGAGCTTGGCTGCTAACAGCATGCACTAACGCGGGAGGAGCAGGTGCTCATTCAGGCCTCCGGGACTGCATCCTGACCACCGGCCCCATTCCAGCTCTGCTGATGTACATCAAGCCCAGGCTGCAGCCCAGCCCCTCCACCCACCTTTCCAGCCCTGGGCTCCCTGTGCAAAGCCTTCCAGCCACACAGCACCGTGCAGCACAAGAATGGATTGAATATGCTGAGACCTCTGAAACTCAGTTCACTTGTAGCCAGAGCCAGGACACAAAGTCAACGATCTCCAATGGGGAAAGCCTCCCCCTCGAAGGCAGAGTCTGCAAGTGGCTCCTCCTGAGAGCACTACTGGCTTTGGGTGTGCTGCAGAGATGGATGATGCCTAGCCTCTGAGACGGCTCTTATCCATGATGCAGACATGAGGACGCCATCAGAGGCCTGGCATGGGATGCACTGAGTTTGTTTGCCAGCTGGCGGACAGGCCCTTTAATCAGTGCCGGATTTCCCATTAGGCACTGTAGTGCCTAGGGTCTACGAAATTTTTAGGGCCTATGAAGGAGGGAAAAAATTAAAAAAGCAGAAGAAATAAGGAAAATCACATGGTTTAGCATTAGAATAGTTTAAAGTGCATCATGTCAATGGATGTAGTTCAACTGGCGTTTACCCCTCTTTTTGCACATTCAGAGTGAAAACGCCGAGGGCCTACGAACACCAAAATCCGGCCCTGTCTTTAATGGCTCTGTGCACTTGGTTGCGGGGTCTGGCGTGCTAGTCTCCATGTCCCATGGCCATCTCCTCTCTTGTGCGGTCAGGACCAGCCAGTCACCACCAACTGCTGTGGCAGAACACCTCCCTTGCTTGCAAGAACAGAGGGTCCACGTGGCCCATCAGGCTCGCATTGCCAAGAGGTGTGGAAAAGCACCTGCGATGATCAATCTAGACTCAGCCGCAGCCAGCCCTGGCTCCCAACCTCGGATCTCAATGCTGTTTTGCACGAGTGACAGATCAGGGTCCAGCGCTGCCCTGTCTCCTCCTCCAACGGAGCTGCTGGCTCCGGCATCTGGCCACCTCTAGGACAGCGTTCGGAGATTAGACCGCCACCGAGTGATCCTCTAAGCCGACCTCCTGCATACCGTAGCCCAACTTTCACCAATGGATTTCTGTGCTTCCAAGTCCAAGAGTTGTGTTGAACTAGAGCAGGAGAGCAGTTAGCAAAACAGCCAAGCCTGATAAAAATTTGCAGGGAAGGACAGTCAACCACGAGTTGTCCCAATGATTATTTGCCCTCACTGTAAAACAGTCACACCTTGTTTCCCATCTGAATTTGTCTCGCCTCAGCTTCCAAGCGCTGAATTGTGTTAGACTGAAGAGCTGGCTCCAAGCCCCATGGAGTTACTTGTCAACCGTGGCCAAGTCGCCCTGATAAGCTAAGCAGTAGAGCGTCTTGAGTCTCTCGCTATCAAGCACTTTTTCCAATCTTTTAATTATTCTGGCTCTTATCGGAAACGCCTCCACTTTATTGGCATCCTTCTTGAATTGTGGACTCTAGACCTGGACAAAGGATCCAGCAGCGGTCACATGAGCAGCAGAGGTCAAATAACCTGTCTTTTCCTGCTTGAAATTCTCTATTTATATGCTCATGCATCGCGTTAGCCCTTTTAATGTCTCATGATCAGCTGATTTGCCACCACAACGTTAAGAGGGGTTTTTCTGAGTCCTGGCTTCTCAGGATCAAGTCCTCACCCTCGTGGCACAGCCTGCCTTCATTGCCCCTGGGCATGTACATAACGTCATCTTTGGTCATATTGAAATGTTCATCGTGCCCAGCTCACCGAGCAATCCAGATCTCTCTACATTAGTGATCTCCCCTTTTCAATGTTCGCAAGCCCCCCATCTCTGCGTCATCTGCAAATCTGATCAATAATTATTTTATATTTTCTTCTGGGTCAATGACAAAAATATTTACAGTCAGGCACTGATCCCAGCAGTATCCACTAAAAACACATCCACTCAACAAAGCCTCCCTGTTTCCAGTACAGACTAGAAGATGGGGCACTGAACTGAGTCGGGGTCTATACTCAGCTCAGCCCTTCAACCTCTGTGTCAACTTGGGCAAATTACATCTCTGCTCTATGCCTCAGTTTCCCCACCTTGAATACTGGTGTTAATTTTGTAACAATTCCACATTCCCCTAGCGCTCTACCATTGTTGCTTTGATGCACACCACTGCTGCTTAGCACTTCTTTGGTGGGACAAAGCTCAGAGCCCCCTGCTCTAAAAAAAGCAAGACATTGCCACTACAGCTCAAAGAGACTCTCCTTTAGATCATAGCTGTATGGGGTCTATGATCAGTTCTGACTCCATCCAACAGAGAACAGTGGTGCACACACCCATCAGCTGGTTCGTTTCCTCACTTATTGCAGGGCAGAGATACTAAAAAAAAAAAGAGCATCCCACTAGAAATGTGCTGCCAGACACAGCAGCTCTGGTACAACTGCAGAGCCAGTCCCGGGACATGCTGACCCAGTGGATGTGTCGGGAGAATGGCTCTGATGGACTATGTCTACACTGGAGAGCATTTTCGAAAAAACTTTTTTCAAAAAAAATTATTTCAAAATATGTTTGAAATAATTATCTCAAAATAACTTTTTTCAAAAATGGTATTTTGGGAGAACAGTCCAGGGACCAGCTACTTGGCCCGAAACACCATGGCTTTTTTTTTTCCAAAAGTGAAAGTCTACACTGTACTTTCTTTTTCAAAAAGAAGAAAGGCAATGGAAAAGATAGACAGGCTTTCCTTTTTTGTGTCTGGTGATGGCTTTTTTTTGAAAAAGCTATCTCGAAAAAGGCTTTTTTCCGAAATGTAACCAGGTTTAGTGTTGCCGAAAAGGGGCGCTGGTATTTGGACATACTGGCGTGTTTTTTCAAAAAAGCTAAACCCGAAAGCTTTTTCTAAATAAAACACCATTTTTGAGATAGCTTTTTCGAAAAAAGCTATCGCCAGACACGGCAAAGGCTTTTTTCAAAAAAGCTTGCCTATCTTTTCCATTGCCTTTCTTCTTTTTGAGAAAGTCCAGTGTAGACTTTCACTTTTGGGGGAAAAAAAAGCTGTGGTATTTTGGGACAAGGAGTGGTCCCCAGACCGTTCTTCCAAATTAGCATTTTTGAAAAAAGTTATTTTGAGATAATTATTTTGAACATATTTTGAAATAATTTTTTTGAAAAAAGTTTTTTTGAATTGCTCTCCAATGTAGCTGCAGCCATGGTGTCTCTAGAACAAGGTGGGAAGGCTGGTGATAATCCCTCTGCAGTTGTGGTTCTGCCAGCAGGGCCACGGGCCCCCAGGATGGGAGAGGAACACCCGAGCGCCCCTCCGTCCAGCCACCTTTGAGGTAGCCACATGGAACGGAGCAAGTCCAGGGCCTCGGATTGTCCCTTCCTGGTAGCAGCGCGTCTTTGAACAACCCAACAGCTGCAGCCGTGCACCAAGTGATGCTCCACAAAGGGACTGTTGTATGTCACTGTTCTGGAGTTACCCTTGCCCACTTGGCCACGCCAGCTCCCAATCTGACCACAGAGACGTCTCCCTTTCTCTGTCTTTGAGCCTTGGCCACAGAACGGACGTCTCTGAGTGCTGCATGCTTCCAGCCTGCTGTGTTCCCCACTCACACCCACTAGCAGAAGTCACTTGGTACAACCACTTACGCCCATCACCCTCGTGTCATGAGCCATCAGTTTTGAGTGAGAAGCGGGCAAGCTATAGAGATTGGCCCCATAGCTGAGAGAGAAACTCATATGTGCTCAACTCGCTCTGATCCACTCATGGCACTCAGCAACCACAGTGTCAATGCCGGGATCCATCAGCCTTTAATACAATGCTCATTTTGGGGAGTAGCTGACGGGCATCCAAGAGCAGTGGCCTTAAAGACTGAGAGCATCTTTCCCTTTGTCCACCCATGATCCCATGATCTCTCCCCGCCCGGCCTGGAGACTGGGGGGACCTGAGCTACTTACCACACTGATGTCTTGTAGGGTGATGGATTTCTTCTCCTCCACCACCTTCCCCAGACGCCCGAACGTCAGCTGTGGACAAAGAGAAAAGAGTCAGGAGTGTAGGAACAGAAAGCTTGGTTGGTGAGTGAAGTTGCAGGAGTCCAGGCACGGCTGCCAGTGGCTTTTTTGGGAGCAGCAGCACAGCTCAGATCCCCTGCTGGCTTCCTGGCACACAGTGGTGCTAGAGGAGAGGTACTTGGATGCAGACCGGCTGGGTGCCTCTCCCCAGCTCCCAGGTAAACAGCCTTTGCAGCCTGGGGTCCCCCTGGCCTCATGGCAACACCAGCTGAGTCCCCACAATCTTGACCCAGAGGGGTCATGACTTACAGGTGAGGGACCGCCCAGTCTCCAAGCTTTGCTGGAGCTTGACCCCTCTGCTGGCCTCTGCACAAATAGGGCAGGGGGGCAGGAGGCTCAGACCCAGCTAAGCCAGTCCCCTGGGACAGTCAAACCCATGACTGGTGGCTGAGGGGCTGTCCCCATCCCCTGGTCCACACAACACCCTTTAGCAATGACCTGCCCACTCATCAGTGCCTACTGTTGTGACAAGTGGAGATACTCTTGGGGTTTAGTTTGACTGCTGTGTGCATGCCTCAGTTTCCCCCTTAGTGTTCCTCGTGATGCAGTGATGGGACCTGGGTGTGGATCATGGTAGAGACCACTAGAGGGTGGATGGGCCTTCCCCAGTCACACTAGGCAGACCTGGCTAGGACCTCCACTTCAGGTAAACCAACCAGTTCTTATAGGCTGTGGCCGGTGAAGTCCAGGAGCAGTGGCCACCTAGCCCGAGAAGGAGATAAAGGACTAGGAAGGGCAAGGGGAGGGGTGGGGGGGGGGGTGGGAGAAGAGGCCAGTCCTCCACGAGAGCCCAGAGTGGAGGGAGCCCCAAGAAGGAACTCCCAAAAATGAGCAATGGTTTCAAGTTGCAGCTGGGGCGGTCAAGGTTGAATATTAGGAAAAACTTTCTCACTAAGAAGGTGGTGAAGCATTGGAATGGGTTATCTAGGGAGGTGGTGGACTGTCCATCTTTGGAAACTTTTAAGGCCATTTTAGACAAACCCCTGGCTGCAATAATTTAGTGGGAGTGGTCCTGCTTTCAGCAGGGGGTTGGACTAGATACCTCATGAGGTCCCTTCCAACCCTACGGTTCTGTGATTGCAAGAGTGGGGCTTTCCAGGTCGCTACCGTAACTACTAGTTAAACTTGTCTTTCTTCTACACTGTGAACTAACAAACCATTCTGACTTTCAGGTTGGCTGGGAATCATGTTGGACTGCAAGGCAAGTGCCGGGCCCTTTGGGCTGTAGAGAAACTCCCTGGGACCTATGTTCCCTCTAAGCTGTGCACGTGTGCGCGCACGCACAGGTTGTGAAGCCCGCGCACACAACAAAATAAAGTGCGCACAAAAAAATTCAACAGTGCTAATATTTTTATGCTACTTTAAGAAGGTTATTTCAAGTAGCATGTTTCAAATAAGGTTTTGTAATTTATAAAATCATTTCCATCATCATATCAAAATAAAATTTAGACATTATTCACATCATACACACTTACTTCATTGCACTCACAAGTTTGACCGCACTCACTGGAGTGTGCACAGATTTGGACACTGGTTCCAAAAATTTGCAGAAAAGAAATTTTTTTGTGCACACAACCTATGACAAATTAGAGGGAACACTGCCTCGGACCCCGTGAAGACCTCCAGGCAGAGCAGGGGGCTGATCCTTTGGAACAACCATTCTGGGGAGTGGAGACCCGGGGCGGTGGACCCAAATGTTACAGTCCTGTCTGGCTGTGTCAAGGAGGATCAAGTGCACGATCCCTGAGGGGCTCTGGCCCATGGCTGCATTTGCCTTTTAGGTTCTCCGCCCAATGGCCTTCCCACACATGGGACCAATGGTATCCTTGGTGTTAGGTCCATTGCAGCAAGCAAAGTTTCCCCAGGGATGAATCTGACCCCCCCCTGGACTAATGACTAGAGGAAGTGGCTGATGGACAGTCCGGTGCCCATTGAGTGCAGCTGCGCTGAGAGCAGCCCACTGATATTCGTTTCCCTTTGGTAATGGGCTTATCCCAGTGTCACATCCAGGGAAACAAGCCAGGTCAGTGGGTGGTGTGTGACTGCCTGCCCTGTAAACCCAGGTGCCTTAAAATGCTCTGGTGCCAGAGCTTTGCATCAGCAAGCTCTCTCTGGCTCGACGGCATCCCAAAATGGGTAATGACAGCGTGCATCTGAATCTTTCAGTCTGACAAGATCAGGTTTGAGTCGCGAGCCTCCGCAGAGGAGGTTGGAAAGTTATATCGGTAGGATGGCTCTTGGGTTGACTGGACAGAAGACATCCAGGGGGAGAGCAAAGAGTTGGCCCATCGGCCAGCTCTCAGTGGCTGTCAGAGAGATCCATCTGTATGCCAGCCAGCATATAAACATGTGTTTTGGCAGCTATAAGAGTTGTCAACCCCAAACAAGGAAGCGGCAGGAAAGAGGAAAAGAAGATTTGGGCATACTGTAAATCAAGACAGCAGGTGCTGAGAGCTCTCGCACTGAGTCTGATTCGCAAACGGCATCGACCCTTCCCCAGACACCGACACATGGATAATTATCTAGCTAATGGACCTGCACGCTAACATTGACTGGGCTCTCCCTAGAGAGCTGGCAGGCTAGCTGTCTATTGATCATGTCCTGGGGATGTCTATGGCAGGGCACTCAATCCTTTTTCACACCCTCTTATTTTCTATAGAGCCATAGAAGAAGAGGGCTGGAAGGGAGCTCAGGAGGTATCTAGTCCAATCCCTGCTCAAAGCAGGACCAACCCCAACTAAATTAACCCAGTGAGGCCTTTGTCAGGCCAGGCCTTAAAAATCTCTAAAGATGGAGATCCCACCATCTTTTTAAGGTAACCCATTCTAGAGATTCACCACCCTCCTAGTGAGGAAGATTTTCCTACTATCCGACACAGACCTCCCCACACTGGATCCTGAGACCATTGCTCCCAGTTCCGTCATTTGTCCCCATTGAGATCAGCCTAGCTCCATCCTCCCTGGATCCCTCTTTCACGTAGTTGAAGGCTGCTGTCAAATCCCCCCTCGCTCTTCTCTTGTGAAGACTAAACAAGCCCAGTTCCCTCAGCCTCTCCTCATAGGTCTTGTGCTCCTGTTCCTAATTACTTTTGCTGCCTTCTGCTGGACTCTCCAATTTGTCCACACCCTTTCTGTAGCTGGGGTGGGCCCAAAACTGGACATGATGCTCCAAATATGACCTCACCAGTTCTGAAAAGAGGGGAACAATGACGTCCCTCCATCTGCTGGCCATGCTCCTGCTAATGCAGCCCTTCTTGGCAATAAGGACACACAGCTGACTTCTACCCAGCTTCTTGTCCACTCTAACTCCCCGGGTCTTTTTCTGCAGAACAGCAGCTGCCTTGCCAGTCGCTCCCAGGCTGTAGCAGTACCTGGGATTCTTCTCGACTAACTACAGGACTCTGCGCTGATCCTGGATGAACCTCCTCAGATTTCTTTTGGCCCAATGCTCCAATTTGTCTCGGTCACACTACCCTATCCCTGCCCTCCAGTGTATCTATCATTTCCCCCAGCTCACTGTCATCTGCAAACTTGTGAAGATGCATCCACCACATCCTCCAGATCACCAGCGAAGACCATTATACATGGAGAAAGCATTGAGGAAAGAGTAGGGAGCATCCCGGAGACAAGGGGTGAGTCCCAACGCTAACAAAACGAAGCTGGGGTTTATGATTAGACTGCCCTGTGCATGGCCTGGGAAGGAGGCCAGAGCCTTAACCTCCCAGGCTGCAGCTCCTCCCAGGGGAAAGTTCAACATGGCCCCACATCAGATGTTCTCCCTCGTCAGCGGCACTGGGTCTCCTCTCCTCATCACCTCCTCCTCCTCCACCGTAAATGCGCTGCCCTCTGCTGAGAATTTCTTCCTGACCCCCCACTGGGGAGCTGTCAGGGCCTGGGAGCATGAGGACTGCCACAGTTTGTACATGCCACAGCTAGCTTTGTCTCTAGAGGGGGCTGATTGAAAGCCCCGAATGCCTGGCATGCCGAGCTGAGCATGGCTGCAGATTAACCGGCAACTTGTAATGACTTACAGGAAAGCTGATCTCCTCCTCCAGCACTTTATCTCCCACGACCTGGAGGAAAGACGAGACACAGAGGTGAGGACCAGGGAGCTGAAAAATCAGTATCCTGGAGAGAGAACCCTGGCCATGGCCAGGTGCTCAGAGAGGATTTAAACCTTTCTGTGGCCTGGGATAATTAGCTGAGAACTGACTGTCCACATGATGGTGCTCACATCCCGGTGGATGAGTTCAGAGCTTTGCAGCCACAGCATGACCAGAACACAGGTCTCCCAGCTTCAGTACTCAGGCCTCTACCACCTGAGCTGAAGGAGACTCTCCAGCAGTTATTAGCGGCTATGACACACGAATGAGCAGGTCTGAGTCCATCCAATAAGGGGTATTGCTACACAAAGTCCCTAGCCCAGGGGTCTGTAACCTGTGGCTCTTTGGCTGCCCCCTTGCAGCTCTGGGCTCCAGACCGCCCCCCCCAACCACCACTGGGGGATCCTGTGGGCTGCCCATGACAGACTCTGGGCTTGTCCTAGTTTATGAGGAGCCCAATCCTGGTTCCAGGATCCTCCCCCCACCAGGGGACCCTGTGGCAGGTGCTTTCGTCCAGCTCCTGGTTCCCCCCACCAGGAGGCTGACACTCGCTGTGGCTCCCAAAATACTTGGTTATTGAAGGAATTTTAAAAAATGACTCTCCCCATCTTTCAGGTTGCTGACCTCTGCCCTAGCCGGTGTTTAAATACAGGGAATGCTTCTCCGTGATGGGTGGGTGGGAGGAAAACTACTCAAATTGGACCCACTGTAGGGGGTGAAGTGACCCTGTCACCCCCATGACCTTTAGAGTCACCCCACCATTGCACTCTGTTGCCCAGTCTGCTGAGGTCCAAAGTCATCCCACTGCACGTCTCCAGACTATACTGCAAAGCAACATTTTTTTTTTTTTTTTTTTTTTTTGCCAATTACAGCATTTTGGCTGGGATGGTTTTTATGCAAGCTTCTAGCGCTCATGCTTCAGGGTTTCAGCTGGCCACCAGGAGGGGTCAGGAAGGGATTTTTTGCCCCACAGTGTATGCTGTGTTCTCTTTCCTCTGCAGCATCAAGGATGGCATGGCTGGAGATGGGACACTGGAGGACAAAGGTCAGAGATTTAAGGTGGCACTGAATGTGCTCTCTCACTCTCATGTGCTTGGCTGTTTAGTTCTTGCTCACATGAGGGATTGGGAAAGAAGTTTTCCCCACTCCTATTGACAGCAACCAGGGAGGCTTTTGGGAGGCTGGATGTCTAACAATTCCAGGCCTGTTTCTATCAGAAAATGCCAATTTATTAAACCTGCAAGGATCCATGGAAACATGACGATTTCAGTGAAACTTCCGACATACTCCAGGTGAGATCCAGGTGAAAACCTCCTTAATCTGTGCCCTGTCACTTTTCCGGGCTGCTCCAGCTTCCCCTCAGCTCACCTGGCAGGCTGCCACACAGCCAGGATCTTCAGGCTGTTGTGCTCCATGGCACAGAGAGCTCTCCACTTTCCTGACAAACCTGGCAGGAGCCATCCACACATTTCCATTTCTTGCCAAACAGACTTTTTGCCCCCTTTCTTTCCTTCCTGTCAACATTTTCAGTTTGCTGACCTTTTCCTCCCAGTCTAGGATGATTTTTTTTTTTTTCAAAATTTGTCACAGGAGAGAAGGGCTGGTTTCTGGCTGGATCTGCTCCACGGCGCCAGTCACATTCCTGGTGCCCTATGAAGAGCTGAGCCACTAATGGAGGGCCCTGGGTGCCACTCCGCTCCCACTCACACCAGTGTGGCACAGGCCCCTACGGACCCAATCCTATGAGGCACTGAGCATAACTCCTGGTGAACTCATGGGAGCACCCAGCGCTGATGGGACAGAGGATGAGGACGCAGGACGGAAAGCTCCTCTCGGCAGAATAGCTTGGACGGGCGGAGGGGTGGACAGGTGCATGGATTTATGCCATGTGCTTGACCTGGAACAGCCAATGACATGCCCGTCCCTGGGAACGAAGCCAGAGAAACCTGGCCTCGTACTCTGCGGACATCAGGGTTCACTTGCATCATGGCTCTGCTCGCAAGAGAGCTGTAGCTTCCTCCCATGAGAGGCATGATGGGTGTGAGGATGCAGCATGGCTCACCTGGCAGAAAAGCTGGTGGTTATCTTCAGAGACCAGCAGAAGGCAGCAGCAGGGGGACTGCGTCTCTTGCTTCAGCTGTGTAGGAAAGAGAGAGGGAGGGAGAGAGGTATCCGTGAGTGCAGAGAGAGCCCGGGACACGTTGTCCCCCCCCGTTCTGGTGAGATCTGCAGCCCAGCCAGCTCCCCCCACGTATAGGGAAGCTTCACTGAGTCAGGCTGCCTGCAGCGGGTCCATCGTCTCTCCCACCACCGGGGATTTGTACTTATAGAGGTGGAGATCTGTCATTCTCCCACCACTACAGCTGGGGAAACTGAGACAGGCAGCTATGGGTGACTTGCTCACAGTCATACGCAGGGTCTGAAGCATAGGGAATCCCGGCTCACTGCTCCCGCTCTATCTACTACACCTGACTCCAGGCACAGAGAGACATACAATAGCCTAGGAAACCAGAGGCCAGCTCCTTCCAGGCTGAGCGAAAAATAATTTCCAATGGTCAGGGTCCAGCTGCACTTCCACAGGGAGCTGGAGAAATAAACCTAGCCCCACCCTTTTTCTGCACCCCAAAGCGTCCCCTCCCACTGATACAAGCTCCTCCCCAGATGTCCGAGCAAACACAAGCCAGTGACAAGATACTCTCGGCAAAGTGGAATCCAAATGGCACAGCAACTCTGCACTACGACCAGGTCTATCACTGTTTAACTGACGGCGTGGCTTTATCCCCATGTTCTCGGGGATGTAGGTCTGGATTATCTCAGGTGACCTTGACTTGCTGTTTGCCCTGATGCTCTGCTCTGGGTCCTCCAGAGCCCAGCTTTGCCCGGCCTGTCCCAGGCTGACAGCTTGTGAGACCTCACTATGCCACCCCCCCCATGCCAAGGTGGGATGGCTTCAGACAACTGACAGTGTTCTAGCTTCACCCTCAATTGTGTGGGCGACATGCCTTATCAGCAAAGAAAAGCTTTGTAATATGACCAAACATGAACTAAAACCTTCTCTGATTTAGCACAGGATGCTGTTCACTCTGGAACCTAGTGATGACAATGTAGCCCTTTCTCCGGTGGTTTCTGCACCCGAGAGAATGAGAACAGGGACTAGGGGCTGGAAATTCTGCAGCCGGTGATGGATCTGGGGCAGGGCATTGGCTCCTACCCCTTCAGTTGGGCAATGAGAGTGTTGGAAATTCTGATAAATAGAACATGTACCATGGTGTATTCCTGGTCATTTTGCCATGCTGTGACCCACCCCGCTCAGTTCAGCCCGGGTGGAGGCTGATTGTATGCAAGACACTCTGCAGAGAGCCATGAACAATGCCAACATGCAAAGTGAGGGCTACTCCTTGGTTTCCCTGCACGGAGGAGGGGGCTTCGGGGCAGTTTTGCAGAACATCCCCCTCAGGAAGTCAGTCAGGTTAAAGCAAAGAGCCAGGTACTCACATAGTTAATGACTTTGAGCTGGAGTGACGCTGCATCGAGATCGTACAATTCCCCTGGAAGAGCAGCAAGCGAGAGTGTTAGCTGATGTGGAACAGGGTGGCGGGAGGAAGCTAATAATGACCCTCAGGCCACAGACCCCACAGTTAGTGGCAAAACTAGCTAACCCATGAACAGCCACTCACTGGGCCCAGCACTGGCTGATCTGGGAGGTCAGGGCTTCTGGAAACCCCTACCCTTCTCCTCCGGCAGTCGTCTGCCCGCAGCCGGAGGAGGGCCCTGCTCCCTGGGCCATGATGGGAGCTTCCCTGCTTAAGAGCTGGGCACATATTCATTCAGTCTCCCCTCTGCTGTGGGAGGCAGGGAGTTGCCAGGAGCCCTCTTTGCACATGGGGAAACTGAGGCACCAAGCAAGGCCAGAGCTAGTGCACCATCTCCAAGTCACAGCGGCAAAACCAGAAATTAGAGCCCGGGACCTTCATGTCACTGTCCAAAGGGATCTGATTACACTGGTGCCAGGTTGGGTCTCAGGACGCAGCAGTCTTGGCTTCAGCACCGACAAAGAACAGGTGGGAAATGCTGGCCTGAGATCACAGAGGCAAAGCCTCTCCTTTGAGGGCAAGTGCCATCTCTGCAGGGCCAGGAGACCCTTGACAGCCAAGACTGTGTCCATCAACCCCACTCTCCAGGGGACACAGAGGCACACAGGCTGCTGTTCCTTGGAAGCCAGGCTAGCATCGAAATGTCTCTGCTGACGCATGTCCGCCCATTCCCTTCTGAGATGCATGGTCACTGGTCGTAGCATGGACCGTGTGCCGATGGCAACAATCTCACACATGGGTGGCGCTGGCTCTGGAGAAGGGGCTCCCCCACCCTGTGCTGCCCACCAGCCCTGTTCGGGCTGGGGACAATCTGCCCACTTACCACACAGCTGCAGTATCTTGCGGTCCAGGTCGCTGTAGCTGTCTTGCGCCGCCTTCTCAGTCTTGGCCAGGGAATTCTGGGACGAGCTGGTGGACAAGCTGACCTGGGGCCAAGGCTGCAGTTTCTGGAGGACTTGCACCCGCCGGTATGCCACCAAGATCTGCAAAAGACAAGCCCGTGAGGAATGGAAGGGGTCAGCTGGGGGGCATTCCCAACCCTCCTGCAATCCTGCCCTGCTCCCACCCACTAAGGGCATAGTCTGTATGCCAGGTGCAGCTCCCGTGAATTTATTATAGACAAAGCTTGGGTCAGGCTGTGCTCTTTACACACCCCAGTGGCCTGCACACATCTCTGTGCGATGGACATAGTCACATCATTGGCCAGCAACCAGCTCCTAGGGGAACCTTCAGGGTCTCATCCCAGGACTGATGAAAAGAGGTTGCTGCTGGGGAATATTTTGGAGAAGGGAAGGGATGGAGTTGACTATACCAAAGAAGTCCAGGCAACTGGCACAGAAAATTAACCAGCTTTTTGGGGAGTCTTTAAGTAGGAGGTGAGACATGCTGTGTGCTTAGAGGCCAAGATGAGAGGTGCTGTAGCACTGTGGTGGCTTAGATTAATTGGAGACTAAGAAGGGAACATACCTGGCCAAGTAGACCTGCCCCTGTAGGTCCGAGAATTAAAAAAACAACAAGCAGTTGTGTGGCACTTTAAGACTAACAGATTTATTTTTTGCATGAGCTTTTGGGATCTTCTCCCACGAAAGCTCATGCAAAAAATAAATCTGTTTGTTTTAAAGTGCCACACCACCGGCTGGTTTTTTTTTTTACTGGACTAGACTAACACAGCTATCCCTTTGGAAACCAAGAATTAAAAGCTGTATGAGAAAATATCCCAAGGAAACTAAGATAGTTTCCTTGAGTATTTTTTTTATTATTGTCCCTTGTAAGCACCAAGCCAAGACTGTTGTATCCTTCTTCAAATCAGCATTGTAATAGCTCCGCTGTGTCTATTTTTTGTATTGAAGAACACCTAGAACTGACGGTCTTTTGTACCTGAACTCTCATAAGGAAGACTCAGGAAGCTAGATAACACAGAAGATAAAAGCTTCACAATGCTCACATTTTTTTCTTCTCTCTCCCTTGGTGAATCCCGGGAATTGTCGTTCCTGGACTCAAAGCTATGGGAACCACTTAGAAACAGACTTACAAAGTGGGGTAGCTGTCTGGTCCTAGCTAGATACAACACACCCTTCCCCTTTAAAATAACCACTGTCATACTTTAAGCTCTGCCCAACTGTCACTTGAGGCTGGGAACAAACTCTTCCAATTTTTAAGCAGTCTCCTTCATCTCACATTCCTTAACACTATAAATTGCCCATCATCCCTATCAGTGTCATTGATGTTCTCTGGTCCAAGGTGGAAATCAGCATTTTCTTCTTCAGTGGCCAGCCGATGAGCGGCGGACAACCTTGAAATGTTCCATTTCACTCCATCCATTAATGCAGCAGAATCTGCTTGGATTTTTCTTATCTGCAAAGGATGGGACTATCTTGACGTCCTTCTTTTGACTCTGAATGGCAGCGCCACACGAACAAAACCTGCTGTTTGAAACTTGTGAGGCTGAGCACCTTCCTTCTGATCTACACACAGTTGGCATTTCTCCTCATTGTTCTTCGCACCGTCATGAACAGTTCCATTGGGGGTTGGGTTGAAAAAAGAGAACCTGCAAATCCTTGATGGGTAGTAAATTCTGTATTGGCCTTGCATCCTCTTAACAATTCAAAAGGTGATCCTCCTGTTCTTCAGTGTGGAGTGGTTCAGAAGCAACATGGTCTCACTTGCAAGCATCATATGGAGTCGCCTGTTGCACAAAGCTGGTAACAAGAGGCAGCTGCTTGAAGATTGGCTGCCCTCCAGGACCAAGGCAAGGTAATGATGAATCTTTCTGCTTGCCTGGAGCATAAGAAGATGCTGCTTCATGAAGTATATAGTTGCAAAAGAAAGACGCACGTTGCTCCGATAAGAGTGGAGGATCTCCCACGGTAAGCACGCAGAACAGCGGAGGCAGAATTTGCCCCATGATAGTAGCTGTGGAAGAAAACTGGAGAACTGAGCAAGAAAGGTGGAGGGGAAGCTTCTGGTAAGAAACGCAGGTCACAGCTATGGCTGACTGGCCCTGTATGGCTGTGCCCGTGGTGCTCCTGGGATAGTCAAAATTGCAGAGGAATTTGTCAACTGGGAAAAAGGAGCAATATGAAAAAACAGACCCCCAACCCTTTGAATTTCTTTTTTCTGCAAGTTGAAGTTGCAGAAGGCAGCAGCAGACTCTGGGTCTGTGGATTTTCCCTGGGTGAAAGAAGTTACAGGAACCAACCAACACAAACTGAGAAGCTGGCTGCACTAGCTAGATACATCATGGCCACTGCCTGGAGGGGCTCACAAGCTAAAGAAACCAGACAGACAAGGGAAGACTGGTTAGCTGGTAGGATGGAGAGTGGCGGTCTGGGGATGTGCCCATCAGACAAGAGGTCTGTTGCAGAGCTGGGGCTGGACCCATATCCTGTCCCTCGCCTCCCCCAGATGTCCATCCTTCTGAGAAACTTCTGTGTAGCCCATCACCACCACTCAGTGAGCTAGTGGTGGAGAGGACATGCTAAAGCACAGGGCCCATGTCACACTGGACAGAGGAGGGTCTCCAGTGGGTAATACAGAGACGAAGACTGGTCCAGCAATTAGAGCACCGATTTGCCTCATAGACAATGTCGGTTAGATTCCCTACGTTGAGAGGTACACCGTGTAGGAGCTTAGGCGAGCCACTTAGCCTCGCTGTGCCTCAGTTCCCAACTGTGCAAGGGGGACAACAGCCATACCCCCGTGGCGCATGAGCGGAGATGGTGGAGTGTGCAAATTGCAAGGAAGTGAGCATTTCCCCCTTGAAGCAGCAGAGAGCAAGGGTGCACGGTCCCGTGCATAGGTTTATTGCAACCTCAGGTCTCCCTCCTCCAGCTGGCTGATTGCTGTGCAGTGATCAGAGCCTGACTCTGCATCAGTCTTGCTGGGAGCTGGGTCTACTCCAGTGCTTGGTCCCAGGAAACCTCCATCAGAAAGAAGGCACAGAAAATTCAGTCTCTCCTTAGACATCATGGTGCCAGACACCATGACCATTAGGAACGACACCGTGAGGGAGCTCCATCCAGGCCGTTCTCTGTGCCAGTGGAGCTGGTGCAGAGTCACTGCCAGCAGTTGAATGGTTTGCAAATTACTCGAGCTTCACTGCAGAAAAAATTCACGCAGCACTTATGTGTGTGAACATGACAATTTCAATGCTTTTTTTTTCTCTGTGCCCCTATGTCTCTCCTTGCACCTGCTTCCTTTTCCCCTTTTGCCACTGACAATGGGGGGTAAAGGGATGGGGAATGAAAACTGTTTTGTTTTTCATGGTTTAAAAAAAAAAAAATTAAAAAAAGGGGAGAAGATTAAAACCTGGTCTGGCCAGCAGGGGAGAGTCTTTAACTGCTCTGTCTCTCCTTTTCACTGTACTCCATTGGGGATAATTATTTATCCTTGGAGGGCTGTATCTATTTTAAATTGTTTGCTGGATGGGGCAGCGCCCACCTCTTAGGCTGCGTCTGTGACCATCAGTGCACCAGATCTCAGTTTGGGGCCTCTACTAACAATGAAGCTTAATTCATAAGTGACATGAAAGACCCTGAAGATTCCCAGAGAAAAGGGAAGAAAGAAAGGTAAAGAAATTTCTATAATAATTAACACTGCTTCTATAGATGTGGGATCTTCTGTCCTGAGGCTGCCAAAGCGTGTTACAAACACGTGTGCACATGCAGAGTCCCCTGCGCGTGCGTGCACACACACACACACTCTCTCTCTCTCTTTGTGAGGGAATAGTCGCTAAGTCTCTTTATCCCTGATCTGTGCATCACCCCCCTACAGCCTTGCCCAGCATGAGCCCACAGGCCATCCACCCACCCTCTGGCACGCCGGGTAAGGACATGGCACCGGTGCAGGAATCCCCTTGGCTGAGCTGTGCCTGGTTGCACCAGGGAGTTGGGCATAGGGGTGGCTTAGCACAGGACCACAGAGTGTCTGGTCTCCTGGGCATCTTGGGAGACAGAGATGGCCAGAAAGCCCATCCAGCGGGGCACAAGGGACAGAGGCGTGCCAGGTGCTGGGGAAGGCGCAGGGCAGGAAGTGCCAGCTCTACTTACATGTTTCTCCAACACACGCAGGTTCTGCTCGTCCGACTCACTCAGCAGCCCGCCATGCACCTATTGGGGGTGAATAGAGACAGTGAGAAGATAGCTCCCCCCCCAGGGCATCCCACTAACACACACTGTGCATTAATGGTGACCCAGCAGCTCCACCCGCCCTGATCTGCTGAGGTCTTTTGGCCTGACAGCAACCTAGTCCAGCCAGCTCCAGGCCATGCTGCCATCAGGGAAACCATCAGGGAGCTGGCTGGATCCTGCACTTAATTAAGTCCCAGGATCATTAGCAAAGGCAGCCTTTGGCTACAGGGGGCCCTGGGCGAAGGCCCATTGCGGGGCCCCATATAGGCCCATTATGGGGGCCCCCTCCATGGCTCTGGCTCTCCACCACCCCAGTATCCCCCACCCCAGCCCTAGCTCCTCACCCCGGCCCCAACCTTCCCCTGCCATCGGTCCCAACTCCCTGCCACCAGCCCCAACTTCTCCTCCTGCTGCCAGCTGAGGCAGATGTAGCTTCTGGGGTAGGCAAAGCAGTTGATGGGGTCCCATACTGCTCAGGGCCCTGGGCACATGTCTGCCTCACCTACCCAAAAGTCATCTCTGATTATTAGCTCTTCCCCTTAGTTTGGGCAGGGCCTTCAGCTGGGGGCTTGTGCCTCCCAGTTCCCAGACTCCCATAGGACTAATTTGTGTGTGTTTGGAGAGCACTGGAGACCTCTGGGGACAGCGCTAGAGAAAGGCAGAACTTGGTGGTTACTGCATTCGTACGAACCTCTCCAAAGCAGCCTGGTTAATGGCATGGGGAGGGCTGGGGTGGCTTTCGGCAGCCTATCAATCACCATGCCTCACCGGCACTCCAGTCATTCAAAAAGCTCATCAGGGAAGAAAAACAAACAGTTCGCAGCTGGGCATCAGCCAGTGAGACGTTGCTGACTTGACTCCGGCACTTCGGGCTGCCTGGCTCTCGGCCAGGAGCCTTTGCTGACCTAGGGAGGTGATGTGCCAGCCGCCTGTGAGCCCTGTGGCACTCTGTTTCCTGAGCAAAGCTGAGCTCTGGTGACAGATCCGGACCACCACACCACAATCACACTGCATTGCTTTGCATGAGCAACGTACTCCGTGCCGCATGTTGAGGAGAGACAGGTGGAGCTTGTGAAAAGAAATAGAATCTGGCCCAGGCAAGCTGTGGGACCCAAGGGAGCAAATTACTGCGGGCCTCCGAAAGGAGGAGATGTCCCATGGCCTCCAGATCCAAACTCCCTAATTCTACATGCAGCACCCGGCTGTGTGCCCAGCCTGACACACCTCCATGGCTGGGTGCAGAGAGAGGCACCAAGGTGGGGCATGGGGAGGCAGCCATCTCCGGGGGACAGCTGTGGCAAGATGACAGCAACCCACGGGAGAGAAGATTCAGGTGGTTTTGGATTGGAAGGCAGCAGTGACGCTTGCAGGCTGCAACATCCTTGTCTCAAGATCCCTGTATCCATCAGAGTCGTCATCTTGAATGGCCTTGGACTGCTGCCTGAATGGCCATCATGCAATGCTGGGGTGGGCTTGCTGGATGGCAGAACATGTCCAGGAGGGAGCTGCTGGGAGAATGCCCTGGGCATCCATGGTTTTGGTATTCTAGGGAGAGCCCCACTGGCAGCTGCTACATCTACAGACGCCAGAGGATGTGGGTCTGGCCCCTAGGGGAACCAGCCCTGGAGAAGGAAGAGAGGTCTCTCAGGTGGCTATCAAAATCAACCAGGCCACCACCTCTTACTGACATCTTTTCAGGGTTCTGCTGATCCTCTTCCTTCCCGGCTCTCGTTTCCCCACCCCTTCCATACAGGAGGTCACCCTCCTGGCAAGTCCCTCATCTGCCCGTCTTGGGATGATTGCATGCAAAGCCAGAAATTATGACACCATTGCCCCTGGGTACCTGCTCTGGCAGGGAGAGCAGGCGGGAGCCCTGTCCATGTCTGCAGAGTGCTGGACCTTCCTTGGCTGGAAGGCACGAGAGAAAGGCAAAGGGTGGTAATAAAGTGAGGGCTTCCCAGTCACTGCTGTGCAACAACCTGTGGTCAGTAGGCAAAATTTTCTGTCAGTGACAGAAACAGAACTACCCAGGCTCCAGAACCCAGCCTCTGCCAATTAGGATGAAGAAGAATCACTATAGCAGTACAGGGCTTCTGACACACAGCAGGAGCAGCCCTGTTCAGGTAGGTGGCAGTCTGAACTTGGGGGATGGATCTGGCAGCTAATGAAGGCTTTTGCTCCTCAGCTGTGACCACTTTGGCTTGTGGAGCAAGGAGACCCAAGGCCTCGACTGCCCTTCACGATGGGGCGAGCTTTCGGCGTCCACACGCAGACCCGAGCATGGCCCAGACTCGTCTGGGGAACTCTGCAATATGATTGGCTGCGGCTGGAACCTCAAAGGTTCAAATCCTCCAGTATGTCCCTGTCCTATAGCCGCCCGTGACAGGGATCAGATCCCCCCCACAGAGGGTCAGATCTGATCGGCCAAATCCTCAACACCTTGACTTGCATTTCCCCAGAGCCAGGATGCAGAAGGGCTCTGCAGGGCTGTCCGGTACCTGAATCCTCAGCGTCGGCTCCAATGTATTCCCATAAGCCACTGCCGCGCGATTACGGCCTGGTCCATGCATGTAGTGAGATGCCAGGCCACATAATGATACGCCAGAGAGGAGATTGCTTCGCCTCTCACCCACTGGGCAGTCAGCAGCCAGCCACAATCCACAGCACTCAATACCTCAGACTCAGAAGAAGTCCATGTGTGTTAGGTCACGTATGTGTAAGCACACGTACTCGTGTGCTAGAGCGTGTGCATGTTAGAACATGCGCTCCTGTGTGTTACAGCATGTAGGAGAAAGAGGGTGTTCCACAGAGAGAGGTGGTGGGAATTTCTTTTGTTTTTCCAGTCAAAGACTCGGTCTCCATCCGTCAGACCCGGGTGTGCGCGCCGCCTAGCTCATGTTACTGTAGCTAATTAATTAGCTCTTTGCTCCAGGCGACTGCTTGCAGGCTGACAACGTTGACAAGATGGGCCAAGGTGGCATCCAAGAATGCAAAACGAGATGACTTGCGCGTCCTTATTCAGGAGATGAATTGGTGCCAGGCGCCTTTCAGTGGGAGGCAGTGAAGGGCTACCTGATATGCTTCAGCTCCCAGAAATCAGGCATTACCAGTGAGTTAATGAGCTGTTTGTTCTCCTAAATCAGCCATTAACGAACAGAGCCACCTGTTTTTCAAGGGGCTCACTGCCGCTGAAGAGCGGTGTTAGTGAATTAGCGCACAAGCCCTTGGAAAGTGGAGATGAGGGAGAGTCAATGAATGGGCTCTGACAGCAGAGCTTCCCACTGGGAATCTCGGGCTGGATCCTGGTGGTTACAGTGGGGAAAGCAGCTGAGCAAACACCCCAGGCAGCGCTCTGAGGAGTCAATGGTATCTACAGGGAACTTCCCGATTGCCTGTGATGTTTTAAGGAAGGTGGGCCAGTGCTACGGGATCAGCACTGGCATTAAACCCTTAGATAGCATTTCAAGTGCATCTCTGTTGGGGTTTTATGCCACATCAACTCAATGAAACTGGTTCAGCATCTTTAGCACCAGGTAGGCTTGAGAGCGTGGAGTATTTATTGTTTCACAGCACCTGTGTCATGAACGTTGCTGGACAGACACAGGACATGATGTAGGCCCCGTCCCAGGGAGCTGCCATTGAACAAAGCCACAGAGCTGCACGGAGGGGTGCCTCGAGGGTTAGATCTGAACTCTTCCACTCACGAGATGGGGCAGGACGGAGGGACGAGGGGGCTAAGGATGTGCAGAGAGGGGAAGAGTCAAGTGTGTCCTGCCAAAAGTCTCACCAAATCAAATTGCCTGGTTGCCTGTGTGCAAGTGAATACATGCACATCACAAACATAGAACCAGGCACTGGCCTCATGCCGGTGACAAACATGCATGAGCCTGCCTCCAACAACAGGGAGCACATCTGCCTCGCACGTGTGTCGCACGCCTGGCAGTGTGTGCACCATGTCACATCTGTGCAAGCCCATGATGCACCGACGAAGGCACTTGTGCCAGCTGGGGGTGGGGCTCTCCTTCTGGGGTTGCAATGGGGCCAACATGCTAGTGTGTGAATCGCTTTAATTCCTTTTTAATAAACACTGGAGAAAATCTCTTGCTGCCAGAGTGCTGGTGTCACGCCTTAATCCACTTAAACCCTTCTCTCTCCCCACTTGTCGAGCTGATTAGTTGGCATCACGCTCCCCGACAGCGTCCTGGCCTTTTCAGAGCCAGGCTCAGGCGGGACTGACTGAGAGGCCGTTGTGGTTCTTCATTAACCTCACATTTCATCTCACTGCGAGGAGGTCACTTCAAGGCACGTTTCCACAACAGCTGGCTCCTGCTCAGAACTCGGCCCCTGCCAGGCCCATCGCAACAGCCTAATTGTCACTTTGCTAATTGCTGGGTCACCAAAAGAGCAGCCAACTGCGGCAGCCAGCTGTACACCTCCTAGTTCTACATGGGGGTGTGCAAACAGCTGACTGGACGGGAGCAATTCACACCTAGGAGAGAGCTGCAAGGACTGGCTCCTGGCAGGGCTTCACAGAGCCCATGGCCCTCTGCTCCACGGGTGCGGGAACTCCCCTGCCATGTGGACACAAGCACGAGCTAGAAGGTGGTGGTGGGTTGGGGTGCAGAATGAAGGGGGCACAGCTCGCTGGGGGCCCGTACTGACCCAAAGGGGGCTGGTCTGGCCAATCAGGGCCAGGCTCCAATCTTGTCCAGGGGATCCCTTTAATAGAAGCAAAACGACTGCCCCCCACCACTGTGCTACCCATTGCCCATAGGGTGATCCAGAAACAACACACACAAGAGCAACGAATCCACCTCTAAAGGAAGCAAGAAAACTGTTCCCGCGTCTGCTCGGCCTGGGGTCTCCCAGGATCACTGACGTTAACCCCAAGCAGGGGAGGCGATGCATGAGGCCCCAAGCAAACCGGCGATGGATGGGGAGATGGTGAAATGAGGCGAGGACCCTGGGAACTCCCACACTCTCCTGCTGGGCCCGGCCAGACTGCTTCAGATTGGTCCCCCATCAGAGACACGTCCTTGGCAAGTGGACATCCAGGGGATGCAAGTAGGGAAGCTGCCCTCTCCCCATCACCCCTAAGCCCTGTCCTGTTAGTTGCAAACAGAAGAGCCACAGGGAGAGTCTCCTGATCGAACCCCACTCAGAGGTACTTCGCACACTGCAGCTGGGTACCCCACCACACTTGGCCCGGCTCTGACAAGGTCTGTGCCCCATAGGCGAGGGAGAACGTAGCGGGGCTGTGGTCACTCATCTGCACAAAACCATCTGATGGGCGCCATGTGGGGATAAACAGCTGCTGTCTTTCAGAGCACATGAACCTGCATCACCCAGAAGCAGGGCAGGGGCTGTGGGAGTCATCAGCAGAGGGTCTTGTGATCCTTCCTTCAGCACTGACAACCCCTCAGTATACAAAAGTCTTGGCCTACCAGTTCCTCCTCCCCCATCCAACTTTCCCTCCTTCCCATTATCTCCCATTCACTTACCAGGATGACGGCTACCACGGCCCCTGAGTCCTTGTCCACCAGTGGGTTTATTAACACTGCAAATCAAGACAGCAAAGTCAGCACTGGGGAAATGTGGTGCAAAACCTGAGTGATAGTAGGGGAAGCAATATGGGGACACATGCTGGCAGACTTGGTGATGGCTCCTGAAATATCACAGATGTTTATAACTATCCATCCATTCATCCATCCTTCCATCCATCCACTGGTGTATCCCCCACTCCATTCATCCATCCATCCATGTACACCCCACCCACCTTCCATCTACCCATCCATGTATCCCCCTCTCCATCCATCTATCCATCCATCAACTCATGTGCACTTCTTCCATCCACCAACCTACCCACCCTCCATCCACCCATCCATGTATACCCCTCTCCTTTCATTCATCCACCCACCCACAGACCCCCCCCATCCATGCACCCATGGACCCCCCAATCACGCATCCTCCATCCATCCACCTATGAACCCCCACCATCCACCCACCCACCCACCCACCTGTGTATCCCCATTCATCAATCCCCCTCTCCATTCATCCATCCACCCATGCACCTGTGCAATCCTCATCCATCCACCAGCCCATGTATCCTTCTTCCAAACCATGCATCCGCCAATACCTCTCCTGTACCCCCATACACCCACCCACCCAAGCAACCTCCACCCCCCCCATCCATCCATCCATGTATCCCCTTCTCAATCCATCCCATGTATCCTTCTCTCCATCCATTGATCTGTTCACCCATGCAACTCCTTTTTCCCACCCTCCCTCACTTTCTCCCTCCCTCCCACCCTCTATGTATCCCCCTTGTCCATTCGTCCATCCGTCCACCTACTCACCCCATATTTTCCCCTTTCCATCCATCAATCCCTCCCTCCCTCGAAGTCCGTTCTCCATCCATTGATCTACGCCATGTGACTTGTGCTCTGTCTACACCATGTACCCCCTGATAGAGCCATTAATCTACCCATGCACAGCCTCAGTCACTGCAGTGTCTGTGCACCACTCCATCACAAATGCAGTAGACAAAAGACACAAGGACCTTGCTCACCCCTGCCCCAGTGCTACTCCACCTGTGCCCCTTCCTACCTTGTTTATCAGGTGGCAAAGGGGCCACCAGGCTGCCCATCTGCTTGCCTGGGAGCTCAGACTGGGGTAGCCCATTGCATTCCATCCGCTTCTGCTTGAGGACAGCATCTCTGAAAGCACAGGAGCAGAAAGTGGAGCTTTGAGTTGACTGCAGCCATGCCAGATGTGATGCTGTCTGGGTCTAGGAGATTGTTTATGGTTATCTTTCATACTAATATTTCATATTTGCAATAGTCTATATGTGATATGCAGTATTTGGTACCAATAGAAAGGTTGTAGTTTGCTAGGAATGGTTATATTGTTTATAGGTAGGCATCGTATCTGTATTAGAAGTTAAGAATATTCTTGTTCTAAGTTATTTGATTCTAGAGCACGCCCAGACTGGGTGGCATTGTCCTCCCAATGGCCCTTTAAGGAAGCTCCCAGGGACAGTGGGCCCAAGGAGAAACCTGCTCAGTGAGTCACCCAGACTGACCATGTGACTCAACTCCATTTTGATTTTGTAAAAACTGCAGAGCATGGGGGACATCAAAGGTGATAAGCAGCGGGGGCCCCAGCTCCATTTTGTCTTCAGTCTCCAACCTGCAACCAACGCCCTCCTCTGGAACTATTCTGCTGCAACTGAACAAAGGACTGAGACCCATCCAGCTGCTGGGTGCATACCAGAGGAATTGGACCAACCTGCAAACTACAGATTCTTCAAGGACTTGCTTTCTATGGACTCTAAATCATTTGTATGTACGTGATTCACTTTGACCCTTTAATATCTCTCAGATTTTGTTTCTTTTCTTTTTATATTAAACTTTGAGTTGTAGTTACTAAAGGATTGGCTGGCAGTGTGATATCTGGGGTAAGATCCAAGCCTACATTGTTCTGGGTGATGTGACTGACTCTTTGGGGTCAAGAGAACCTATTTCTTTAAGAGACCCAGTGGCTAGGTGGGGACTGGAGAAGCTGACGTGCAATAAGAGGCTATTTCTATTTTGTTATGCTTGGTAATGACCAGTGTGGGAAACCAGAAGCATGCTTTGTTATTGACTGGGAGACTGGTTTAAGTATCAACCATCAGTGGTTTGGGGGTCTGGTCCCTGGTTTTGCAGCTTGCCCTGATTTTTGCACATTCAGGAGGTTACCCCAGGAGGCCTGAGTCAAACCTGGGGCCCAGGGTCTGGCTCGGTTGCCAGGGAGGGGCTAGAGAGATCTTGCTCTAGGCTGGGAGGTGGGCTGTCTGCCTGTCACATTATCTTTAGAGGCCCCCTGCTCAGTCTAGACAAAACCAAAGCATTCAAAGTTCAAAGCCAATCTGTTGTAAGCCCAGGTCTGAATTGGGCACATGGGTGACCACTCCACTGAGATCTATGGCACTTGTGTATCTGCCCTGAATTTGGCTACAAAGTTTAGTCTCAGACACATTACTGGAGCCAGGGGTAAGTGCATCCTGAACACCGAATCAACACCCTGCCTTGGGCTAGACTTCACACACACACACACACACACACACACACGAATTTGAATTTCAGCTGTGGGTTTAGCCAAAACCCTGGAGCTGAGTGTCATTGTGACAATCAGGGGTTGGATTAGGTGTTGTCCTCAGGTCCCTTCCAACCCTATGTCTATGATTACATGACTCAGGGCGCAGACACGCCAGGGGCAAAAACGGGGTGTCTGAACTGCAACCAACCAGCACATGAATCAACCAATTGTATCCAATATGACTGTACTATAACGCTGCATAGAAAGCAGCCTTTTCTGACAGCAGGTGACATACTGGTGATCAGTCTCCCCGTGAAATGTCTCTATTAAGACAACATGAGAAATGACGGTCACTCCCTGCTATTATGCTTTAAAGTCTGTGACCAAACAAAGGGAGAAGGAGGTTTTCTCCCAGTCAGGAGGGCAGGCAGATCTATCTCAGCGGCCGTGACATGACTTGTTAAAGGAGCAACGCACTTAATAATGTCTGCAAATGCAGAATGACAGGGGCTGGGCATTGCAGAGATACGTCTTGGAGTAGTTCGGGGGCACCGTGGATGGCTTACAATAGTGAGTGCCGGCCTCAAGACAGACTGTCACAACACCCCAAACCAGTGGGAAGCGCTCTAATTAGATTTCACCAAGTCAGTGACAACTGTGAACTCTGGCTCACTAGACCAGGCCTACCAAGGAGTTGCTGACTTTAGTTTATTTTGCTACCCAAACAAACTGGACGGTGTGACAATGGTCATCGATACAGAACATCTCACCACCTCAGTTTTCTCCTAGTCCTAAAAAACCAGTCACTCAGCACAACTCAGTTGGTATTCCAGATCTTACATCAAACACAAGGCTGGCAGTCACATCTACACCAGACTCCTCGTTTGTTTTGCTGAACTAGACTAACAGGCTGCTCATTTGGAAACCGATTAGAGATGTTTTAGCTTAGGGAAAAAAAAGGAGAGTTTTTGAGAGATTAAATATAAGTACAGGTGGGAAGTTTAACTCCAAAATGAGGTTATAAACAGCCAGTTTCCCAAAATTCTTCCAGGTACCCAGTTTGTCTCTGGGGATCTCCACCATCATGCTTCCCTGTAAGCATCCAAACAGTTCAGACATGAGGGATCTTCTTTTGAATCCATTCTCATCTCTTCTTCTGATATAAAACAAGACGACAGGGTCTCTACCCACATAAGTGACGGAGGAAAACACATAGTCTTTTCACCTCTGACCAGCACACTGAAAATGTGGCTGTGAAATTATTACTTTCTGTTAGACCCTCAAAATCCTCTGTTAGCATTTCACAAGATTTCTGTGCTGGGTTCATTAGTTACAGGGGTGCCCACAATGGTGATGGTTGCTATTACGTTCTAACAGGCACAGGAAAGTGAAACCAATGAAAATCACATCCCAATAGTTTTCATGACATTGAAATGCCCTTATACCTGTAACCATTGCTTTGGTTTATACTAACACACAGTGGACCTGGCCTGATATGCTCTAGCATGACCTGGTCTGCAAGTGTCATAGTCTTGAGGAGGCTGCAGGCTGACATGCAATTGAACCTTCAGCGACACTCACTCTTGCTGAGACAAAGGGATGGCATGTGGCTCCAGATCTGGCTATTCCCAGCAGTGTCATAACCCCCAAACTCCAGGCCATTGGAGAGCCAGATCCATGTCCTGTAGCCTGGGCTCAGCTCTCGGCAGGTCACAGAACTGCGGATGTCAGCTCTGTGAACACCTGCTCGTCCACACCAATGTGGGATTGCTCCCACTGGCCCAGAGACGTCCCAGACAATGCACGGACAGAAGTGCACAGACAAACTCCCCTCAGTGACTAGAGATTTCCTTGCCCTGATGTCCATCCTTAGTACAGCTTCCTTCTGCTCCTAGATCTCCTCCTGGACCATGCTAAGCATTAGATCTGCAGGGGCAGTACAGGCTTCATGTCCAACCACCTGGCCTGGCTCTGTCCAACGGACAAACAGATGCTGGAAGAGGAATGGTGTGGCTGATGGCTAGCTTCAGTCACCTGCTCCTCACATGCTGATGCCAGTGGGCAGGGCTATGTCACCTAATTGCAAGGAGATTTGTGCTGCCTTTCTGGGACTGAAGGTCACGATGCTGGGGATGGTGCTGCTGGCCCTCCCCTACCCCATGAACTGCACCACCAGGTGTTCTGCTGTCCCGTGCATGCCAGTGTGACTCAGCTGTGCCAGAGCTGCTACCCACCGGGCCTGGGTGGGCATGAGCCAGGCCAAATGGCTCTGGAGTGGCTTCTTTGATCTCGCTCCCCCTTCACCTGCCAGCGAGTGACACAGCCACGGCTGGCTCACGCTGCACAGCTCAGAGCTTAAATCACTCGTGGTGACATTTGCAGATGACAGGGTGTGCAAAGGCAGGGCTAACCCAGGGGAACTGGAAATGTCAGGACTGGGATGCATTCCTGTGACCAATCACCCAGGAGGTGCCTGCCAGCACGCAGCACGCCTAGCCCAGGCGGGGCAGCCTGGCACACATGGGGCACCAAGATGGGGGCTGCATCTGGGGCACAAATCAGAAGCCAGATTTGAGAGGAAGGTCTAGTCTGTATGTGGCCTCCCTGCGCCTGTCCCATAGATCTAACCTGTTCCCCTTCTTGGGGCCAGACTTGGGTGCAGTGGGTCTCAGGCTCTCATTAAGCACCACAGAGCAGATTTCCTTTCCTGCTTTGCTATGTTTTTCCCCAAAGCTTCCTTTGGAGGGATTTTAAAAGAAGCCACCCAAGATATGAGCACAGCCCCCCCGCATTTGGCTGCACAAACTATTGCTCAGTGCAATTCACCAGATTCCTCAATGTCACCCACAAGCCCTTCCACCCTTGCTGTCTTTTCTTAGAATGACACAAGATCCTAGCTGGAAAAACCCCTGTTCTTTTTTCTGCGAAAAAAAAATTGTTAAGAATGACCTCCCCCCCCCCCCCCCTTTCCCACCCCTCCAAAAAATTAAAACACATTTTGAAAACCAAATATTTAAACTTTTGTTTTGGTTTGGTTTTTTGGCTTTTAGTTTCCAGTTGTTCATAGAGAGGGAAAGTAGAAAATTTACAGCACACCTAAAAAATGCTGCAAAAAAACATTCATTTGGGTCTGTCAGTGGGTGCACAGCCATTCAAGGAAGAGGGGCTTCAAGGAGGAGATCTACCTACTCAATTCTCCAGCCCTTTCCTTTTTGCCTTGAGGTGCAGAACTGCAGAGAACCTGAAGGGGACAGGCCCTAGTTAATCTGTGTGATGGATACTGGGCTGGTTTGGCTCTTGAGAAATAAACCCATTGCTGAAGAAAGGGACCAAAATTCCTCTGCTGTTGAGAACTTCCTTCCCAGCCCCATTTCGATGGAAAAGCTCCCACCAGCGAAAGGCAGTGTGGTCTGTTGCCCTTCACTAGGACTAGAAAACAAAATCTTTTATCAGTTCCAATCCACCACAGGCCTGCCAGAGACCCACGTGACATAAGTGGTGGGTCCCAGCCGCCCTTGTGGTTGGGACGTGCCTGCCATCCACTCCTCCAACACAACTGGAACTAACTCTTGGTGACCCGTCTCAGTGGAGGGATGCAACAGAGATGGTCCCTCCTACTCAGCATTAGACATGTGGGCAGCAAGTACACTCATCCTGCCACCTCTTCCGTGCAGGGGGTAACCAGAGCATATCCCTGTCCAGCACTGTCCATCCTGCACCCTCCACCAGTGTGACAGCTGCCTCGACAAACACTAGGTGCAGGCACTCATCAGTCAATGCACAGCATCGTATTCAGGTCATGGCAGCACCCAGGCACCAGCAGCAATGGGTAGTAGAGGCTGATGATGCAGAAATGTGTATTCAGATATGGATCATCACTCACTGTTCCTGCAGGTGTACAGTACCGAACAGCTTGATGGCTATCTTTGCGGCCGTCCTCTTCATAGACTGTCTGGGAAGTGCCCCTAGCAGGGTGGATGAATTACTACACACTGAATTTCTTTGCCCCATGTTCTCCTGCATATTGTAACAATATGTGACCCACTGCACACGGGGATTGGAGAGTTGCAGTCTCCTTTGGCATGGAGAGATTTTGCACGGACAAACTGCAGTAAAAAAGGTCCAACCGCTCAGGGGAATTTCAGGTGGGCAGGTCACGCCTTGGATGAGCTTACAGGTTTTCTTTTCTCTGGCAAAAGAAATAAGTCATTTTATTGCACTTCATCCACCATCACAACCAGGAAAGAGAGGCTGTTGGATTCCAGAACAAAGGACTGCTTACTATCTTTCTCTCTGTGTAATTAATGAGGAACTTGCTCCTGGAAATCCATTCAGGGCCACTGGCCAGTGTATAAATCCGGAATAGGATTTTGACCTAGCACAGACATTCATTGTTGCTCCAGCAAAGACCGCTTGAAAGCAGATGGGATCACAGCTTCTGGCACAAGGCATGGAGACAAGTGAGCAAAGCTTACAATCTTTTTGGCTATAAATGGAGAAGTCAGACGGAAGCAAATTCTGTGAGCAATTCAAGGCCCGTAATAATCAGCTGTCAGCCACGCTGGCACTCGTGTGCCACCCTACACAATGAAGAGGCTGCTTCTGTCTATCAGAAGAGCTGGTGCTGATGCCTTGATTTCATGTTCTTTTAATTTGATTTTTGCAAATGCAAGTCAAAAGATGCTGTCATGGAAAGCCTCCTATGCTGGCTGCAGACTCCCACCTGCTGATCAGCACCCAGGACACGTGCGATGGGTTAATGAGGCCAAATCCACTCCAGGTGGACCTCTGCTAACTTCAGCAGAATAAGACCACTCAGGCCCTGAAAGGAGAAGTGCTGGGAGCCCCCTTCCCCTGACTCTGTCCTAACGACAGGGGATGCTGCCTACCGGCACTGCCGTTCGTCAGATGAGCTGAACAGTCAAGACCCTGTCAGCTTGTGCTATTCACGTCGCTCTTTGCGAGCAGAGAGGTCTCAGTTCTGAGTCATATGGCCAGGTTCTGCCACCAGTTTTGTTGTTTCCTGCCCTGTGAGCAACTGCTGTATGCCATGGCACAGCCACCATGTCCTGCCCCAGAGGTGGCTGCATCTCAGTGGTGGGAAAATTGAATTTCGGGTTTATTGTTTGGAAAGTGTGCTGAGATCCTTGGGGACAGGCGGTGCTAGAGGAATGTAAGTGACTTGTGCAGTTTGGAGTTTGAGGAGCTTTAGGGCACTGACAGAGACACCTGATATTCGTGTCCACGCATCTTGGAATGAGAGAGAGGACGCCGTTAAGTGCCCCAGGGGCTCAGTGACACCAGCCAGACTGGGACCTCACTGTCTCCCCGTTACAGAGGAAACGGATCTAGACTCTAGAGCACACAACAGAGCCTTAAATCTTCTACTTCTCCAGCCAGCTTTAGATTTATAACCAGCTGCATATGATCTCCCCAGAGCTGGTGACCACTTTTCTGTGACCCAGTGGTGACATGTCCCTCTCTTTCTCCCCGCCAGGTGCATCTGAGATGAGACAGTAGTGGGTGTGTTACCTGGGCTGAAAACCCAAAACTTTGCACTGTCAGTGGTTCCAGAGGGGTGCCAGCTGGTAATCCTGGCCCATGACGTTCTCCATTTGAGCTAGACAGTGTCCTTTCCCATCTGTCCATCTTGTGGCAGCGGGCACCGAGCAGGGTTCCCCAATCCCCAGCCATGCAGGATGCATTTGAGCAAGTGGATTTTGGAGCAGGGGAGTGGAAATTGGCACGGACATGTCAGGAGCTGCTAAAGCTATGAGCCTGTGGGCAGGATGATGGAAGCGACAGAAGAAATGGAAGGGGCTATTCTGGAAGCAAGAAATGCTTTGTTGGTGCCAGGCAGAGTCCAAGGTGTTAGGGGGCATCCAGGAGGGGGCACCGGAGAGGCACCACAAGGCGATGCTGGTCAGGATAGTCACCCAAACTGATGAGGTAGGCAGATGTGAAGCAGAGAGGACAGAGAGACCACCCCATTCTCTGCTCTGGGTGCATGTGGCCACTAGGCAGCTAGGGTGCTGCGTCTGCTGCCCACATTCATCTCACCGTCTCCTTCTGTGTCCCCATCTGGATCCATCCACTGACTTTTGTCCTATGCTCAGCCTGTCCATTCGGCAAGGCAGGAGCCACCCTCAGGTTTTGGATTTGTAAAGCGCCAAGAGCGTTAGGGTCCTTGTCTCAACTGGCTTCCTCGGTGCTACCAGGACTCAACTAATTCTGACCAGGACCCACCCAGATGGCATTTTTCATAAAGGTAGGGGTGCGCCAGACTGTATGTGCATGTACACACCCGCCTCGCCTCGCTGCGTGGAATGATGGGACTGCTTGGCCCAAACGATCCCCTTGGTTGGGGTCGGGCCACAAATCATGGTAGTGTTAATTAGAGGGGCAGTGAAATGTTCCCCTTCTTGTGTAAGTGAAAGACTGCAGAATTGGACTTCACTGGTCCTGACTGATGCAACTCTTTCATCTGAACTGACCTCAGTGGGAGGGGATTTGGAGGCAGACCCCTGTAAGAGGTAGAAAGGATGGGGTCCCTGCCAGATGGGGATGTTGCTTAAAGAGCCCCAGGGATGTTTTGACTTGTTGCACCCCACTTTTCACAGACAGAGCTAATTCAACCTCCATTAGGAGCCTTTTGGTGTCACTGGGTCAGCTGAAATCACTTGCTATGGCGCAGCATGCACCTGCCTTTGTTATTTCAACTCTTGGAGTCACCAGCATCCTGAACACCCCCTTGCTGGCTGATGTTGGGCTACAGGCCCCCAGCTATCAACGTGCTCCTTTCTCAAGGCTCTCCAACTAAACTCGTTGGGGATCATCAGTCCCACAGGCCTGTCTGGCTAGAATTTATTTTAAAAGGGATAGCCGTGTTAGTCTAGTCCAGTGAAAAAACAACAAGGAGTTGTGTGGCACTTTAAGACTAACAGATTTATTTTTTGCATGAGCTTTCATGGGAGAAGATCCCACTTCCTTAGATGCTTCAAAGATGGGTGAACTTACAGAAAGGAATGAAACTAAATGCAAGGGGGTGTAAAACATAGGATCAGGTCATAAAGTAACAGCAAATCAGAGCAGTTTACAGGCTCAAACCATGGGAAGCCTGAAGTCAAATTACCCTTTGTAATGGGAAAAGAATCCATAGTCTTGATTCAGTCCTGCTTTCACAGAATTTAGTTTGCATATTAATTCGAGTTCAGCTGTCTCTCTTTGAAGTCTTGATGTCCAGGGTACATCTCTAACGACAGTCGTTAACAAATCCATCATCGAGTGATTAGGAAGATGGAAGTGCTCAGCAACTGGTTTCTCTGTTCTTTGATTTCTGATATCAGCTCTGTGCTCATTCAGTCTCTTATGGAGCAATCGTCCTGTTTGTCCAATACATAAGGTGTAGGGGCATTTCTTGCACATGATGGCATAGACCACATTAGTAGATGAGCAGGTAAATGAGCCTCTGATGGAGCAGCAGGCTTGATTAGGACCTATGATGGTGTCTGTTGCGTAGATATGTGGGCAGACTTGGCAGCGTGGTTTTTTGCAGGGGTGTGTGCCTGCTTCAGTGTTCCTCTTGTTAGATCTGTAGTCGCTGGTATCTGTTTAAGATTAGGGGGCTGCCTATACGCAAGGAGTGGTCTGTCTCCTAATGCTTGAGAGAGAGAGGGATCATCTTTTAGAATAGGCTGTACGTCCTTAATGATCTTTTGCAGAGGTCTGACTTGAGGATTGTATGTGGTGACTAGTGGTTTTCTGTTGCTTTCTTTCTTGGGTCTCTCCTGTAGCAGATGACTTCGGGGAACCTGTTGAGCTCTGTCAATTTGTTTTCTTACTTCCCCAGGTGGGTACTGTAGTTTCAAGAATGCTTGCCCACCAACTTTGTCTCCATACTGGGCATATTCCTTCCTTCTAGGACTATTGCTGGGGACTGTTCCTGCCATTCCCCCCTTTTCTGTAGTTCTTGTCTCTTGTTCTTGTTCCTGTTTCTGCCATTCCCTTTTTTCTCTATAGTCCTTGCAACTCTCTCTCCCCTGCCAGGCCTCCACTGCCCTGGATCTCTCTTCTTAGTCTTTTTTAGCTTCTTTAGTCTGTTAAGTCTTTAATGCCACAGGGCTGTTTGTTTTGCTGGTTCACTCTCTGCGTGTTAGTGATGGGCACATGCCAACTCCTATCCCTCTGGAGTCCCAATCCTGGATCCACTGACACCTCACCCAGCCCCTCAAATTGCCTGCGCCCAAAGGATCCCAAATGTACAGCTTCTGCCCAGCAAACAGCCAGCCAGTCTGTTCAGAATGGAAACAAGTGAGTTTATCATCAAAGGACAGCAATTCAGGGGCTAATGAAGGAGATCATCTCCATATCACAGAAAATCATAAAGCTTTCCAGAGTTCCCTAGATTGCTGCCTCACCCCCTTTCCCCAGCCTTTTCAATCAAAATGGCTCTGGTCCCCCTCTCCTAAGTCCAAGCCTGTCTTCTCAGATTAAAAAATACCTGGGGGTTCCTCTGGATTCTGGATATCCAGCCCAGATCTTTTATCATCACTGAGACTACTCCTTCCTGTTAATTTCCTGTAGCAAGCTCCTCATTTGCATTTGACTCAGCGTGCCAACAGATGCCTATTGTGGGGCACACAATACCCAGTGATCTAGCCCTTGAGATAAAGAGTCTCTCCCTTTCTCCTTGGAGAAGTTTGTCTCAAGGTGGGCTACCTTGTAGTGCCCTGTCTTCCCAAAGTGCACAATGGTCAGAATGCATACACGACTTGTGAGTCGCATGTTATTCATAGCTTGTGTGGCACAGCCTTTCATCAGAGACCTTAATGTGGCATTATTTTGGTGACCCCAGATGATCCATGTACTCCTCGTGCCACCCTGCTCTCTGCCTTTTGGTGTCATAAGTTTCTTCGATTACTCCAGGCCTGTAGCCCAGAAAGGAAGAGACCAGCCGGAGACACCACCCTGGTACAAAAGGGGGTCAGCAACACAGTGGGATCCAGTGACTTGCCCAAGGCAGCACAGGGAGGCTGTGGCAGAGCTGGGACTCGTGGTCGGGTCTCGGCAAATGCTCACCATTTGGGCAGCCTTCCTTTCCATTTGTCCCAAAAGCTTGTCATAAATGTGCAGAATAAGCAAAGGGAGAGAGACAGATATTTTCTCTAATGCCTTTTAATTACTATCAAGTTAGCTCCAATCCCTTTAATATTTCATGAGCACAGCGAGCTGCATTTAACGCCGTTCAGTGTCTCTGCTTGTTTGTAATTAGCTAGAAAAATGACAGATCTACAAACAGGAGCCACCCTAGAAGTCGCTGATGGGACACCACAATGGGAGGCTGTTGGGTGTCTGCTGTTCTGCTCTTATTGCTAATTAATTAAAGAAAGGAAACGATTAGATGGGCCAATGAGAACTTTCCTCTTTAGCTTTACTCCTCCCAACTCCTTCCCCTAACTACCCCTGGGCTCCAGAACTGGCTGAGGCACACAGCTGTGGGCAAACCTGTCCTGCCTGGTCCTTGCAGATATTTTAACCCATTCCTCTGCAGTGGCCTCTCCTGACCAGGACTATCCCAGGCAAAGTTGCTTAGGGTCACACAGCTCAGGGAAGCAGCTGAGAAAAAATGCTGGGAACATTTGAGAGAGAGAGAGAGTTCATGGCAGCTGTGCAGGGAGGGCCGTGGCATGATGCAGAAAGCTTTTTCATTGGGGTATCCCTCAGGAAGCTGGTGGCAAGAGGATTCCCAACGATAACACTGGCACATACCCAGAGCCTTGTTCTCCACAGAACATGCTGCAAAGTGCTTGTTCTCCCCATTTCACAGTCAGAAAACTGAGGCAAAGGGCAGGTCACATACGGAGTCTGCGGCAGGGACCTCTCAATCAAGCAGTAGAGGGTGCTTGCCCCCGGTGAAGCAGAGATCAGCACACCCAGTGCGCCAGAGTGTGCCTCCACATTGCAACTGGTCCCCTTCATGGAAATCTCAGCGGAGTGGCCAAACGCTGAAGCGCTATCAAAAACAAAACCCCTTCTAGGTCCAGGCAGAGGGCTAGCGGAGAACACAGCCTGCTCCGCGGCTGCACATCCGATCCCGTTTCTGTCACTCAGCATTGTGGGTTCTCAGTCTGACATTAGACCCACCTGTAAAGATCCAAGAGGACAATTCACCAAAATCCACCAGGCCATCGGCAGCACTGAGGCCCCCAGACTGCTAAGTGCATGAGATGCCCTGCCTCAAGTTTTTAGCTGCCACCTATCAAATAAACTGCGCCTACCCTGCTCTGTCCAGCCAGGTGTGCCAGGCGCTGGGATTCGCAAAGGAGATTAAAGCCAAGTTGCATCTTCAGATGCAGTGTGATGTAGTTTATTTTTCATTTGCAAAAACCCAGAGGGCATTTGTTGGAGGTGGGGGGTGGATGCAAACTGCTCATATATTCGGGCGGGATTTTTTCCTTTCATGTCAAGTTTCAATTTGGCTCTGGTTCCGTCTGATCTGTTCAGTTTGTGCAATTAACTGCGGCTGGCTGAGGACACAGACGAGATGAAAGAGGCCCAGACGGAGCCAACCGGCAAATGAATCCTGCGGATCAATAGAAACAGTCTCTGATATTTACCCAAATTATCATTATTTCCTTTGTCTTTCCTTTTATTCCCACACAGTCACGTGTGCCAGCCTACAGACGCATTCTACAGTCCCATACATGTGGCTTGTGTGAATATTAACAAGGCACAGTCACTCCCGCAGATGCTTATGAGCCGTCAGACGCCGAACCCTTTCTTCATCCCTCTGAAGTCGAGAGAACAAATTAAATCTGGTTTTTTAATTTGCTCTCATTATTGGAGCTTTGGGTTTTTCTTTGTTAGAATCCACTTATTATCCCAGCTTGGGGCAAAAGAAATGAAGAGAGAAATTTGCCAGGGAGAGAGGCGATGCAGTTTCCACGGGGATAATTTAACACTATTGGAAAGACTATGGTGATATCAGAAATAATCTTTTTGAAATTAACAGAGAAGCCCCACTGGAGATCAGGGCTCCTTGAGCCAGGCGCTGCACAGACACACACAATCATCAAAATGTCAGGCTGGAAAACATCTGGAAGAGTTCAACCCCTGTGTTAGAGGAGGATCAAGTAAACCTAGATCAGCTCTGACAGGTGTTTGTCCAACTTGTTCTTAACACTCACCAATGATGGGGTTCCTACAACCTTCCTTGGAAGCCTGTTCCAGAGCTCAGCTAGCCTTAGAGTTCAAAAGCATTTCTTAAGAGCTAACCTAAATCTCTCTGATGGCAAATTAAGCCCTCGTCCTACGTTCACTGGATCTGGAGGACAATTGATTCCCATCCTCTTTAGTGGAGCCTTTCTCACATTTGAAAACTGTTTTCAGGTCCACTTCCAAACTTCTTTTCTGAAGCTTAAATAGACCCAGTTTTCTGAACTCTTCCTCACAGGTCGGGTTCTCTAAACCTTTGATCATTTTTGTTGCTCTTCAATTTCTCCCTATCCTCCCCAGACTGGGGACAGGGTTCCAGCGGAGGCCTCAGCATTGAGTAAAGTGGGACAATTCCCTCCCGTGCCATATGTCTGACCATCCCGCCTGTTATGCTGGCAGGCTGGGTACCAGCTGGTTCCCATGCCCAGACTGGGCCATGCTTTAACCTTCGTTTCTCTGCAAGGAACCTCTAGGCTGCATTTGAGCTCACTGAGAGCACCGACGATGCTGTTTGGTGTAAGGTAAACTGATCCCTGAAGAGAGGGGAGTCTGGCTTGTTTGGACTCAAGGAATAAAGCTCATGGAGTGCAACAGGGGTGTTGAAAGCCCAGAGGCCCAGTCTAAGGAAGCAGTGAAGCCACATGGCTTTTGCTGGAGAAAGAGTGACGCACCAGGGATTGGCGCATAGAGATGGTAGTCCGGATCCTGTGGATCTGAGACAGGCAATTACCTGCCTTTGGCACTGAAGGCCACAATGAGGTCGTCACTGATATGTCCAAAACTGGCTCAGTTGTCACCTGACAAACTCAGAGACGCCCACGTCCCCGCCAGTCAGCATTTATCAAACTATCTGAGTCCTGATGCTGCTGCACAGTTAGCATCCTTTCCTGAAACCCCAGCGCCCCAAACAGGGAGCCTCAAAAGAGGCAGGAGAACATCCTGTTTCCCCCATGGGGCCTGAGCCCAGAGATCGAACACCAGTGCTGGCCACATCCGGAGGGCTGCGGCCAGCACTTGCACTAAAACAGTGGAGGTTGGGGGAGACAGAGCAGACAGGGAAACGTAGGTGTTTCCTGCTATGTGGCCAACCAGGGTGTTGAACTAGTTCCCCCGAGCAGGTTGGGGCTGCGATCCAAGTGGAGAACGACACCTGTCTCTTGCCCATCAGCCAGGTGCACCAGGTCAGCCACTTAAGTGGCTGAGCCCTATGTCCAGATGGGAAACTGAGGCACAAGTCACTCACCTGAGGTCACACAGGGAGGCTAGATTCCCAAAGGCCTTTAGGCACCTGAAGCTGCAGAAGGGCCAAGCGGAGTGATAAGATCCCACATTCAAGCCAGGCTCCAAGCTCTCTGATTTCAACAGCACTGAGCCACCTAAGCTGTGGTAGTTGGTGACAAGCCCCATCTTAAGTTTTGGTGCCTAAAGCCCTTGGGTGTGGTATGACCCTGGACACAGATCTCCCAAATCCAGTTCAGTGCCTTGCCTGCAAGCCCAGCCTTCCTCTTCAGTTGGATCCCAGACTTAACAACCCACTTCCCGCTTTGAACAGATCCTCTCTCTTCCTCAGTCAGTCTCCGGCACCCCTTTTAAATCCATGAAAACTTTAAAGGTGATACTGTCCCTTGTCAGGGCAGAGCTCTCCTCTTTGAACTGTATTACAGAGGGAGGCACCAGGCCCGGGATTTGTCAGGGCTGTGTGCAACTGGCTTATCCAGTGCCAGGAAGGGCTCATCTTTAGAGTCCTGCACAGATACAAATAGGTGGATTTGTATCTGCTCTGCATCTGCAAGAAATGGTCCGCGGATAACCATGCTGTATCCGTGGATGCAGATATAATGCAGATATGTGCGGATATCCACGTATTTGCAGGGCTCTAGCTCTGTGCAGGTAAAAATATGTGAACCTGTATCCAATCTGCATCCACAAGAACTGGTCTGCGGATATCCGCATTGTATCTGCAGATGTGGATATCCATGGATATAATGCAGATATCCGTGGATTTGCAGGGCTCTACTCATCTTCACAGCAGAGATGCTATGTCTGCAGTGCCTTCCTCCCAGTTTCCCAGGTGGCCTGAGAGAACAGTCAGGTTCTCCCACATTTCACTGGGGAAGCAATGAGAGGGAGGGCTCAGGAGCAGGGGATGTGCCTCTCACAGTCTCAGCACCACGTGTGAGAGACCGGCGCACCAGCGTGTGGAGATAGCTGTGTCCATGCTGTCTGCTCTCACTCCATCTGGGCAAAGAGGAGGTAAGTCCCCAGAGCATGGAGACCTTGACTGACTCGCCGGGGGAGCAGGAGTGATGCCAGGTCAATGTGCCATCACTAACCCGGTTCTCACAGCCATTAAACTGTGAGCCAAGCCCTTTTCCACATCAGCCTAGCGTTCGGCTAGCACCGCCACCAGGGAGGGACTCCTCGGACCTGGTTCCAAGATATGGAGAGACCACCTGGTTCAACTGCATCCTCCTGCCACTGGCTCCCACTGGACGCGAGCTGTATCGAAGTGGGCTTGGCCAGACCTCTCTTGTGGATATGAGATGCTGAGGGCAGAGCACAGGAAAACTGTCAGGCAGTGGAGACGATGCTGCTGTTCAAGGCAACTTTCACGCACCCCTAGGAAGTTGAAATGTGAAGATGGAAGAGAGGATCTGCCAGGCTGGCGGGGCATGGATGAATCTCTGGGTAAGAACACTGGGGGTTCATTTTCAATCCCCCCTGCCGCCCCTGGGGAAACAGTCTGCCTGTCGTGGTAGGCCAACTCCCCTGGACTCAAATTACACATTTTGCGGGTGTAGGGAACAGATCCCCCTCTCAAAGAACCTGGGCCCTAGTGTAGATGCAGGTGCAAAAGCAAAGAAAAAAAGTGATCACGTTGCTTTCCCCAGTGCAGCTTATGTCACTTGGGGAGCTAGTATAAATTAAAGCCCCTTTCTGCTTGTACCGGCTGTGCTTCCACTAAGAGAACAGATCCGGCAGCAGCCGCTATCTAGTGTAGACAAGGCAGCAGATTTCCATCCACCCAGTCTGTCTCTGCCTCCCTGCTATTTACTGCGCATCGGCCAACAGGCGTGACTTCCTCTTTGCTCACATTGATTTTGTGCCATCTGGGCCAGAAAAAAGGCTCTCTCTCACCTGCAAGTTCCCTGGCCCACCCGCAGGTCCTGGGCCAACCCACGGGGTCCTCCCTCCAGGTTTGCTCCGTCTTTCTGCAGGATTCTCTGTGCTGCGTGTAGGGCAGAGGTTAGGAATGGGTGCTTATTCTGTATGAGGGGTGGGAAGGATGCAGGATCTTTGGCCTGGAGGTGGAAGCCTCTATTTCTTGTCTCCCACAGCATCCAGCCAGAAGGAGCCAGCCTTGAGTCATGTGCGTGGGTTACTGGATGGTGATGGTGAGAGGTTTAATGGCAGCCTGCCATGGGGCGTGTGGACACTTATCCCTTTACGACTGTTTGCACAGCAGGACGCTGCTTGCACTGAAGAGCATTTTATGGCTCAAGTGTACACAAGAGACACCTGGAGCCTGCATCGATGGACCTTTTACAGTGCCCTCCTGTTAACAACTGTTTGCCCAAAGTTTTTACCGCAGCCTGGGTACCGCTGGCAATCTCCTGCAGCCACAATCAGCTTAAACAAGAAGCAATGCTGAGGCCCACGTCAGAGAGCAGAGACTAAACATGTGATGGTCCCTTTCTGAACAGTGTGCCCAGCTCTGGACACACCCTATTAATCGAGGGATAGGAATAGATTGGACGTAATTGAGAGCAGAGCAAACACCGATTACCGGGTAGAGAGGATACGATCCAGGAAGAAGGCAGCAGCGTGCTGAGTGCGTGACAGCTACCATGGGTGTGCAAATAGCCAGTGGGGAGAGAAATTGCCAGGGACACAGTCTGAACAGTGCAAGGGAAATGGGATGCAGCTGAAGAAAGGGAGAAATTAGCTTGGGAAAACTTCCTGATTGTGAGATTCAGCCTCAACTTGGAGGGAAGGAAAAAATGATGCCTGGAGGTCCCTTCCAGCCCAGTCCTCAAGGGATGGAGTGGAAACACTGCTGTTTAGGACAGTGTAGACAGGACCTTCATTCTGGGGATTTTGGGTCACATTCTGCCACCTACCCCCACACTGGTGCAAGAAGACTCTGGAAATCCAACCACTAGGGACTGCCTTCAATTCAACTCCACCACAGTCAGCGGAGTGACTCCGAATTCACCAGCATGACAGTGGGAAACACTTTGGGCCCACTGCACAGAACCAGGAACAGAGCAGATAAAAATCAAAGCTTTAAAAATGAATCAAACCAGCTTTTTTACGTTCCAATCTGCTTATTTTTATTTCATGCTGTTTAAAAAATAAACCTATTTGTAATTAAAAGTGAAATTATGTTAAGGCCTAGCCTTACTGTGATCTATTAAAATAAATGTTAAAACACATGCATGACCCATGCTTTCTTCTCAGGCTGTCATGAGTGAAAGGGTCCTGCCTTTTTAATTTTCTCCAGCAGTGGTTTTCAACCTTTTTTTCATTTGTGACACCTAAAAAATTGCAAACGGAGCTGCAGCCCTCTTTGGGAATCTTAAACAGCCCTGCAGACCGCAGATTGAAAACTACCATTATAAAGAAGCAGGGGGAGAAAAACATCTGTAACTTTTGGGGTCAACTCCAGGGCTAGAAATATATCACAATGTCTTGGCCCACATTAAGCGTCTCTATTATTTTCAGGCTTTACAATAAAACAAACAAAGAGTCCTGTGGCACTTTTAAAGACTAACAGCCAGCGGAGGTATTTCCATGTTTCCAGATGTAAGTACTTTGAAACTGAATTACTTTGGGTTGCAATTTAACTAGCTTGAGAAATCGATCGTGATTTGAAAAAGCAGGAGAATGTCTTGTAGTTGTTCAGTCTATGGACAGAAAACAAGTGGGATTGGACAAGATCTCCTTGATCTAAAACGTTGAAGAGCTTATAGTCGGATTTTTTCAGCGCCTAAAGATGCAAATGGTTACCTAAGAGGATCGTTATAGATTCAGAAGTCATGACACAGGGGTCTGAAACCTGCAACACCCAGAGTTGCATGCTCTTTTTGGCTGCCCCCTTGCAGCTCCAGGCTTCAGGCTCCCCCCTGCCACTGGGAGACCCAGTGCGTGGCCTTTTCTTGGCTCCAGGGCTCTTCCCCACCTCTCGCAACCAGGGGACTCTGTGATGAGGGTCTGCTACTGTTTCCAGACTCCCTCCCCACCAGAGGACCCAACAGCAGGTGCCTTGACCCGGTTCCCCCCACCAGGAGGTTACACCCATTGCGGCTCTCAAAACATTTGGTTATGGAAGGAATTTTTTTAAATGGTTCTCTATCTTTTGGGTTGTTGACCCCGACATACCCTGAGCTCCTGCATAGTACAGCCAGAGAACTGCAAACCCCATTCCCCCCAAAATTTCAAAAGCACTTGAGCTGGTTAGCTAAATAACTCTCATTGATTTCCTTTGGACCTTCAACCTGCTTACATGCTTTTGAGTCCCCCCACTGGGAGCCTATATATACAGTACCTTGGAAAATCTTGCCTAAGGTGGCCATGAACAACCTGCCATTCACTAACTACAGATAACGCTTCCTTTCTTTAAAATTGTTGTAGCCAAGCCAAGCCCGGGATGTTAGCTTGGGGGAGGTAATATTTTTATTGGACCAACTTTCATTGGGGGAAGAGACAAGCTTTGAGTTTCCCCTATGGACATTTAGAGAATCATAAAAGATGAGGGTTGGAAGGGACCTCAGGAGGTATCTAGTCCAAGGCGCTGCTCAAAGCAGGACTAACCCCAACTAAATCATCCCAGCCAGGGCTTTGCCAAGCCAGGCCTAAAAACCTCTGAGAATGGATATTCCACCCCATCCCTAGGTGACCCATTCCAGTGCTTCATGGTAAAAGATAATACCTCACCCAGCTTTTTATTTGCTAAATCCATTCAAAAACATAGCTGGGTAAACACTGCCTGCATGTTATGTACCCAGCACATTTTAATAGTTTTGTTTAACTAAATACTTCTAAAATGCTGGTTTTATACATTTTTAGCTGAATTCCTATTTCCCTCAGAAGGTGGCAATAAAAGATCCTCTAGTAACAAGACTCGTGTTACTCACCATTTTCTAACGTAATAAAGCATGTCATCATAAAGACTCTGAATAAATGTAAGTTACTCTACATAATTGCTTAAATAAACGTGTATGGATCTAGTGTTTCTCTCCTGGTTAGCAAAGCAGAGTCTCAGGCTATCTGGTTGCAAATCAATGTGTTCAGATGGTTATAGCAAGCAGTCGGAAAGAACCTTTCTTTAAGAAAGACCTGAAAAGCACAAATGGAAGAAAAGATTAAGATCAGTGGTTCAAATGAAGGCTTCCTGCTTGCTAATTTAAAGGATGGTTAAAAGAACTAGAAGGGACCTCAAGAGGTCTGCTAGTCCAGGTCCCTGAGCTTGAGGCAGGATGCAGTATTATCCAAAATGGGCAATTTAAATCAACCCACCCCCTCAGGGACCAGCTCTGCCCACACAGCAGCCAGGAGCCCCGTAGGCAGACAGCTGGCATGAGATATCCATCTGTATGCATGGGGTTTGATTGTTGCACCATGGCTGTCCGTGAGACCATGCACAAGTCACTTCAGTTCTCTGGGACTCAGTTTCCCCTCTGTGGAAAAGGGCAGAGAAGCCTCCTTTCGTTTGTTTTGTGCAGCGAGCTGGTGAAGGCTCTGGGTCAGGGTCTGATCTCAAGCCAAGCCATACCTGATGACAGCCGCACCTCATTGAATTAGCCACAGCAGGCAGGAAAATTAGCCAAGCAGGGCGCTGCCCAAGCCCGTCCTGCTCTGATCAGTGGTGACAGCACCGTCTGTGGCAGGCAGCCCACCGCTTACACCAGCTCTCCCAAATTAAAACCAGGTCTAGAGTCCAGACCGTGCTTCCTTGCTTCTGGCAAATGCTTGGGAAGCAAGAGGGCCAGGCTCCATTCCCTTGCTCTGCCACAGACTTACTGTATGACCATGGGCAAGTCACTAAGCTGCTCCATGCCTCAGTTTCCCACCCGTGCAATGCAGGTGAGAGGGGCACCTCTCAGGAGAGGGGTGTAATGAGGATACACACATTGACAGACAGAGCTGCTCTAAAGCTCTGGGGACATTGGGCGAGTCACTGAGTCGTTTACCCCACTGGGAAGACACAGGCTGTGGAAAATCCAAAGCAGCTGCTCCCTACCTGAGCTCAGATTTCCAATCTATCTGTATTTTCCCCTCCAGTGACTTTAGTGAGCACATTGAGAGAGGCTGATACAGGGGACGGGGTTAGTTTGCAGTTAAGATACTGGATTGACATTTCAGGGTGCTGGGCACTCTGCCCCAGCTTCCTTGCATGATATCAGGGAAGACATGTTATTGTTTTGTGCCTCGGTTTCCCCAATCTGTCAAAGGGGGCTAATAGCACCCCCCCCCCGGGCATGGAGTTGTGATGACTGTTCATGGATCAGGTGCTGGGCAGTGCCATGAGATGACAACGTGTCTCGTTGTTAAAAGAACTATTTACAGAATTCAGTCAGCAATCCAGCCATGTGCACACAGAGTGACTTGCCAGTGTCTCCTCTAATCTCATCCACTTGTGACCTGGGCTCCTCCTGCCGAGTTCCAGTCGCTAAGAAGATCAATGTGCGGTAGTCACTTCTGTGATGGGAGCCAGTGCTCCTCCAACTCTGTGAAAACAGATTTCTGCCCCTGGGGATGTTGAGCAGGTGCCTCCAGCCAGCGCCACAGACGCTCAGAACAGCTTCTTCAAAATGGAAGTGATGGAAAGTACAAGAACAGCGCCAGATCAATGCATATATCCGAAGCCAGAGAGATGGGAGAGCCCTACCTCAGAAGATCGCTGAGTCTCTTGCCCAGGACCATGCTCTCACAGACAGTTTGGGTTTGCAAGATGTACTGGTAAGTTTCCCGAAAGACGGGGCTGCCATCGTTTTGCCTTCCACGGCCAACTGCAGAGTGCAGCCAGGAAGCTATGCCTGATAATTTTCCCAAATGTCCTCTCTCTGCTTCATCCCATTATTATAATATGCTAGATGCCACATGAAATAATTTCATTCCCTGCTTGGTGTTACATATCCGCAGCTTGTTCTCACATCCCCAGAGAGAGGCATAAGAGGTGAAGGACACACCCAAGATCAGACAATGAGGCAGTGACAAAACCTGCGCCCCCTCCGTTTCATGATTTATCTGGTCTCCCGTGCTGCCTGATGACAGCACAGTCAATGACGGCAGCTAACAACCTAAAGCGACCCCTTATTCCACATCAGGACTTCAGAGTTAATGAGGCCAAAATCTCTCCAGCCAAGACATCCGCCCCACATTTATAAACTAGCTCATGACATCCCTTAAACCAGCCCCAGCTCAGTGCATTGCTCTTTTCTGAACTCCTTCTAATCTGTCGATACTGTTCTAGCATTTGGGGGGTGTCTCAGCCCAGACAACTAACACAGCCCCTCGTGTGTGTCCTGAGTCCCGTGCATGCCTGATCTGCAGAGGGTCTGAGTCTGCAATGGCAAGTTTTGGGGCATTGGGAGCTAACAGTTCCCAATTATGCAAAAAGATCCTGGCCAGAAGTGGATCCATTTCTCTGCCCCAGCTGCCTGTTGGAGATGCTGCATGTGTGGAACTTTCCACCCACACCAGGATCTGAATAATTTATCCTGAAACGCCTTCAGAGGGGTTTTGCTTCCAAACAAACATGGGCTCCACTTCTCCAGGCCAGAGCAGTGTTTTTACAATGATGGCTTTTAAAAGTTTAATGAAAGCAGGGCCAGCTGCTCTTGGCGTTCTCAGAGGAGAAACATCCAGGCCGGCAGCTCCCAATGACATGGCAGATGGGGCCTTAATCGCAAGGATCAACAGAGCGGTTGCTGCTTTGGCACTTTGATTTAATCATTTCAAACATCAGGTTATTTTTTTTAACACACACGAAAATCAGCCCACTTATGAGACTAATAATGACTTCTCAGGGACAGCTCCCACAGCACATTGTCACCATCCCCATTTTAATGACAGGAAAACTGAGGCACAGATTAGCAGAGGAATTTGCCTAAGGTCACACAGCAAACCAGTGGCAATCTTGACTCCCCACCTCGTGCCATCCCACAGCCTCTGGTGCCCTGGAGAGCTTGTGACGGAAGGGAACACTCTGTAACGATCCCTTGCATACTCCATATTAAAACTTTAGAGCAACAGAGACAGAGTCCCCTGCCCTGCCTAGTCCAGGCCAGGATGGCAGAAAAAGCCAGGCCAGCTTGGTGAGTCTGTTAGTCCCAGGCAAACCAAGATACTGGCTGTTTGCTTGCTCCCTGCCTCAGTTTCCCCTGCTATAAAAGGCTGGTGATGACACACACCACCTTTGAGATCAGCTCATGAAAAGCATGAAGTAAGAATGAGGGACAGTTGTGAAAAGGATGGATGCTGTTTTAATGCATCGTCTTGAAGACCTAATGTTCAAAGCTACTGGGCATCCAAGGCTGCTGCTGGCTTCAGAGCTCAGCTCTTTGGGAAAACCAGGCTCTGGGCACATGAAGATCCCCAGTCATTATTTGTACTGGAGAAGCACCCAGAAGCTCAGATCCTGGATGAGGGGCCCATTGTGCTGGGCGCTGTATGAACACCTAACAGACAGTCCCTGCCCTGAACAGCTGACTGAAAGCTGAGAGACAAATTGACCAAAGGGTCCCTGCTTAGCACAGAAACCAGCGCCTGTCCGCAGTGAGGGAGCCGCAGACAGTGGGAGCAATGAGCAGGTGGAGCTATGGAGGGGCATTGCTGGGCCAGGTGACCAGAACGAGTGGCAGTAATACGTGGGCCGAGCTGGATGCAAGGACGGGGAGCCGCAAACAAGACGCCCCAGTATTCTCACCCTGCGTGCACAAACGACAAAGCCTTCTGTTGTTTCATGTTATGCCAGGACGGAAAGCCCTGGTATAGGAAGAGGAATAAACCACAGCACTCTAGCGCCCAGGGTGTACCCTCTAACTGCATCCACATGAGGTGCTGTACCCCATCAAGCATATCAGTAACCAAAAATCACTGACCAAGTCAGTTCAAAATCTGCATGTGGGTCAGGGCTAAGAACTGAAACCCTTTTTAATCCTTCTCTTATGGGGTGGCGGGGTGTTAACTGCAGCTACTAGTCTAATTATTTGCCTCACTAATTTCCTACTGCAGGGAGTTCCACAGTTTACCCATGTCGCAGAGGAACAAAGTTCCTTCTTTGGAAATGCCAACCACTCGCAATAGTTTTTCTCCTTAAATTGCCATCCCTGAGGTACTTATCTCTCGTTACCAGTCTCTTATGCTTAATTAATACAGCTCTGGTTCCTTTAGTATCTGAGCATCTCATAATCTTAATGTATTTATCTCTACGCCCCTAGAGCCATCCCGGAACTTGCCAGATAAGCAATGTTAAAACCCAACGACCCTGAGGGCTATAAAACCCTCTGGCCTTATTAAGATGGTGACAGCGTTTTATGTAGCACAGTGGCAACTGGAGATATACAGCAGCTAAGAAATTAAACAGGGGAGGAGCACTGAATCACTGAATGGAACAATTTAATTTCTGCCTCTTTTTCTCTTGGCTTATTGCCTAAGAGAGCCCTCTCCATCTCCAGAGCAGTAAAGAGCAAACTTAGTTAGCAGCAGGATCAGGGAACAGAGAAGCAAGGAGGAGGAAAAACTCATGTCACCAAAGCTGGGTTTATAAAAATATTGTAATAAACCTGCTAGCATGTATGTGTCACCACGCCCCTCTGCTGGATAGAATGGGAATGGCTCTACTGCGTGTCATAGATCTTCTACCATGGAGAGCTAAGGGAGAGTCTCCTTTAGTCCATGTGGAAGGAGCTTGTGCTTTTGGGGCAGAAGGCTGTATGTTTTCGTGCCAGCAAACGGTGTTGGGTCAGCAGCCTTGGGGTCTGAAGGCTGTGGCAACTCCCTCAACATGCTGCCCAGCTAATTCTGGATGCACATGAAAAAAGCAGGCTGTCTGTTCAAAGACAGCCCTAGAGGTCTCGGAAGAGAATTAACTGCTCCTCTCACCAGCCTGCTTCTCCATTGCGGGGAGAGCTGCATAAATCCAGGATTCTCGAGGCATTTCACTTCCCTCTCCTCCAGTGAGATCACAATCGTTTGTTTTGACATCACAATTCATTGCCAAGGAGACAACGATGTCAAAGAAGCAGAGGATCAGGATTCCTAAGCAACACTGATCCTGTTTGCATGCTATTGTCCTTACACATAACAAATGAAGGGCACAGCCTCCACTCCATCCCATGCAGAACGAGCCATCTGTCCATGGCATTTTTAGGATGCCCATCACTTGTGCGCCAGGCACTAGAATGTTTTTTCAAAAATGCCTGCGGTGCAGAGATCTTTAGCAGGGCTAATGAATTCATAGAAAAACTAATCCTGCCCCCTAGGTGGCAGACTTTCCCTTCCAGAGGAATCAGCTGCCATAGTGCACCCCAGAGGCGGCTGCATTTTAGTGGTGGGTGAAGTCTTATTAGTTTGCATAGGGTCAACTCCTCCCAGCCACCCCTACCAAGTTCCACTCCCAGGTCCACTGTTGTCCTCCCATATGATCTTCACGCAAGTCTCTTCCCTGCTTTGTGCCTCAATTTCCCAATCTGTTAAAACAGAGAGCAGCAACAATGATGGACTTCACAGAGTTTGACTGCTGTGAAGATACCCCAGAGACACAAGAATTCCCAAAGGCTCCTAGTGGCTGAAAATGTTCACAAGGGCCAACAGGACAGGAATTCCTGGGAGGCAGGGGACTAACAAACAGCTGTCAATCTGGCACCCATGACAGCCAGGACAGGATTAGCAGAGGGGGCACCTGAAGATCAGGATGGAGACACGCTGGAAGATCCCTGCAGGAAGTTTATACACTGTCCTGCTAATGCTGTCTCAGCCTGCCCCCATCAGCAGTGAATTCCCTTACAGATGTAAAAACCAATCCATCAAATAAACAATCCCTGGCGAGAGGCAAATGGGGCTGCATGATGCCTTTCGGCACTGGCGGGAGAGGCGCACTCAAATGATTGACCGAGGTTTGGTAGGAGATCCATTGATCTCGGGCTAATGGTCTACTCAGCAAGCCGGCTGTTTCCAAATGAACTCCAGCTCAGCTGCCAGTAATGCTGAAGCAGAAGAAACAACCATGATTTATTCTAAAACCCCAGAGAGCGAAAGAACTGGAGAAAGCGAGACTATATTGTAACACACACCCATGCATCCATGCTTAGCGCTATACTTCTCATCATATTTTACTTGGAGCTACAGAGCAGTAAGGCTACAACCCAGATCCTCCTGCTCAACAAAAAAAAACGCAGCCCTTAGCCATCTGAGTTACAGGAGAACCATCAGTAGCCGGCAACGGGATAGGGCCTATGACACACTGTCCTATAGAAAGTAATGTAAAGCCAGAGACAAATTCCTGCTCAATTAGATTCATCGTTATAGCCAGAAGGGACACGATGGCCATCTAGTTTGACCTCTACCATAGCATGGAGCAGAGAATGTCATCAGTAAACTTAGTATTAAACCTGTAGCTTTTGTTTGAGCTTCAGCACCGCTTCCAGAAAGGATCCAGTCCTCCTAAAATAATTAAACCTTAGTATATGGATCTAACAAGAATCCTGCCTCCATCCACACCTAAGACAGCCTGATGAACATTTTGATACATGTCCACCAAATGGTTTGGCTTCACTGAAATTGCACCTGTTGCCCAGAACAAGCTGTGGGAGTTATCCAGATGCTGTAGCCAGTGGTAGGTGACTGGTCTGACCTGTAGGAGACCCAAGTTCAAGGCCCTCAGAAGAGGGTGAAAATGTTTTGACTGGCTCTAGTTGGTGACTAATCCTTTAGGGGACCCAGCATCGTACCTTTTCTTTTGCTTGTTGTTGGTGCTGCCAGCTGGATCTCCCCAGAACCTGCCGTGGAATGGCCCATTGACAGCTCTGGCCGTGGGAAGCCTAGCCTGGGAGACGGGTTAAGGGGAGCACGCCAGGGGACAGCAGAAGACGCTGCATGCCACCGCAGCTGGGGCTTACCTCAGTTTTCCCTCCGGAGGCAGCTCGTGGGGTGGGTCGTCGCAGATCAACCTGGCGTCTCCTTCCAGCAGGTAGATGTACACATGCTCCTAGAGGGAAGAAGGCATGGGATGGCCCCATCAGTGCTGCATACGCACGACTCTGCCCTCCCTTCTTGCCTAGCTAGAACATGATGCATGGCAGGAAGGACGAACTGACAGACATGGTGATGGAGAAGGACTTTGGGTTAAACATCTGGCCCAGATGCTGGCTCTCTTTGCACCTGGGCCTCTTATTGGGGTGCCTCAGGGCAAGTCCCACCAATGGAGAGGGGCGTGCCCATGCTGGGATCAGGAGAGCCATAGGTGGGCAGAGGCCTGGTTCGACCTGCCAGAGGGAGCAGGGCTGCCTGAGACCTGGGTCCCTTTCGGGAAGCCCCAAGATTATCTACCGATGCCTCCCAGCCCTGGGGGCTTCAAACGCCCTTTCTAGTTCACAAACTGGCTGCATTTGAACCTGCCTCTCAGCAGAGGTTGAAACCCAGCCTCTTGAACCCTCGTTCCCTTTATCCTCAGCACTGAGCAGGCACAGGAGCTAGGGTGGGCATCCCCGGACACACCCCGTAACATGCAATTCCCATTTACCCCTGTGTGCCAAGCCTTGGGGCAGTGGACGGTGCAGAGCTGCCCCACCCATGCTGCTCAACTAACACAGTTGTGAGGGTCAAACACCACCCACACTTGCCCATTCTTGGGGCTGGGGGACACAACCATGCATGGCACAGGTTGGCGGGCTGGGGTGCCCATAGAACCACGCCTCCGAGCGCCAAACTGAACAACTCCTCAGCTCGCCATGGTCTGGACCAGTAAACCAGCCCCTAAGCTCCCGGAACTGCTGTGTGATTTTGCCTCTAATGAGCTTCTTAGCCACTAACGAGCAGTGCAATTAAGTCTGCCCTGCTGCAGCTCATTGGGGATGGGTTATCTCACCAGGTTAACTGGTTTCCTCCTGCAACACAGGGGCGCTGGAGACGTGCACCCAGAATCACAGTGCAGGGGGTACCATGGGCAGCTGGATTCAGGTAGGATTCCCCCCTTGTAAATCTCCATGTGGGGTCTTGATGGAGTGAAGGGGGCACGAAGTAGGGGATGGCAACTGAGGAATAAGCACCCCTATTTCCGGCAGGGGCACTGGACCCAGTGAATCCGTGTGAGTGCCTGATGCGTCCGGCACCATGGCTGGGGCTGTACCCAAAGTGGGCACCGGGTATATCTGGCAGCAGCATCATATCCGGGGCCCCATGCCTCTTGCATCATGGCAGAGTCTGGCAAGGCTCTCCCACGTCAGCATGCCCAGCCCTCCGCCATGGCAGGCAAAACCCTGATATGGTCCCAGCCACAAATGTACCAAGCTTCATCTTACAGAGCATGAGGCTGTGCGTCCTTGTCTACACATGCAGACGATTGCTCTAGGACCTCCTTCCACTGATGGTTAGAAACCTAACTCTAGCTTCAGTTTACCCTTCCAGCTGAGACCGATTCGGTCAGAGAAACCACTGCATAAGTAATCCCACGACAGCTTCCACAGCAGAAGCTGGGACTTTTAGAACAATTCCCCCTTATCTGACCCCAGGCACGATGGCTCGGACTCAGGACTGCCTGTTTAATAAATCTGTCTGATGGTGAGCGCTTTCCTATGTCAGCCCCCCCGGAAGCTGGGATTTAGAGGGTGCAGGGTTTAAATGCAGCTGCCAATCCCCAGAGCCCATCTGTGAATTGAAAACATGCTCCTGGCCCCCCCAAGTCAGCTGAGATGCCACACATTGAAAAGGAAATAATAAAGCAAAGCGACTGCCAGCATTTTAAGCAGCTCCCAGGTTCCCTATTCTGGCTCCATTTCTGCGATGGTTAATTAGCTTGAAAGGTCTCTTTCCACATTAATCCTACTGAGGGGGCTGGGCTGTGACACTCATGCCAGGAGACGTACAGCCGCTTGATGGTGAAGGCTGGGGTGCGGCTATCAGGACATTAGACTTGGAACCTTGCGGCAAGGACCAGGCCCCCATCCAAACCCAGATATAGCGAGCTGGACTCAGGCAGGCCCTGAGCTGACCTGGAGCACTGAGCATGGTTTAGACATGACTGAAAGCTTGGGGAGCTGCTGCCTTCGTCTGATGTACAACAGCTGCTCCCCACAGTGTAACGTGGCATTTGAGCATCTGCAGTGCGATCGTCTGTAGCTGTGCAAACCTCCGGCCCGGAGAATGACATGAACTAGTGCAATATGCTATCTCCAGCACACAGAGAGGAACTGGATGTTTATGCGGCTTGGATGCTGGGGTTCCACGATTACTAGGCATAAGCAAAAGAGCCCTGGTGCTTGCCCGGGGTTAGTCCCCAAGACTGGCTAGAGCTTGCTGCTTAGAAAAGCTTTTTGTAGACTCTGCGGTCAGAAGGGACCAATATGATCATCTAGTCTGACCTTCTGAACAATGCAGGCCAAAGAAGCTCACTCATCCACTTCTGTAACAAACCTCTAACTTATAACTGGATTATTAAAGTCCTTAAATCATGATTTAAAGACTTCAGGGCACAGAAAATCCACTAGCCATTGAGTCATGCCACAAGCTACAGAGGAAGGTAAAAATCCCCCAGCCTTTACCAATCTGCCATGCGAGAAAATTCCTTCCAGACCCCAAATGTGGCAATCAGTAAACCCTGAGCACATGGGCAAGACTCATCAGTCAGACACCCATGAAAGATTTCTCTGTAATAACTCAGAACCCACCCCATAAATCATTCCATCATCATATCCATCATCAGGAGACAAAGATCAGTCAATTGGCAGACGAGGCTGTCCCATTATAGCTTCCTCCGCCTGAATTTATCAAGCTCATGTTTGAAACCAGCTAGGTTTTTTTGCCCCCACTGCTCCATTTGGAAGGCTATTCCAGAACATCACTTCTCTAATGGACAGAAACCTGCATCTAATTCAAGTCTAAACCTCCAGATGGCCAGTTTATATCCATTATTTATATTGATTAAGTTTTGAATTGTAAGATCGCACCTGATTTTTGTGTGTGGGTATGTTGACCCACTTTAACTTGACAGCTAAATTTCTTCTCCCCTATTCTTAGTTAATAAAATCATTAAGTTAATTTCATATAGATGTGACTACAAGCACTGTCTTTGGTGTGAGATCAAAAATGAAACTGATCCGGAGCAAGCAACCGCTCTGCTGGGACTGGAATAACCTGAATAGCGCTTTTAGAGACTAACCAATGTATTTATTGCATGAGCTTTTGTGGGTGTAATCCCGTTCACCAGATACATGAAATCTGATGAAGTGAATCACACCCATGAAAGCTCATGCAATAAATACATCAGTTAGTCTTTAAAAGTGCCACCAGACTCCTTGTTTGTTTGGCTGAACTACATTAACCTGGCTGCCCTCTGGAACCTGAATATTGCTGTGATTCTTGGTATCAGGGACCATCTAGCTGGGGGGGCTCCCTTGGGTAGAGAGAGGGAGTGTGAGGTACCCCCAGGGACTGCCTGTGACTCAATATTAAGTTTGCTACAGGCCTGAGGAATTCGCTCTTGGTGACTGGTTAGTGAATACAGAACTCCAGCCAGTTTGTGCCCTGATTCGGAACAATCTGCCCTGGGTGAGTATTTATGCTCTTGAGACATATCAGGATGGCTTCACACCATCTGCAGTGCTTATATTCTCCCTTTACCTCATTCTGTAATGGATTTACCCTCCCACAGCCCTGCGGGACTGGGGCAGGGCTGTTATGCCCATTGTACAGACAGGAAACAGAGGCACCTGAAGTACTTTAGAAAAGCCAGCTAGGTGTCACCCCATTTTCAGGTGCCTCAATGCCTTGAAAAATCTGACCCTGCATGACCGGCTCAAGATCACCCTGTAGTCTAAGGGCAGGGCAGCCAAGCACTTGTAAATCCTGGACCAGTACACAGGATTAGGTGCACCACTTTCAAGAGAAGAGCTGCACAAATTACAACAGATCGCATGAGGAAGGAATACAGGATTTAGCCCTTAAACGCACATAAAGAGCTTTGAGAACCTCAGCTGGAAAGTGCTTTCGAAGAGCAAAGCATTTATTTATTCATCCCTCTGTTCCTCCCTTGTCTACAGGTTTCCCCACCACGCTCCTTATGATGCTAGCTGAGCTCTTGGGCTGGAATTTGGTCCCGTACAAAGGGTCATTGCGTCTCCTAAGTGATGCCTTCTGTTGGTGCCTCCGCCGCGGGGCTAAATCTTGGCCCCACTGATGAAATTTCAACCTAAATAAATGCGATTGCTCAATTTGGCTGCACTTTTCCTGCAAGTGTAAATCTCCTCCTGTTGACAGGCTGGGCCAGGATCACGATCTGCACAGCTGACAGGGCTGAGATCCCAGATCATTTAATGCTTGTTGCCCTTGTAATATGTAACCTGGGCCTGGCAGTTTTAGGTTAACTCTGTTTTAAGCGGCAGGAGCGCCGGCATTCTTCCTTTGACAAATCCCTCCTTGTGCAGCTGGGGAAGAACTCAGGCCCAACTCGGAAATGGGGTGGGGAGGAAAGGAGGCAAATTGGAGCCGTCAGGCCCCCGTTAAAGAGCAAGATCTCACTGTGAGAACACAAAGGTGCAATCGCTACAAAGCACCGTTGACTGAACCCTGTAAATTCACAGCCACACGCAGGGTGGCTCATGTTGAGAGTTGGAGACAGCTCAGTGAATGGGAGCTGTGCTGATTTGATGGGGAGGGCCAATCGGACAGATCAGCTCTTCTTTTCTCCTGTTGCGTCTTCAAAGTAAAGGGGGATCAGCCTGCGGAGGTGAAGGGGGCTGAGGAGCAATGTTCCCTATAATTTTTTGTAGGCTGTGTGCGTAAAAAAATTGTGTGTGCACGCAAACAATTTCTTTATGTGCACTAATATTAGCATTGTTGAATCTTTTTGTGCACATTTTGTTTTGCAGGTGCGGGTTTCATGACCTGTGTGTGCACGCACACATGCACAGCTTAGAGGGGACAGTGCTGGGAGTTTCACATAAGGAGGTGATTTTCTGACGCAGTGTCTGCTAGGACCCTGGATCTCCTTCCTCCCAGGAAAGGTGACAGGCTGCATTTCAAGGGAGCAAAGCAGACCCAGGAAGAGCCCATGCCTGAGATCAGGGCTGGATTAACACGGGAGTTTTAGGGGTTGAAGCCCAGAGCCCTGGCCTAATGGGGTCCCCGAAGATCCGGCCCTGACTTGCTGTTCCTGCTCCCAGGGAGGCTCTGCCTGGAGGGAACGCAGAAGAGACCATCTCACCCCCCCTGCTCCGGGTAGCTTAGCATCCTGGTCACACCCCCCAACTGCAAGGGAAGAATTGGCTCCAGGCTGCTCCCTGCAGAGCTGATTGTGATCCCCACCCTGCACCTCACTCCCCAAGCTGCTGTCTTCATGTGCAGGGCAGGGGATGCAGCCTGCTTTGGGTTCAACTCCTGGCAGCCAGAGCTGTAAGGGGGCTGGAGAGGGGCTGGGGGGAGGTAGGGACTGGGCTAGAGGGGGAAGAGGTGTGTGAGGGGCTGGACAAGGTGAAGGGGACAGCGGCTGGCTGGAAGATGGATGAGATGATGCAGAGGAATCAGGGGACCAAGTGGGAGGTTAGGGACTGAGGGAAGGAGGCTGGAGCAGAGGCAGATGTGAGGCTGGGGGGGCACTGTGATGGGGAGGGGAGCCCGGAGGAAAATGTAAGAGCAGGACCCCCGTGCCCCCCACCCCAGTTGTCACAGCTCACAGACAGCAAGGGGTCCTCCAGCCCTGACCTGGGCGTAAGAAAGCACCCACCAAGAGCCAGCAGGGAAAGAGCAGGACATGGGCCCTCTCCCTGACCTTTTGGGGGCTGCTGCGGCTGATGGGGTGGGGGACATGGACCCACAGATCCCTCTCATGGCGTGCTGTCGCTGATCGGGGGAAGCGCCAATGTAGGTATGGCCCCCCCGGGTGCTAGAGATCTCTCCTGTTCACGGGCTGGCCGGTGGTCAGCCAGGGCCTCCACAAAACCTCACAGCCCTGGGCCCACAAGGGAAGGATGGCTCAGTAGTTAGGATGCTACTGGGGAAACCTAGGTTCAGAGCCCAGCTATGTCCAGAATCCCTGCATGCCTCAGTTTCCCACCTGTACAATCCTGCTCAGGCCCAGTGTCTCTGCTGTGGGGGTGGAGGACGGTTTCAGGTCCTCTCTTCACAGCCAATGTGCCTGCCTGCCTGCTCCCGCCTGGATGAAAATTCCTCGTTAGAGCTACATTAATGAAGCCACTCAGGCTCCAGGCTGAGTGGCCCCTGCAGCATCAGGACCAGAAGCGAGGCTGGAATCTCTTGCCAGTTGGCCCCACTCGCCTAGTCCCTGGATGCTTCAGGTGGCCAAGCACATCTCTCGCCCTGGCTAGTGGATGTGTCCAATGCACAGGGTCCATCGTCCTTCCCAGCAGCCTGGGCTAGAGGGTCACCGGCCGCCCAAGTCCGGGGCCTCTGTAGGAAGCCAGTGACAAAAGAGGAAAGGTTAATTCTTGGCAGCTGGGTGCAATGAAATCCCATTAGCTCCAGTTCATGTAGGAGATAATTCATGTCACCACCACTGAGTGATTTAATGTTATGATGCTGTGGAAATGTTAGGGGCAAAAATACAGTTTTCTTCCGCATCAGCTGCTGCCTATTGGATGGGCTTGATTTGTCTAAATCATTCCTGCCAGACAAATGATGGGCTCAGCAGAGTTTCCAGGCGGAGGACTCGGCAACTGCTCGCCTGCAGCCCATGAGCAATGTCAGTAACAGAGCCACGTTTAATTTGGCTGGGGAGAAAGAAAGAAAAAAGAGCAGATTTGCTGATGCATAGCATCGAATCTCCAAGAGGCCGGGTCAGAGGGGACGGCTGGGGACAAGGGTGCACCATTAGGTTGGAGGGAATTTAGGTGGAACATCCGAAAACAATTTCTCTCCGCTGGGGCCTTGTCTGGGTGATGATAGCGTGTGAGAGGAGCCGAGTGTGGAGAAAGGGATGGTCGCTACCGTCTGCACGGGCTAAGCTGGCTGAGATAAGGAACGCACAGAAAACGGATACGTTGCCTCTGTCAGGTGCGGGACATGGCCCTGAAGTGACAAGTGGGCTGAACAGGACCACTGGGTGCCCGGGCTGCCTCTGGCTGATGCTTGGGTGTAACTAGGAAACACACATTTCAACCACACCTCTTCCAGCCTCTGTAGGCCAGGCTCCCTAATGCAGGATAGCTCATGTGATAAAGCCATTGTCTTTTAACCTTCAGGTTGTGGGTTCAAGACCTTTGAAAAGTCCCTAATGCTAGCAGATCTTGGAAACCCAGCGTCTTCTCTACAGTCACTTCACAGCAATGTAATGCAATCAGAAGAAAACAGCCCCACTGAGCTGGGGCGTGATAAGGTTCACCATAGGGAGAAGAGCAGCCAGGGATGCTTAGGTACGCAGCCCCGACCTCTGCTGTTGCCGCGTCATGGTTTATCAAACCCACTGATTCTTTTGGGGTGGACACAGGCTTCCACCCAATTTCATGCTCAAGAAAGCTCATTATGGGGAGGTAATGGCCTCTCCCCAGCCCATGGGGAAGACAGCAAAGCGAGTGTCCTGAGCCACTCTGACCAAGTGAGGGGTGAAGGAAGCAAGAGGCCAGCTTCCCAGGGGCTAGGGAACAGTTGTGATGATGATGAGGAGGAGGAAGGGGCCAGAGGAGCATCTTGCGATTAAATACTGGACTCTGCCCAGCTGCGAAACTCATAGGGCCTAATCCAAAAGCCACTGAACTCCAGAGGAGTGCAACGTCAGTAGGTTAAATCATCCCCTTAGCTGCTCCATGCCTCAGTTTCCCCAGTTGTAGATTGAGAGTAACGGTACTAATTCCACTCACTTTGACCATTTTAAGAACGCTTTCACACCTAGGACTTCACTGTTTTGAGCCTCATGACAACTGGGAACTTCACTGCAGGTCCAGAACTGGGTCTCAGACCTCTCCTGCCCCCCAAAACCAGGACCCTACAGTCAGCAAGGTTTGGGTGACTGGGCACTCCCCTCGCTCAGTCAACTGAAAGGGGCATGCCGTATTTGCATGGATTTTGTATGTGCATGAGCACAATTAAATACTGAGCATGATTTCACTGTATATGGATGAACCCACCCAGGTGCTGGGCAGGATGGGAAATGGTTACGGCGGCCAGTTTGGTGACAAATCCCTTTTGGGTTAACTGAAGGGACAACGAAATTTTGTGTTTTGAGTGCATGATGCCCTCTGGGAGCGTGAAATGTAGTTAGCCTGTGTCAATGGAAGTCACTCTCACCACAACAGAAACCAGAAAAGGGGGCAAATGAAGTTTCAGTATTGTAGGAGTAAGAGCAGGGGGATGAGGGGCTTCTTCCTGGGCTTGCACAAATGCTAGCAAAGAGCTGGGCCTCAGGCAGCCAGTGCTTAATCCTTCCTCATTGTTAAAAGATAGTGTTAATGATTCCTCGGGGAGTCTCTTGTTATTTTGCAGAGATGTTGCTCCTTTGTCAGCAGAAAGGTTTTCCTAAGAGCTGAAATCTTTGAGAAGTTCAGAAAGCTTGACGGACAGCCAAGAGGGACCAGTAGTGGTTGGTGCCCATGGCTGGGGAGCCAGTGAGCAGGTGTCTGGAGAGCAGACAGGAGAGCAGACTAGTCAATCACATAAGTTTCTTTTGGCCTTAGACTCTGTGAAGTCACAAGGGACGTTACTGGGGCCTGGAGAAGGTGCCCAGATGTTACCGTGAAGGGTAGCAGGAGAAAATCCTAAGGCAGATAGATGAATTGGTCAAGGTCACCCAGGCCACTTGTGGCAGAGATGGGCACAGCATGCTAGTGCTCTCTGAAATCCCCATTCTCGCTGCCCATCGCCCCTCCAGGGATGACCCTTATTTCCCCCTGGAGGTACTCTGCTGTGTGCGTACTAGCTCTAGGAGGGAGGAATGAAGCGGCTACAACAAAACAGAATTTAACACTGATTTGGTTTCATTTCTTGTTTCCACAAATCATCTGGCTCCTTCCCTCCTGCCTGCCACAAAACAGAGGTAGAAGTCTGAATAATTATATAACACACTGCGATCAGCATGCCATTATCTTTGCTCTGTTTGCCAAGCGCAAAGAATGGGAAGCCTTTGAGTCAGCTTGCTTCTGCAAGGATGCAGTTTCTCGTCAGGCAGCGGGTAATTGTCTAATGTCAAGGGTGCTGCGTCTGCTTTTATTAAAGGAGGGCTGGAGAGTGGGGGGGGACTGGAGAGGACTGAACGATTCAGCGATGTTGCACCCTCTCGGGGCCACTGTGGAAATCCAGCCTGAGCTCCTACACCACACAGGTCAAGGAACCTCAGCCGATAAACTCCATCAAGCCCAGAACGTCCGGTTGAGGGAGTGCAGGGTTTTTAGAAAGGTGGCCAGCCTTGATTTAATGACTTCTCATGATGGAGTCCCTCCAGGGAAGTTGCACCCAGGGCTCATTCCCCTCTCTGTTATCAGAATGGCACCTTATTTCTAGACCAAATTTGCCTCATTTAGCTTCCAGCCATTGGATCTTCCTGTCTTCATCAGCTAGGTTAAAGAGTCCCCTGCTATGAAATCTCAGCATAAAGGACTGAGATGATCTAATCTAGTCACCTCTTAACTGTCTCTTGAATAAAGTCAATAGCTTGATCTTAGTTACAGGTCCCATCTCTGCTGCCTTAGCCCCGCCAGTCCTTTCTGCCATCCTCAGTCTTGTCTAGTTAGACGGTGAGTTCCCTGAAGAAGGGATTGTCTCTTCCTACAAATATGTGCAGCACCAAGGGGCCCTGCGATCAAGTGAAGACATACAATGTCTCCTCCGAGAGGCAGCACTGCCTAGTGGATAGGGTATAATTCAGCCTCAGCAGAGCAGCACTATAAGAACAGTGATGGTTCAGGCAGGGAAACTGAGGCAGCGAGCTGGCCAAATATTGGAGACTTTCAGATGGTGAGTCTGTTTAAGGCTAGTTCCTGGACAGAAAGCTACCTGAAATGCTGTGTGCTCAGACTAGATTGCCCACCTGTCATCTTACGTCTTCGAAAGCACGATTCACTTGGCTCAAGCTCAGCCACTGTTTTGAATCGGGGACCCTACTAACACAAAAGCACGGATGAGCTAACGGAGCACCTCCGCACTCTGACAGTTGTAGTTGGTGATTATCCTCAACACATGCCAAGATGAGACACACACTTGACAAGCGTATTACAGCACCTGAGCTATGCAAACAAGCCATGGACCCAGTGCTAAGAGGGTCTGGAATAAATGCCACCCCCATTATTTGATTAAAAATCCACTGGCAATTATCTCTAATTTTCTATGCGGCAAGGCACCCATGAATGAGCTGCCTTTATAGGCGCGATAAAGGGAGTGCTGGTTAACAAAGGAGTAATGTGCACTCAAATACCAGGCAATTGAAAAGAACTAATTACAAAAACCAAAAAAAAAAGAAAAACCACCCAACACCAGCTCCTTGCTAACAGTTCACTGGAATAATTGTATTGTGTGAAAACAGATTCAATCGCTTATATTGCAGCAGAGCTGTGAAAAGAATACATTCCAGCAGGCCAGCTTCATTCCACCGCCTTTATACTGTTGAATGAATCCTTCCCGCTACATTGATCTCCACCAGATAAAGCAGAGCCCAATCTTGTTCTTAGCGATGCTGGTTTAAATCAGGGTGCTGTCTGCAGTGGCTCCGGACTGATGCTGGTGTAAAGGACCTCCCAGATCAGCTGTCGCTGGAGTGCATCTCCACCAGCAGCTAGAGCAAAGGACTGGGGTGTTAAACCTCCAGGGACGCGACCGGACTCTGTTCCTGGAGGCTTTAGTATCAGCCCTGCGGCTTCTCATGCAGAAAGGCTGGTTTTTGCAAGGCTTTCCATTCGTCACAGCCCACCTCCAGCAGGTGTCAAGCAAGGTAGCTCTGCATGGTGGAGTTACACCGCTTGCTGGGCGTGCATTCACTGGGCTAGCAAAAAAAACAACCAAGGAGTCGTGGGGCGCTAAAAAACGATAATCTTTATGCGCCCCCCCACGACTCCTTGTTTTTTTCTGCTGGACTAGACTAACACGGCTATCCGTTTGGAAATTCACTGGGCTAGCCTGGTGAGTTCTGACTAAAGGTGGGGCTCAGAAGAGCTGAACTCAATCCCCTGCTGGCTGACTTGGGCAAGCCCCCATTTCCCTCAGTTTCCCCCAGTGGAGAATGGGATTATAATGCTGTCCCAGTGCTAAGTGTAAAAACAGTCTGGAGGAAATCAACCTTGCTGTGCCTGGACCTTGCGGAGTCTGGACTGATACCAGACGGTGGGACAGTGCTGAATCACTTTGCGGTGTTACAGTGGACAAGTTTGGACAGCCTGGACACAGAGGTGCTGGGAGCAGCACTAGGCTGCAGCAAACCACTGAAAGGAGTCAAACTTACACTTGGCCTCAACACTTGTCACAAATGTTTTTTCTGACCTTGTGGAACAAACAAGGAGTCCTGTGGCACTTAAAAGGTTAATAAATGTATTTATTAAATGAGCTTTTGTGGGAGAAAGTCCCACTTCAGACACTTTGAAGATGGGGGAACTTACTCTTCCCTGTATAATTTCCTCTCATTCTGTAAGTCATGGGAACAAATCACACTAACAGCAAATCAAAACAGTTGTAAAGATTCAAACACTGGGGAATAGCATATAGACGAAGATGAGGTTAAATCACTTGTGGTAATGAGAGTAATATCCAAAGTCCCAATTAAGCCCTGAAGCAATGCAATCAAACAATTCGATCTCAGCAGCTTTTCTTTGAAGCCTTGATCTGGTATTCATCTGAGCACAGCAAATCGTCAATGAGTGATCATGAAGATTGAAATGCTGACCCGCTGATTTTAGTTTGTTGTAATTTCTGATATCAGTTTTGTGCCCAGTCATTCTTTCATGCACAGACTGTTCTGTTTGTCCAATATATAAGGCAGAGGGGCATTTCGGGCACATGAGGGTGGATGAACAGGTGAATGAGCCTTTGCTCACAATCAGCCAATGGCCAGTTCACCTGGCGTGTACACAGGGAGGCACGCAAAGGTGAATCTGGGACTAGCTGACCTGACATCAGATGCACGCACAGGCATAGCCATGATAAGTGAATATCAGCCCAAACCTGCAGTCCCGCCCAAATTAGGAATTAATTGAATTGGTCAAATAATCTGCTGGCACAGCACATTTGGGAGACATGTGACTTCTCTGAGCAAAGGGTATAAGTAGGAGGAGGAACAGATGGGATCTAGCTCTTCTCTAGCTATAGCTCAAATCCAGGAAGGCCGGTGACAGTGTTGGACGTGAGACCAGAGGGCAGGGGGGAAATCTAGACCCTGCTCTGAGGGATCATACAACAGAGGGCCTCAGGGTAGCCAAGACCCCACTACAAGAGACTCAGAAAATCAACCAAGGAGCTGAGGGAACCAGAAGAGGAGGAGCCAGTTTGCTTGCCAGTTGGGTTACTGTGTTGGGTCAGCCCAGTTACTAAAGCTTTATGCTGGGGAAACTGAGGCTTCTGAAAAAGAGAGACATGTATGGCCTTTTTTGTTTGTCTGTGATTCCTGCTTTTCAATAAAAAATAGCTTTGCCCTGATGAGACTGAATCCAAGTCTTCACTGGTGTGGTTATAGGGGGCACTTCAGATTAATTTCCCCAGCCCAGCAGAGCCCCTCTGCGCACAGATGACTTGCCAGAGGACCCCCCCCCAGCACGTGACACATTGCAGCTGGGGTTTCTTCTCTTCATGGGATGGGGAATCACCCAGGCCGAAGTGTATTGCATATTCACTGCTACCCTTGACGAGCCATCCCCACACCTCCTACGCTATGGGACATCTCACTTGCTCCCACCAGAGGAACATCCTCTGAGCTTATAGGCACTAACAGACAGCCGGCGGAGAGGGAGAACATGAAGTTATCTCCCTGGCTAACACCAGGAGATTAGGGACATGACAGGATGGTGCCAGAGAGCAGAGGGGATTTTACTGCTGCCTGAGACATGCATAGGAGAATGTGAGGAGCAAATGTCAGCCTGAGAATGATTTGAGGCTCAAAGCAACTCACAGGACAACCGCAGCCTGGGTGCTCTGTGCTCACCTGCTGCAAAAAAAAGACAGCAAATCAAACAGCAGGCTCAGCTAACACCTGAGGTAGGGCACAAACAGAGCAGCAGGGTCCAAACTGATCTCTCCTGGCCCTGGCTACAGCCTAGAAGCGGGGCAGGCAGGTACTTTGAATGCTCACCACACAGCAGAGGGAAAGGGGTCATTTCACTCAGACCTGGGGGAAGTAGAGGCAGCATGGTCTAACGGCTAGGACACTAGCATGGGTGTTTGGGGGCTGGGATCTAGCCCCACCTCTGCTGCTTGACCACAATCCAGTCACTTTCCTGCTGGTTTTAGCCCACCGTGTCTATTTACATTGCCTGTTCTTTGGTTGCCACTGTATGTACAGCTCCCAGCATACGAAGTCCTGATCTTCTGGGGAGACTCATCATGCTGTTGCAGTATTCCCCACAGGCCGAGGAGATCCAGTGACTCCTGTCCACTCCAGGTGGGGATGTGTCCAGTGCATGGAGCCGGTATGGCCACTTGAACAATTGCACAAAGCCCGGCTTTGGGTATCTGTTACCCCTGGACAGTAGATTTTACACGTGCAACATGGGCTGACACTTGCAGGGACCAGCTCTGTGGAGCAGCTGCTGCGGGGCTGTTTGGGTTGGCACAGGTGAAGTAACTGGATCGTATTTCCCCCTCTTGGTTTGTCCCTGGCATTTTTTTGCTCCAGGACACAGCATCCACCCACTGACCCAACACACAGTTACCGCCTGGCCCAGAGCTTGAGGATTCACTACCCACAGAGACCCACCGCGCGCTCAGTGACCTCCTGAATTGTGAAGGAGACAGTGCCAGATTCTGCAAGCTCCTCCAAGCCCTGGCAGAACGGCTCTGCGATTGGATCCTGGCTCCCCTGTTTGTCAGGAATACAGACGTGGATGAATACTCCCCTAATAGGAGAGGGCACCAGCACCAGCTACCTGGAGTATGCTTGGTGGGGCTTTGTCTGGCCAGGATTCAAGTGTCTCAAGGAGTGAGGTTCCCATCACCGCCCTTGGGAAGCTATTTAATAGCCCCCTCATCTTGCTACGATCCCAGTCTCAACATGAAACCTCCTGCTGCCTCACCTTATACAGATCCCACCAACACAGGATAGGCCAGTTCTGCTAATGGTGCCCTACAGAGAGGGAAACTGAGGCACACAGCTTGCACCATAAGACAGAAATGCTTCCTGTTTTGTCCATGAATGTCTCAGGTAAGTACATAGCACCCAGGATTGTTTGAAACCCAGCTGCTGCCCTCGTTTCAGAAGCAGGCACAGGTGAGTCTTTGCCACATTTTGACAATAGAAAGCCAGCAGAGCCTCCACCCCCACTCCACCCAGCTGGAAGTTGTCTCTACATACCACTTTGGGCAGCACGGACGCAACAGCATCTTTGATGACTTCCCGTAGACAGGTGACATCAATCACAGATCCCAAACTCAGTAAGGCATCCTGGGAAACAAGAGAAAATCCATGTGTTAATGGAAATGTCAAGTTTCTAATTTGCAGCTTTCTCAGAGGTAACAGAGCCTGCTGTGGGCATGGATTTGATACGACGGTGATGGGCACTGCAGAAACCCCCCGAAACAGACAGATAGCTCATGGGCAGGAATTGCTAGGTAAACTTCTTTGACCTGTGGTAGGCAGGACAGATGATCAAATGGTCCTTTCTGACCTTAAAAATTAATGAACCTAGAACCTCGGTGGCATATTGTGGCAAGATTACATTTTCTCTAGTTATATTGTTTGGCTTTATACAACACAATCCATCATCTCCCCTTCTGATCAGAGACCTCAGTTTAGACTAAACCTCTAGACCAGCAGGGGGAAGAGAGAATTTTCTGTAGTGCCAGACGTAGGTTGTGGATCTCACTGCCACAGGAGACAAAAAATGGCTAGAGGACTCAAGAGCTAAAGACAAACTTCATGAGGGAGGCAGTGTGACCTAGTATATAATGCACCAGCGAGGGACTCAAGAGACATGATTTCTGTTCCTGGGTCCTATGGTGAGGGACTTTGGACAAGTCATTTTGCCACTCTGTGCCTCAGTTTCCCCATCTGTAAAATACACAGAATTGCCCTGACATCCTGTGTAAAATGCTTTGAGATCTAACAATTAGAAGTGCTAGATAAGAGCAGGATATTATTATTATTTCTTAGAGATTCAGTGAGTTCATCTCTCTTGCGCTTTTTCTCAAACACACACACACACACACACACACACACACACACACCCCATCTACTTATCAAGCAAGTTCTTCTGCAGGCTGAGAAAGCCAAGCAACGATTATTTCTGTCTTCAAACAGTTGGGAGCAACTCAGATACCAAGGGGACATCAGTTATACAAGGACCCTGCAAGATAAAATTGCCGCTTCGAATATCTGTAGTGCAGAACACCTAATAGCCTATGTGCTAGGCGCTGCACGTTCCAGTGGTAAGAGACAGTCCCTGCCTCGAAGAGCTTGCAACCAAAATAGAGAATCTCATCCAATTATTACACAGATGGGGACCAGCAGCTCGGAACTGGGATCAGTCTGACAGGTCGATTTGCAGACACCAATGGTCCTCTGCCCCAACCCTCCCGTCATGGGAGTCCGTTAACCAATGAAAAAATTCTCAGCAAACTCCCCGAACTCTGGCATTTTCCCTCCACCCTGGGTCTCCTCCTCCTCTCTCCTTTACAGGCTGGGCACGTGTGGCCTCCGGCAGCCCCCAGACAGCAATATCAGTGTTTGTCAGTCACAATCTACTGCCTCATTCATCCCCTCATCAGCTTCCGCCCTCTACATTTGCATGGCAGCCCAGGCGAGACGGACAGACTTAACACCAGCTCTGCGGCTCGACTCCCAGCCTTCCCTCCCAACCTCCTAATGATCTCCAGAGCCAACCCACTCACGTTGCCTGCCACAGTTGTGTTTGGCAGTGAGGCAGAGATTAAGCGTGCCCTTCAGAGCCCAGGTGGTCTATGAGGCGAGTCTGCAGAAGTGAACGTGCCATGGCCTGGAATCCACCCCGTGAACCGAGCCAACTCCGAGGTGCCAGAGCAAGCACCTTATAAATACACCGGCACTCTCATCCCTCACTGAGCCGAATTCACCCTGGGGGTGGCTCCTGCGATGCTGGTGGAGTTGACCAATGTGGCCTACTCAGGATGCGTCAGCAAATGCTGGATCTATGGAGAGCCAGTGTATTAGGAGGCTACAAGATGGTTTACTCTAGACAATGGCTGATCCTCATCTGTATAAGGGAGTGAGCTATGGCAACATTTCACACCCCGTGCCTTTCATCCAGGGATCTCAGAGCACTGCACAAAAGGAGAAACTGAGGCACAGAGCGAGGCTGCAATGCACCCGAGGTTACCCAGTGAATCCATGGCAGGGCTAGGAGCTCAGCCCGGAGTACCTGAACTAGAAATGGACACATGCTACCTCTCAGCGAGCACATCCACACTGGGGCACAGGAAGGATGGCCTTTGTCCCAGTGCATTGCTTTGCCACCTACAGGTGCCGGGGGAAAGTCACCTCCCTCAGATGCCGGATGAGCTACGCAAGGGTCGGGTGATCTCTCACAGTCCCTTCCAGCCCTGCGTGGCTACACCACTGGGGAGCACCTCCTGCAGTCTCCAGCCCCTGCCCTGCTCCCCCAGGGGCCAATTCTCCACACCCATCAGTGAGGCTGAGACCAGTGTGGGAGCAGATTCCCGTCCGCAGCCCGGTGCTACAGTCTGAGAGTGAATGGTACTTGAGTCCATGGGCTTGGCAGTCAAACGGACCCCATCCTTTTTAGCTAACAACAGCAACGTGACTGGCAACCCACCCAGAACCAGGGCCAGTTCCACAGGCATGTCTGTCGCCACACAAGAGTTGACCCAGGCCCTGCAGTTCAGCCAGCGCTGATGGCCGTCCCTGAGGTGTCAGAAATGGACCCAATGGATCACTTTTATCCTGGCCTACATCAGGGTGGGATCAGGGTATTCTTCACCACTGCCCATCCAGTCCAGTTTCACACAGACGGATCTCCTACCACTCTCACCGGCAGCTGCTCAGCCTGCTTTTGATCCTGCCTATGCTGACTTGAGCCCTCTGTGACCCAGGGGAGTTAGGCCTGCTAGATGCTAAGAGCAGGGCAGAGTCTACCCTGCACAGACTAACAGACCCTACAGCTGGGTCAGTCCCTGCCACGGACTCTCCGTGCAACCTGGGGCAGCTCACGCAGGTGCCGTGCCTCAGTTTCCCCAGTCAGAAGATGGTTAGAATGACCCACCTGTGGGAAGCGTTCAGAGCACTATGGCTGGGAAGCGAGGGAAGGGCTGTACACCTATGCAGGGATTGTGGAGAAATGAAAATGCCCCCCCAAAATCTGCTTCACCTGTGGTCCTGAAAGAATGAGGCAGGCCAAACCAGAACGTGCACTGCAGGCCCACTTCTCAGGGACACCAGGGTAGCCTGGTGCTTGTGTGAGAGCTCCAGGCCCCAACTACACCACCATGCCAAGGAGTGCTAACTCCCCCAATCCTAAGCTGGCTGGGGCCCCAAAACAGCATACCAGTGGCAGAAGACTACCATGTGTCTGGACCAGCTCCTCTTCTGATCCACTTCCACCCCTCACCCCAACACAGACGTGGGGCTGTACACATGGGGACGGTGAAGTGCCTGGGTTTGTGGCAGCCAGCAAGCAGAGCCAGAAGCACAGAAAGCCTCCGAGAGGATGGGAACAGCTTCCCAAGAAGGCTGCCTGAAAGGGACGTTGGGAATTTAAAGCTCTGTGAATGTACGTCATGGTACCAAATTGGCTCCAGTTCCCACCAGTCCCAGCTACGACCTCCCCTGCTGGAAACCGGACACCAAAAGAAAATGGGAGTGGAGCGGAGCGGAGACACCGGACTCCCATTTTGGTGCATTACCCATTAATTGATCCATCCACTGGCAGAGAGAGGACACCGCTGGCTCAGAGACCTGCACCACGCTGGCAGCTGCTACGTTAATTTTGAGCCGAAGCTGCAGCTGGCTCATCAGATGATGCAGAACAGAATTATCCTGAGTCTGCCCCTTCCCCGCAGACCCATCAGAGCCAGCTCCTGCTCCGCAGCCCATGAGTCTAGCTGCAGGAGGAGGTGAAAATGAAGGAATCTCAGGATCTCACAAGACTAGCTGCCCTTCTTCCATCTACAGGACCACGGCTGGGAGGGAAGCTTGTTGCTGGGGCAATGCCACGGGGCTCACTGCCCCTCAAGGGGTGTCACCCAAAGAGAAATAGAGGGAAACCACACGCTGGGCCTTATCCACCTATCTCTGGGGCTCCCTGCCAGCTCCTGTTGCTTTCGAAGCAGAGATCTACACCAGTGTTTCCCAACCAGCGTGCTACAGCACACAGGTGAGCCATCAGACCCGTGCAGGTGTGCCGCATTTTTTGCGAAACTACTCAAAAGAGCTCTGTATTGGCTCATGAATATTCATGAGTTCATTTGGAAGCTATATGCTGGTGTGCCTCAAATTAATTAAAGATCGCAAGGTGTGCCATGGCAAAGAAAATGTTGGGAACCACTGATCTATGCTGATCTACTCCTGCTCTGGCTCAGTGCTTTTCTAAAGACCTTCAGAAGCCAGCCATGTAGGAGAAGGGGTTTGCTGCTCTCAAAGCAGATGCCAACGTGCTCCATAGGGCAAGCAGGGGGGGAGAAGAGGTGGGCAGGGGCGATGAAAGAAGAAGATCCCTCTGCAGACAGTCCTCATGTATCAAGGTCCTGATTTTCCCCCCACCGTGATTGATGCTTTGCCTGCTGCCCTTGCTAAGTATCGCCAGATGAACTGGGCCAAATCGGCAGCAGCAACGGGTTCAAATCACTGTCAGGGACAGCTGGTTCAGATTACTATGAGATGGGGCAGGGGGAAATGGGACCAATGGGGATGCTGGTAACAAGCATTAAACAACAAAGTCTGACCTTGTGGCCCAGGCAGTGGGATCATGGGCAAGTCAGAGCATCTCTCAGCACCTTGGTTCCTCCTCATTAAAATAAGCATATTAAGCCTGCCTTGGTTAGTTCAATGTAAGCTCTTTGGGGCAAGAAGCATCCTTTACTGTGTACACAGCATACAGCACTTGGCACGAGTCTCTCTTACTATTACATCCGCTGCCTAGCGCTGAACTCAGAAATTCTGACATGCAAGAAAAGTGTCTCAAAGGAAGGAAAGGAGCCATTTGCAGAGCAGAGCTTCTCTTTAAAGCCCTAAATCATGCCCAGCCCAAGGCTCATACACACTAATCGCAAGCCGCAGCCCCTCGTACTGCAGATTGGACACCTGGGGCTTGTTCTCAGTGAGCAAGCTCTCTCAGCCAGCTCCTGTCAAGAGAGCCCTGGTAGTGAAGGTTAGCAGAGCCTAGGGAGTGCTCCCGGGGCCATCTGCTCAGTAGATGGTTTTTATTTGGGGGACAATTTGACCGTGAGATTTTTGGCAGCTACTGTACTCGGATAGGGACAATCACTCACTTCATGGTTCATTTGTGCATGAGGATTTAAAGTTAACTCAGGCTTTAAAGAGGAGTAAGATACAGAGGGTCCATGTTGTTATTCCCGCAGGGGCCCTCTTCCTGCTTGTAACATACCAAGGGTTACATTTGCAAACAGCAATGTGAAATGGTCCCGCTAGGCTCGGTAGCATTTTACGTCCATACAGCAACACAAGGAGAAGACAAGAAGTGCCTGGTGTCTAGGCACCTTCACATCTGCCTTTCCCTGACTTTTACAAGCTGAGACAACTTAGAAGGTCCTCCCCAGGCCCTGAAGTGGAATAGTTAACGCTGATATTTCAGACACCCTCGTTCCCGTCTGGGTTAGCATCCACTGCAATGCACTTGCTGTAGACTTAAGTGCTCCAGGCTCTCGGCAAACTCAGATGGGGGTGCTGGTTTGATTACCTGCAGACCACAAACCGAGTTTTCTCTGAAACCGTAACCCTGAAGAAGTTTCATTGACTATTTTAAAGAAAGCAGGAACCCAAGGCCAAATGGAAATGTAACGGTTGTTGCTAAGCTCTGCACTGGGCCCATCCAGAACCAGGTGGGGATCAGCATGGAGAGAATTTGCAATGTCCTGGTCCAGAAGAACACCCAGTTAAAAGGAGACTCTCCACTAGTTAATTTCTCCTAACGGTATAAGGCTCATGACACACATTTCTGAGACCCTCCAGCTGAGGGTACAAGTGCACACACACCCGTCCACTCAGATTTTGTTTGGCAAAACCAAACCTGAAGCAGGCAGGGGTGACTTTGTATCACTCTCCCCCACTGGGTGGCTTCAGAACTGCTCAGCTGTGGATTTGTTTGGTGGGGTGCATGCATGTCTTTTGCTGTGACTGGTGCAAAGATGCTCTATGGCCTTGGTGCTGATGGATAGGATGGATATCCATATTTAGCAGGGAAGAAGAGGTGCCTTGGAGCGCCTGGGTGCCCTGTGCTATGACTGGCTGGCTGGATTTTCCCATGCAATAATTGGAGGAATGACTTTCAGGGCTTGACAAGGAGAAGAGGAGAGGGAAGTAAATAGTATGTGGGTGTGATCTGTTCTGTGACTGGTGAAATTCTTCAAGGTCCTCTGCTCTGATTGGTGGCATATGGGTGTCCCCTGCTGTGACTGGGGGGGCTGTTAGGTGTCTTCTGCTTTGATTGGTGGGATAGCCATGTCCTCTGTCTCGATTGGTAGGTCGAGAGGTGTCCTTTGCTGTGAGTGGTTAGGATGGAGTCCAAAGCCCTAGCACAAACATCCCTTTTCATTGAGGGCTCTTGCGTGAGCTTATTTCGCTCAATTAGTTCACTGCCCAACTCAAACTCTTCCTTTGATAGCCTCTCCCAGCACTACAACCATCCTAGGGCTTCTTGAACTGCAGCAACCATTCCCCTCAAAACTGCAGTGATTGCCACTAATTCCTGGACTCATACAGCCCATTGTCATCCAAATCCTGAGTGTTTAACACCTGCTCTCTGAGCCTGACGGTGTACCAACTCCTTCAGAAAACTACAGACACTCAGATACATAGACCCTGTTGAGCCACAGCAGACTGGACAGGAGGTTCACAACAACTTGTGCTAGAAAGGAAGGAGGGAAGACTCCAGAATGCGTCTCAGGTCGTCTTCCTGACCCTTTCACTGACTCGCTTGTGCCCTGAAGCATGAGCATGATGTTAAGCCAGTGAACAATCACACAGGACAGTCGCAACCTTCTACTGGCAGAAAAATCAATGGAGTTACACCAGGGATCAGTCAGCCCCATGAATTTTACTGGGAGAGCCCATTTAAAATCAGGGCAATATACATTCATGTGGTCTGTCGCGTTTCTAGTAAGAAAATCCCAGTTAGCTAGAAATTCGCAGATAGCATTATGCTGCACTTGACAGCCACTCAGAGCTCAATAGTAGCTGCAAGGAAAGAACTCAGATCCTGCTAGAAAAACAACAGGACCCCTTTGTTTGAGCTAAAAGAGACTCACCACCAACAATTTGCAGTAGAAGGTCTGTGACACATAGTGGAGCCATTTTGAGCTCATCTAGTAGATGGCAGTGGTGTTCTCAAATGTACAGAATGTTTTCCCTAGTATATCCACATCTTCCTGCACCTGACTCGCCCGAAAGTACATCTCCCCCTCGTCGTCCATTGCCGGCATTGTGTATTCTGATGGTCTCTGCACTTGCTAATTCACTGCCTGAGCTGATGGCAAAGCACACAGGAAGCAATGCATTTGGCCGTCACACTTACTGAGCACGGTTTCCTGCATCGACCTGTGCCTGATTTATTTACTCCTTTGACTCACTGTCAATTCCTCTGCACTAATGACAGCCTTTGCCTGCTGCTGCCTTCTGGTGGCCTGAGGATCACCAGCAAATGTGGCATTTGAAACACAACGCAGACTGCTGAGCAGCAAGCTGCTTCCGCTTAAATCATGGTTTTTCACAGCCGACCTCCGGCCCAGCCCCAGTCTTTGCTTTGACCGAGCATCAGCCTGGCTGGGCAGCCCAGGAGACAGAAACCGTGAATATAGGTACAGCTTGAACTCCTCCTGCGACACCTTCTGGGTCATATGCCGTAAGGCTCCACCTGGAGACAGCCACCATGATTTGGAGTTGGCTCACGCCCAAGGTGATGGTGAACAGTTCTCACAGTCCTAATGGATGGGGCCATCCAGACGACAATGGTGACACTAGGCGGCACAGACCAGGCCAGCTTGGGAGCTAGTGAGAACCACAAAGTTTGCCTGCTGCCAATAGACTGCACCAATATCCCCTGAGGATTCGTTCTGGCTGAGTCCCGACTCATCTCTCCGTTGAGGGCCATGCAGAAGCCTCTCCCTTGGAAACCTCAGGCTGGATTACCCGGCCCCATCACCATGCACCTTCATTTGCACTCCTTGGGGTTTCTTCCATGAGGCAGCAGCTGTAATTTATAGCTCCAGCCCCAGAAGCAGCTGATGGGGGGAGATTCACTGAAGCACTTATCCTAGCCTTGCTTTGCTCCCCACCCCCAAGTTATTCCCTCTTTAGGCCTCTCACTGGAGTTGGTGTTGCAGCCACACTATCCTCTCGCCTACAAACTTTTCCCTGTGGCCAGGCACGTAGTCTGCAAAATTCTTCCCTCTCCCACTTCCAGCTGCATCAGAAGAACATAATGGGAATAACTGGGGCCTATTGGCTTTATACTATTCTTTGTCCTGCTGTTTCTTGGTGGCACTAGTTAGGCGGATCTAGCAAAGCTGGAGATGAGAATCTCAGATGGCTGGGAGGATCCACAAAACCACCAGTCTGGAGCCCCCCCCCACCCCGTTCCTGAGGGCAGGATGGACTTTAATGAACATCGAGTGTGCAGACTGTGAGAAAACATCAAGCCCAGACGACCTAGAATAAAAGCGGTGTGCCCGTGAGTAGGTCCCGCTGGTTTCATTTCCACTGGTGCAGGCTGATCCAGATTTTATCATGTCAATATTTGCAGGTGAAACAGCCAATCGGGACCACTCCCAAAGCCGAGGCCTCCTGGGTGCCCCGTTAAAGGTTAGTCGTGCTGACTCATCGGCGCGTAGGCTTCTGCGTCTCAGAGATGCGGGCCGGGGGGACTGCGGGGAATTCTCACAGCATTGTGTAAGGCTGCTGTAGTGTGGTTAATCCTGCAGCTAGCTGTGCGACCGTATGAAATCCTTGCTTCTGCAGTGCTGTTCCTGCACCGGTGGATTAAGGTTGGCCTGGAGAACTCGCCCAGCCTGGGCCTGCTTTTTAAACAGGCCCAGCGGATTGTACAATAATTACATTGGGCCAAATCCTCAACTGCTGTAGACCAATTACAGACAAATTGGAGAGAGTCCAGCAGAGAGTAACTGAAATGATGAGTGGCCTGGAGCACCTGACCTATGAGGAGAAGCTGAGGGAACTGGGCTTGTTTAAGTCACAGAAAGTAGGAGTGAGGGGGATTTGATAGCAGCCATCAACTACCTGAAGGGGGTTTCCAGGCAAGATGGAGCTAGGCTGTTCTCACTGATGGCAGGCGACAGAACAAGTTGCTATGTGGAAGGTCGAGGTTGGATATTAGGATGAAATTTTTCCCTAGGAGGCTGGTGAAGCACTGGAATGGGTCACCTAGGGAGCATGTGGAATCTCCACCCTTAGAGATTTTCTAAGTCTGGCTTGACAAAGCCCTGGCTGGAATGGTTTAGTAGAGGCTGGTCCTGTTTGAGCAGGAGGTTAGACTAGGTACCTCTTAGGGTCCTTCCAACCCTCCTCTTCTAGGAGTCCATGGCACTTGCCCAACTCTCACTGGCTACATCAGAAAATCTTGCCCTATTTATGCCAACACACTGCTGTCGACCCCACTGATTTCAAAGAGAATCACACCCAGGTCTCAGAGACCAGCGCCAGGCCCATGGGGTTATGGCGTCTCTCATGGAAGTTCTGCTTGGCGCCAACACCCCCAGGCCTCTAACCAGGCAGCTCAGTGAACAGTTGGGTGCAACTCTCCTGTGTGCGAGAAGCACAACCCAGGCTCTGTTTAGGCAATACCATAAAGTAGAGGTGTCAAACTCATGGCCCACGGGCCACGTCAGGCCCACCAAGGACACTGAGCTGGCCCATGAACCAGCTGCCTGGACTGTGCGTGGAAGCTGTCTGCAGCAGCAAACTTCCAAGACAGGCTCCTGGCACAGCAGGGCATGCTTCTGACTCACTCACATGATCTGAGTTACAAAGAAAGCACTCCAGCCAATCCCAGCTCAACTCTTCAGTGGTTTGCCAGCCAATCAGTCTAAGTCACAGAAGACTAGGCCTGCTCCGGAGAGCCACCACACTGCCTCCCACCCCAACTGTTTACTGTCAGTCAGTCAGCAAGCTAATTTGATTGACAGCACATTGAACGAAAAAAAGGAAAAAAGTGGCAGGGGTCCCCATGGGAACAAGCCAATCAAAGGCCAGCATTCTGAATGACTGACAGTGATGGGCAGGAGGGGGAGATGCAGGAGCCCAGCCTGACTGCCTGTGACTGAGTGATTTTTTTTGCCTGCTACCAGGAGGTAGGGGAAGGGGAAGGTGGGGGGGGGGATCTGGGAGCAAGTGTGGGGAAGGGGAACCCACAGGCCAGGGGAAAGGGAAGGTGTTGCAGAGCCTGTGGGGTTGGGGAGGGGAAAGGGGAGCCCACGCAACTCTGAACATCGAGGGGGAAAGGGTTGGGGAACCCACATGAGCATATGGCCTGTGACAGGTGTCCTGCCTTCCAACATGCCCCCTCCAACTGAATGAATTTGACACCCCTGCCATAAAGCAACCTGTGGGGCACCTCTGCCTCTTAATTGCCCTGGTGTAAATCCAGCATGCCCCCACTGCCATTAGTGGATTTTCCACAGTGTCTGAGGGAGCTGAATTTGCCCCCACATTTGGATGTAAATGAGTAGCAGGTTTAGAACTGGACCCTTGCAAAAGTCTGTGACATGGAAGGGCTCACCAGGACAGGCTGCCACCTGGCCCTCAATTCAGACAAGATTCCTGCCTCACCCCACTTCCAGTCATTCATGACCCACAAGTGCCACTTCTCTTTACGCCCCACACCCAGATCCACACTGAAATGCCCTAGATAGCGGGACCTCCAAGGCCGATCTGTCTGTCAACTGGCCCTGGTCTTGGTGAGCTGAGCAGGCTGGCACCAAGACACCAAACAGCTGGGTCCTTCCAGAGCAGGCCTCTGACCACTCAGCACAGCCCCACACTAGACTCATTCTGCAAGGTGGGGCTGTGGGCTGGCCCCTGGCATCTGCACTTAGTTCACTCACATGTCCCCTGGTTGTTGCACGGGGCCCCAATACTGAGGGGAGGGGGACAGGTGGCTGGAGGTTCAGAGAGATTGGAGGCTGGCGGGAGAAGTAAAGAACTGCCGACAGGTTGGATCCATGTAGATGACGCCCCTTCCCCTTGTCAAGGCTTTTTCCCCACTCTGGCACTCTGAGTGCAGAAGGTGAGGGCCCGCAACAGGCCAGAAAAGCCACTGGCCCTAAAGCCTGCTCTTAAAAGTCTCCAAGGCCTCCAATTCCTGGCCTTGGAGTGGTATCGCTGCCACCACCCAAATGCAAAAAAAAAAAAAACCTCTTGAGACCCAGGAAGGCACACTTGGGAATTCCTCCCTGTGAGGTACTTGCAATCCTGTTTATTCCTCTCTCGGGAAAGTGACTGGACCCCAGCTGCAATATGAGCTGGAACTGGAACAGGGTTCCCTCTAGTAGCTGGCTGTGCAGTCTAAGGTACGTGCACACAAACCTCTTGTCTTTCCAGGAACAGAACCAGAACTTACTTAAAAGGTAAAATCTTTAATCAAAAAGAACAGATGATAAACACAGAGAGTTGCTTCTCTGGGAATTAACTTAGGTAGTTACAGGGTAATGGGGGTGGTTACATGTGCTCAGCACAGAGAAATCCAAAAAACAAGCCAAAAACAAAGAAAATACCCTGACCGCGTCTAAGTAAACATTCCCTGTTCTACCCACGCCTGGTCAGTACCAAACTTAACTTATCTTTGGTAAGGATGTTGCTGGATTCTTCCTCAGGCCCCTCTGGCCTCCTCCTGATCCTTCCAGGAGCTCTGCTGCATCCAAACAGGCCCAGGCCAGGCTGCTGTTACCATTCAAAAAGCTGTGCTTCGTTCCTATTGGCTGTCCTGGGACTCACTGACCAGAGTGTTAACCCCTTCCTCCCCAAGGGTTATTACACCCCTCACACGGGGATAGGCAACGTGTCCTCACAGACAGAGCACTGAGCTGGGAGCCAGGAGTCCGGCTGAAACCAATGACCTGTCGGGCGACCTTGGGCAAGCGACTTCTCTCTGTGCCTCAGTTCCCCCTGCCCTTTGTTGGTCTGTGAGCTCTCAGAGGCGGCGACTGCCTCTCACTGTGTGTGTCTGTACCACACCTAACACAATGGGGCCCTGGTCCCGGCTGAAGCAGTTAGGTACTGCAGTAATCGCATTGCTCTCCCCAACAGAAGCAGGAGAAGCCACGGGGATTGTGTGGGAAACAAACCAGTGCAGCTCTCTGGCTCTCGGCAGACAGGCCCTTTCCCACATCCCAATGGTCCTCAGATGCAGGGCACTGACTCGATCACGTTCTCACACAGGCAACTGGGGACTTAAGGTTTGCTCCCAGTCGTACATCCTTTTGCTCATTATTCACTCCGCTACTGTCGGGTAAAATACACGCTTCTGCTGGTGGAATTGCTGCCTGGAATCCCATCAACACCCTCCTTTGAATAGCTCTACCTTGCAGCTATTCACTGCTGTTGACAGCTGCTTGGCAAGGAGATGCAGGCGTGCACTAGACACAGAGGCACAGCCGTCCAGAGCAAGGCAGCTAGCGGACTCCGCTCTACATGCTACATCCCTCTGGCTTTGTAACTCCAGAGGACATCACACCCTGTCCTAGGACAAAAGGTTCAGCTCTATGGCCCTGACTCCAGCCTCATGAAACACAATGGCCATGCCTCACCAGAGCCCAGCAAGGGCAGAACCCACGACCCTGAATGCCAGTGTCAGGGTGGACCACCTGGAAGCAGAGCAAAAACCCCCAAATGAGTTGAAATCTAATTACAGAATGTACAATTAGCAAGTGTGAACGCCTCAAACACAATAGCAGCCTGTCAGGGAGTCACAGAAAGTCCCCTCTGGCACACTGGTCAATCTTGCACCCAGGCAAGCCTGTCTATGTCATAGATGGTCCTGTACACCACAATATTACAATATTCACTCCCAGTCACAAAGAACCAGTCACTTACACCAGGTTCATTACAGCCTAGATCTCACGCCAGAGACAGAGCCTGTAGCTAATCTTGTCACTCACTAACTAAAGGTTTAGCAACAAGGAAATGCAAGAGCAGTATTTACAAGATTAAAGCAGGAACGGAGACACACACAGATGAGATCCACTCGTGGGGCTCCAAAGATGCTATAAAATGCATCCTTTAGGGCCTACCTAAGGTAGACCACTGGGGATAAGTTGCTTATGCTTAGAAATCTTTGCCCCTCAGAGTTCAAGCAGCAGAGGAATGAAGTTTCTCCTGGTCAGGCATTTTTATTCCCTTGCCCCAGCGTCCAAACAAGCAGAACAAATGTCAGCACCCATCTCCTCTTCACACCATTGTGGAGGGCAGTCGACAAGATCTTTTTCCTCTGATGTTACCCAAGGCCTTGTTTGATTTTGATGGACCCTGTTGTCTGAACTTTACACTAATTAAGGCTTCTTTCCCAGCTGGTAGGTTCCTGGGTGACAGAGGATTAACCATGCAGACACCCCTGTGGCTCTGTAACTTGGGATATAGGCAAATGAGACTCACACCATGTCTACAGCAGTGAGTGCACAGCAGCGTCTCGCATGGCATGTTTTTTCACACCCCCAAGTGACTGGCACCCATGGTAGGGAAGGCAGAGGCTAATCCATTCACCATGCCACCAGCTATAAGGTCTAAACCTCAACACATTTCTCTGCACCACATCTGGTTTGGCTATGCTCACGCAGGTGAACCAGAAAGCTTTCCAGCCACTCCTTCATCAGTGAGGCCTGCCAGCATCATGGGATCTCACAGTCCATCTCTCCCCACAACATCCCTCCTTCTACTAATTACAGAGCGGGATCCGCTGTCCCAGAGCTCAACCCAGTGCCCCAGATTGGAGTCAATGGGCTTTTCTCTGTCCACTGGCCTATGGATCAGGTCCTTGGCGTCCATACTTCAGCACTGTGGAGAGCGCCGATGTGTGAAAGGGCCTGAGCCTGTGTGTTGCTGGGTACTTTGTGGAAGCGGCAGGCCTCTCCTAGCTCCCACAACCCATCCCGGCTGCAGGCACACTCGGCACTTTGCTGGGCCAAGCTTTAAATGGCTTCCATTCCAGAGATCAGAGACAAAACTGCTCATCACCCCATTTCCCACCATTTGGGGTGGGGGATCCCATCCCAAGCCCAGTACAATGTGGAATGGGGAGTCAGGGGAATACTGAGGTGCAGGCACTTTGAACTCCAGATCCTGGCAGCCATTGAAACCTGCTGGGGAAAACACATCAGTGGATTCGGCTCTCCGCAGCAAAACAAATCATGGTGCACTGCTTTCTTGCAAATGTCACGGGAAGCTAGGGCTGGCAGAAACCAGGAGCTGGTGTCTGAAGGGCTCGGCCCACTTAAACCCCAATTCCCAATACCCTCTGCTGCCAGCTTTTTAACAGCTTCAAGTGTGTTTCAGTTACTGTAAGGTCCCAAAGGAGACAGCCCCAGGGCAGCACAGTGGAAGTAGATGACATGCTCCCATCCCACAGATCTGTTTCCAAATTCACCACCCTAGGGAGGGCCAAGCCATGCTCTTCCCCTCCTTCTGGAAGCACAAAAGCCCACACGAAGAGGAAAAGAAAGCTATCTGTAGTCCATGTAATAATCAGGTCTGAAATCAACAATCAGCTAAAACTGGCCCAGCTAGCGGTATTCATTATTGAAGGCAGTTAAAACTAAAGCAGACTGTGAAGTGTTTACAAAAGGCAAACTGGGTGACTGGGCAACAAAAAGACAAATGAAATTCAATGTTGATAAGTGCAAAGTAATGCACATTAAAAAAGCGAAATACCAACAATCCAACTATACACACAAAATGCTGGGTTCTAAATTAGTGGTTACCACTCCAGAGAGAGGTCTTGGCGTCACCGCAGCTAGCTCTCGGTAAACATCTGCTCAGCGTGCAGCAGTGTCCAGAAAAGCTAACAGAGTGTATGGCACCATTGGGAAAAGGATAGAAAATAAAACTGAAAATATTATAATTGCTTGAGATAAATCCACAGTGCATCCCCACCTTGAATACTGCCAGCAGTTCTGGTGACCCATCTCAAAACAAGACACTAGAATTGGAAAAAGTACAGAGAAGGGCAACAAAACTGAGACGGGTGTAGAACAGCTTCCAGGTGAGAAGGGATTTAAAAGGCAAGGACCATTCAGTTTAGAAGAGAGGCAACTGAGGGTGGATATGCCAGAGGCCTAGATAACTTCGAATGGCATGGAGACAGTGAATAGCAGGGGTTATCTGGTGAAATTAATGGGCAGCAGGTTTAAAACAAACAAAAGGAAGCTGTTTTTCACGCAACTCACAGTCAACCTGTGGAACTCCTTGCCTTGGGGATGTTGTGAAGGCCAAAACTGTAACTGGGTCCAAAAAAGAATTAGCTAAGCCCATACATCCTGCAGTGGCTATTGGCCAAGACAGGTCATGGGTGCAGTCCTGTGTGCCCAGTGCCCCTAAACCTCATATTGTCAGAGGCTGAGCCTGGATGTCACAGGGGTGGATCACTCAATAAATTGCCATTTGTTCTGTTCATTCCCTCTGGAGCACTTGGCAATGGCCACTGTCAAAAGACAGGCTGTTAGGCTGGATGGACCTTGGTCTGTCCCAGGAAGGCCAATTTCATGTCCACAGTAGCACTTGGAGGCTCCAACTAATATCAGGGATCCATTGTGCTAGGTGCTGTATAGACACAAAATGAGGGACGGCCCCTGTCCTAAAGAGAACAGTGTCTACATCTAGACAAGACAGACGCAGCATGGGGGGAGACAGGAGGAACTACCACTCTCCCCACTCAACAGACAAGGAACTGAGGCACAGAATGGCAAAGTAATCCGCACTAGATTGCACAGAGAGGCTACCCCAGGGCGGGAAATTGAAGCCAGATTTCCTGAGTCATGCACCAGCGCTGGAACCACGAGATCATCCCTGCCTCAATGAAGGTGACCCTCTCGGCTAGAAGGTGTTGAGTGATCCCCTCCCCTGTGAGGTTGGTCAGTCCCATTATCTCCAGCTTCCAGCAAGCGATGGAGGTGAACCTCTCAAAGTCACTCAAGCACCACTCACTATCTCTAGCCCTTTTCTCTTCAGTGACTTAGGTGCTTTGGAAATTCCTTCCCTGAGGGACATGCCCAAAGTCAGACCGAAGGAACGAGATAGCGGAGAACCCAGGAGTCCTGGCGTGTTCTGTCTCTCCACCCCAAGAAGCCTGTCCAAAGCTGAGCTGGCAAGAGAGCACAGTGTTCCTTGGATAACGCAAAGCCTCCATGAAGAAACCAAGCTTTCATGATACAAAGGGAAGTGCTAATTTTCAGCCACCCAAGAACAATGCCTCCGTCTATTTTAAGCTCAGTATTTCTCTTTTTATAGGACAGCAGCCTCTTCTGGAGCAGAAGGCTTTTTCCGTGAAGGTCATGCCAATTTTAACACAGAGGCAGGCGCAGGCCACGTTACCCTTCAGCGAAGCCAGTGGCCTAGATTTAAGAACCAGGCCTCTAAGGATATGATATTTTGGCTCTGAGCTAAACTTGAGCAAGTGGGAAGCTGAGGAAAATGTTTGAGTCCAGTTGTCTCCCCCTGACATCAGAGACACCCCCTAAACAGAGCTAGATGGACCATCGTACTTCCACTGGCCTGCTCTTCTTGAACGTAAAAGCTACTGAAAATTTCAACTTGTCCTTTCCCTCATTTCCATCAATCATGCCAGCTTGCTTCCTGCACCCTGACAAGTCAATCAGGTCTATAGGGTTAGCCTAGTGGTTAAGATAGTCGGCTGGGCTTACAAAAACCTGCTTTGGTTTCCCAGCTCTGCTACTGACTGTCTGTGCAAGTCACAACTGAGCCTCAGTTTCCCCGCCCCCCCCCCCCCCCCCCCCGGATCAACTCATTAGCCCAGCTGCAAAGCTGTTTATGTAGTGCAATGCATAAGGGCTCACAGCAATAACACCTCACTACTGCCATTGTACAGGATAACGGGGACATGGCTGGGAAACCCTCATGTAGTCTCATTCCTCAGCTTCCTGAAGCTGTTCCACCAAAGTTTAAATTACAGCAGCCTCAAGGCTGCTCTAACATAATAGATGTAGGATCAAGCAATGAAGGGGGACCTACCAGTATGCACTCACATGCCCTGCCTTGTGCTCTCTGAGGTTGTCAATGCACCCAAAACTGTAATGATCAAAGACACTGTAGCCAGGGGCTCTTTATCTGATCAGGAAAGGGAAGATTCCTAGGCAGGAAACAGAGAAATGAGCCTGTGTGCAAGTTGGCTTGATTGCTGGTGAGAGGGACTGGGATAGCGGGCATGGTTTGAGCAAAGGAGCCAGTTACACAACTGTGCCTGCAAGGTGTGCCTCCACCCCAATATAACCACGGGAACAAACCAGAGCCCTCGTGTCTCTCACTGTGATCTCCAGCCATGGTTACCTACTGGCCAGGAGCCAGAGCAAGCCTGTGAGCAGCAAGCACTACATCAATCCAAGCAAAGAAGCGTGCATTTGCAATGCACCTGTTCAGAAACACTGATTGCAGCCTTCAACTACCTGGAGCAGGGTTCCAGAGAGGATAGCGTTTGGCTGGTTTCAGTGGTGGCAGGTGGCAGAACAAGGAGCAATGGCCTCTAGTTGCAGTGGGGGAAATCTAGGCTGGATATTAGGAAAACTTGTCCACGAGGTGGGTGGTGAAATACTGGAATAAGTTACCTTGGGAGGTGGTGGAATCTCCATCCATAGAGGTTTTTAGGCCCAGTTTGACAAAGCCCTGGCTGGGATGGTTTAGTTGGGATTGGTCCTGCTTTGAGCTGGGGTTGGACTAGATACCCCCTGAGGTCCCTTCCAATCCTCATCTTCTAGGATTCCACCACCACAAACCTCCCTTAGCTGTCTCTTTTCCAACCTGAACACTCGGTGTCTTTTTAATCTCTCCTCAAACAGAAGCTATTCCATACCCCTAAATCATTTTTGTTGCCCTTCTCTGAACTTTTTCTATCTAATTCATCATTTTTGTTGCCATTCTCAGTGCTTTTTTCAATGCTAATATATCTTCTGGAGATGGAGCAACCAGACATGCACACGGGCTTCAAAGTATGGGTGTCTTATGGATTTATACAGTAGCGTTATATTTTCTTCCTTTTCTATCCCTTTCCTAATGGCCATTAACATTCATTTAGCTTATGTGACTGCCCCTGCACAATGAGCAGATGTTTTCTGAGAACTACTCACAAGGCCTCCAAGATATCTTTCCTGAGTGTTAACAGCTCATTTACGTGCTATCATGTTATCTGGAGAGCTGGGATTGTTTTTTCCAATGTGCATGACTTTGTAACAACACTGGATTTCATCTCCCATTTTGCACAAAGGAGATTCCCTTTGTAAATTCTTGGACTGTGGGGTCCCTTCTTTGGTTAGCGAGGTGACTCGGGATGCTCCTTTCAGACATGTGCAGTTAGCTTTGGATTTAACTCTCTTGAGTAACATAGCATCATCTACAAATGTTGCCACCTCACAGCTAACTCCTTTTCCAGATCACTCATGAATTTGTTGAACTGCAGTGGTCTCAACACAGATGCTGTCTTCCTTGTGACCTAGGGCTGCCTCATCAGCTTGTGGTTTTTAGATTTGCAGGGCAGATTCACTTTTACAACAGGCCTGTATGGCCCCCAGAACCATGGCACTGTGATTTCTAAGAGGCAGTGATGTAATGCAAAATTAGCAACTGAGAAAGGGGTAACCTTGCTTTGAACGTGAGAGCACCACTAGGTTCCTGGCTGCTCCCTTTGAAGCATTTCAGCACAAAAATGAATGGTTTCATGTAAAATTTTCTTCACCTGCTTTCGAGGCTGTGCAAAATAAGAGCAATCCATTTCAGGTCTCAGCTGCCAAAAAAGCTTTCAGGTTTGTGGCTAAAGTAAAAAAAAAAGGGACATTTCCTGATGAAATAGCTATTTTGAAACTCTTCCTTCTCCACTCAAAGCCCACTATGGCATAAAATCACAGAATTGTAGGACTGTGAATGGTCCCCAAGAGGTCACCTGGTCCAGTTTCTTGACTCATGGCAGGGCTGAGTATCAAAATAGAGGCAGGCTGAAGGGCAGGCATGTCCCACAGCCGTAGTATCCACCGCAGGTTGGGTTTCTCAAGACAGTGCCCGTCACCAAGAGCAAAATCTCCCCATGAAAAATCAGAGGGAAATGGGACACATTGGATAGCTACTGGCTGAGCTGCAGCCACTGGCACTTTTCAGAGGCACCAGCTAGCTTCGGCGTGCATCATAACACAGCATGGCCAAGAAAGTGACCCATCTGCAGCTGTTCTAATGGAGTGACATTACACTACCCGGATCAAATGATCCCAAACTTTGGGGGAAGATGACGTGTAAAGGGCTTGAGAGCACTATAAATTGGCAGCGATTCCATGGCAAGCAAATAGATTATGGCAGCATGAAGAAATCAAAAGCAGGCCCATGAAATCTGTGCTTGGTAGCTCCCAAATAGTTTGTACCATGGTGCTACAATGTCCCAAAGCACACCCTCTCTGAGGTCATTTGCCGACATCCCATGTGGACCCCACTAGAAGCAAGAAAATAACCTACTCATTCATTTCCCCTTTTCAATGGCTTTGGAGTAGACTCAAACCAACAGCTATTAAAGTCCCATATCGGTGACAGGTGACCATCACCTTACAATCCAAGTAGAGGAAAAGGGGATTTTCTTCCAGTGACCTACATGGATTCTTTTATTATGGAAGATGCTGTTCTTGTGGCTAAGGGACTGGACTATGAGTTTAATGCCCAGGACCCCTGTGTATCCTTGGACAAGTCACTTCCTTTCTCTGTTCCTCTGTCTCCCCCTGACACCTGTTGTCTTAGCTGTTTAGACCACAAGACCTTGCAGCTAGGCATTTTCTCTCACCGTGTACGTACAGCACCTTGCACACCTCGCCTCAACTGGGGCCTCTGCACATCAGACTATTGAAGTTTTTTGTCATCCTGCAGAGGGGTGAGTACTTGAGAAGCTGAACTTCGCCATGACGGCTGGCAGCATGATCCACAATGCTGCAATCCCCCAAGCCGACAACATATAAACTGTTCAGGACAAGGACATCTAGCTATGCACGATACCCAGATTCCTCTTTCTCTTCCTTTCAGGGGCCAGTTTGGGTCGGGAAATATGCAGATACTTATCTTGGTGTTGATTAATTATCTAACCTCCCTTCTTCAACGAGGGCAGCTCCCTGGGGTGTTTCTGGTCCCTCGTGTTTAATTCATGCCGGGAATTTGGATCCCATTGACAAATTACACCTATGCAGAGAGATTCACCTGCTGGCCATTACTCTGGCTTCAGTGGTAACGAAACAATAAGAAGCAGAAGGAAAAACAAAACCCTGCTGCTGCATGGCTAGCTCCGACATAAATCACCCCGTCTGGAAAGATAAACAAACACGCAGGGCAGGAGAAGGAGAGCTAAGAGAGTTTAATAAAACAGCGTTTCCTGGCTGAAATCTTGTCTGAGCCATCAAACAAACAGCACAATGCAGGGAAAAGAGAGGATGAGCCCAGCACACATTTCAGCTTTAGATGGTATCCGGAAAAATGAGTACCAGCTACCTTTTGTAGCTATACAGAGAGGACCAGAGTGGCCTGATCTGGGAATACAGGCAACGCAATATCCTACATATACAAATATCTATAGCCATACACATGGTATGCACTCACACATCTCTCTTGGCTACAGCAAGAGATTTAGATCTTGAGAGACGCCCGAGACTCAAAGCCCAGAATCAGTGTGGTTATCTAGTCCAATCTATGGCAGAGCGCAGGCCAGAGAATTTCACCCAATGACTCCTGACCCCAATGACTTGACAGCTGGATGAGAGCATCTCTTTTAGAAAGGCGTCCAGGTCTGCCTTCGAGACTCCAAGGCATGGAGAGTCTACCATGTCCTTTGGCGAGCTGTTCCAAAAGAGTTATTACTCTCCCTCACAAACTGCACTCCTTCTAAGGACATAAAATGGCCAGACCAATGATCCATCTAGCCCAGTGTCCTGCCCCTTGCCAGATGATTCAGAAGGAATGAACAGCCCCGAGCAATTTAGTGAGTGACCCATCCCCTGTCCAGTCCCAGCTTCTGGCAGTCAGAAGTTTATGGCCACCCAGAACACGCGGTTGTGTCCCTGACCGTCATGGCTAATAGCATTGATGGCCTTATACTCCATGAAGTGACCTAATTCTCTTTTTAACCCAGTTACATTTTTTGGCTTTCCCAACATCCCCTGGCAAGAAATTCTGCTGGTTAACTGTTCTTTGGGTGAAAAAATGCTTCCCAGGGTTGTTTTAAACTCACTGCCTATTTGTTTCATAGAGTGAGCCTGGTTCTTGTGTTATGTAAAGGGGTAAACAATACTTCCCTAGTCATTTTCTCCACATCTTTTGCAATTTTATACTGCTGTTATAGCCCCCCTTAGTCTTCTCTTTTCCAAGATAAACTGTCCCAGTCTTAATCTCTCCTCATACAGAAGCTATCACAAACCCCTAATCATTACTTGCCCTTTTCTGTACCTTTTCCAGTTCTACTACACCTTTTTTTGAGATGAGGTGACCAGAACTGCATGCAGAATTCAATGTACAGCCATACCACAGGTTTGTAAAATGGCATGATGATAGATATTAAAAACAGAAAATATCTCCTTCCTGATGGTTCCTAACTTTGTTACCTTTTTTGACAGCCACTGCACATCGAACAGATGTTTCAGAGAACTATTCTCCATGGCACCAAGATCTTTTCCTTGAGTGGTAACAGCTAATTTAGACCTCATCATTTTGTAGAGCTGGGATTACGTTTTTCAATGTACGTTACTTTCAATTTAATCAACTGTGAATTTCTTCTATTATTTTCTTGCCCACTCACCCAGTTTAGTGAGATCCTCTTGTAACTCTTTGCACCCTACTTTGCACTTAACTATTTTGAGTAGTTTTGTGATTTCAACAAACTTTGCCTCCCCATTATCTCTCTCTTTTCTCCGATCATTTATGAATATGTTTAACTGCACCAGCTCCACTGCATATTCTGGGGGTCCCTGCTATTTACTTCTCTCCACTGTGAAGGCTGACCATTTTCTCTTTGTTTCCTATTTTTTAACCAATTACTGATCCAGGAGTGGCCCTTCCTTCTTACTCCAGGACAGCTCATTTTACTTAAGAGTCTTTGGTGAGGGAACTTGACAAAGACTTTCTGAAAGTCGAAGTATACTATATCGCCCTTCTACTATATTGCAGAATTCTAATTCCTTATTTCCACATTGCACCGTGCTGAGCTCGTTTTCCAGACACTGGATTCTGTTCTGAATTTCTCTGCTAGATTAAAAAGTCCTCTAACAATACACATTTCTCTCTATTCAAATTGCATGCAATGGCAGAAAGCAGATAGAGAAATTTTCCAGAGCTTTGTTGCATCCATTTTTGTGGTTTAACCACTTAAGGAAATTTTGCCAACGTGGCAATTTGGTTGGGAAAACATGAAAAAATGTCCCATTTTTTAGAGTGAAAAGAGTCTAGCTTGACAGTCTCGTTTGAGATTAAAATGCAGAGTCATTTTGATGGGAAAATAAGACCAATTTCACACTCTTCACGGAAGTGGATCAGTTCTGTGAAGCCAGCATTTTGGTTTCCATTGATAATTATGTGCTCTGGGAGTAAATCTCGAACAACTTGCTGCTTGCTTTCTCTTGCAGCCAAGGCAGTGAGGAGTCAATGGAGAGGAACCACTGGTCCTACATCGATGGGGGAGATCAGTCTAACACCCTACTCCAAAACCTTCTCTTTTGGTTTGGTTTTGTTGGACTAGACTAACATGGTTACCCATCTGGTGCCAGAAGATGGAGAGAACTAGAGTCATGGAAAAACCCCACTAGCTTCCAGCCAGATGATCTCTCTGGAGGCCAGTATATGGCTGAACTTTATGGCTGATTTGCTGGTGCTTTGTCCAGACAAAGAAACATTCCCTCACCCTGAAGTCTATGATGCAAGGAGTTGCAACAGAAGGGAAATCCCAGTGCTCGAGTCACCTATGGACAAAAAGCCCTGGAGAATTCACCAGAGGCTACAGCCTAGCATATAGGACACCGCCACAAAAGATAGGAGCCCAGGATGATGTTACACCTCACCTGTGCCATGCAGATGGTGTCAGCTGAGGAAGCTCAACTGGGCTATAATCAGTGTCCGATTGGCTCCATGCTCCTAAACACAGCCTGGAGGGACTGGCAGATTGGAATTAAACCAGCACGTGGCCAAATGCGACCCAGAAAGTAACAAGGGATGGAGGGCCACGAGACTGATCCCTTGGCATATTAGACTTCCATGCCTCATGATCACCAGACCGATCTCAAGTTCTGGGGCCTCCACGTGTTCAAAGACTTGGCGCTGCCCAGCCTGCCTGCGGTAACCCAGCATCTCCAGCCACAGCGCTGGGACCACAACAGGCTAAGCACAGTCCAGGACACGGTTCCCGCAGGCATCCACTAGGTGCTGGCTAACCTCCAAAAGTCCCATCTGGGCCCAGCAAAACCCTGGAGATGGAGAGCAGGTGACCACGGTTCCCTTGGGTACCACCAGGTACACGCGGCTCCAGGCAAAAGGCATCTCACGGCAGGGGCAAGCTCAGCATTTGCACTCCAAACTGAAAGCCTGCCCCAGCTCTGCCGGGCTGAGTGCCGTGGGGACCCCAACCAGCTGGCATCGGCTGAAGACATCGGCTCTGGCTGTTATTCCAACAGGGCTGTGTCTCCAGTGGCTTAGTAAGACTGGAGACACATGCACTGTAGAATGCAGCCAGGCCCCTCCACGAAGCGTTGCGGGCGTGAGGCCGACCTGCCCCTCCCCACGCAGACTTGATGCTCTCTGGGACTCCTGGTGAAATACGGCTGCAGCGCCACACGCTGGCTCACTGTCACATGCGGGTCCCTTGCATGAAACAAATGCCAAAGACTTGGGGCAATGAAATGGGGGGCTGCAGGGACCCTATGCAGCCCCCACCCATCTTGAAGGGCCAAGGCCCTCCAGGGAGGTACGGAAAAGGCGCCTGTTTCCCAGCGCTATCCCGCTCAGCCCATTCAGTTGCAACTCTCCCCAAGAGCCAGGTCTTCTCCCCAAAGTCTCAGCCCCCTCCGGTAGGTTGGGGGTCCCCCCCAGTCCCATTTGTCTCCTCTCACCTCCTTTAAAGGCTTACTCCCTGCCCCAGCCAGGACCTAGAGACTCCATGAGAAAGTGGCCCACCACCATGTTGGCAGGCAGCAAGCCGAAGGCAAGAGCAAAGAGCGCTCTTGTTTCAGGAGGGACCCACACAGCCTGACATATTGGCAAAATGGGGGGAATGCGAGGCTGCAGCTAGACAGACAGACAGACAGACCCAGCTCTCTCAGCATGCGAGGTGAATCTCAGCCTCCCAGGGGAGTCTGGTAAGATCACAGACTTAAAGCTTGCCTGGCACTCTTCCCCAGGCCAGCATCAATGCACCACCTGGTGCCAAGGAAGCAAGTGTCTGCAGTGCACCTTTTTCACTCCTTCCCTCCCTGCTGCCAGGACAAGCCTGTGGGTATGGAGACACACATCTCCTGGCTGAGCAAGGTGAAAGAAGCAGGTTTCTGGGAGGAGGGGGCTTTCCCCATCTCCCACACCACAGGGGCTGTCCCCGTGATGCAGGAGGTGCCTAGCCGCTGGGCACTCAAGACACCAAACGAAGAGTCTGCCTTCCTGGCCCCAGGCCGTTCAGAGCCTCCAAGGAAAGTTTGCCAAATGGGTCTCACCTCAGGAGTGCAAGATGGAGCAATGGGCATTACTGGCAGCATCCCTCAGGAGAGACAGGCCATGTGGCTGTTAGACAGTGCTGGCCAGAGGACCAGCCGGCTCTGGGTTCAATTCCTACCTGCACTCCTGACACCTAGGATGTGTCACTTTGCTTGCCTGTGCCTCAGTTTCCCCACTGGTAAAAGAAAGAGAACTGCTTTTGCATGTCTCAGCTCTAAATGGGACAAGAGAGAGCCAAGACTTTGATTGTACAACTGGCCCATGTAATCCACTCCTACCTGTGGCATGAAGGCTTTAGAGGGATTCGAACAGGAGCTGGCTAATTTCATGATCCATCTCGCCAGCTCAGTCGATGTGCTAAGATGGCGGCAATCAGCTTTCACGATTCAGTGCAGCCACCAGTCACTTCGGAGGCCCAAAAGGAATCTCCTCCCTGCCAGGAACACATTGTACAGCGCTGGCCGATGTACCATGTTCAGTGGCGGGGCTGGCCCTAGCTTGTTTTTCCTGCAAGCCGCAGGTAGCAATTGTTGCCAGAGGCAGATCGGGGAATTCACGGGCCTGTTCTCAGACCTGGGATGGAAGCAGTGTACAAGAACAATCTTTAAAAGTCCTGGGAAACTCAGCAGTGTGGGGGGAAAAACCACAAGGCATTTAAAAATCATTTTAAAAAAACTCCTTCCAAAAGAGAGGCGAGGAAGGTAGTGCATAGGGGACCTTGGTGCTGTGCCAGAAAAACAGCTCTCCAGGGACACCGCACAATTTCTCCCACTTCAGGGCTTAGATCTAGGGATCTTCCAGCCTTGATCAGCCATGGGGGAGGGTGGTGTTTACTCTGTCGAGCCCGCAAGACTGCACCTTTCAAAAGGCCAGTGCCTCCCTGCTCCCCAATTGCTTTAATCATTCATCTCTCAGGGCACAGATAAATACAAAGGATGTCAGATCCATGCCTGGGTGTTTTCCCCTTCGTTGAGCCCATCGCTAAGGAAAAAGGTCACGGCTATTGGTGCATAACAAATCGCCCGTGCCGGCACTGACAGCTGCTTCTAGGAAGACATCAATCTACAGCCCTGTGCTTTAGCAAGTATAATCACCCGCCACACGGCTGGGTTGAGGTCTTTCAGCCCGTCTCTGTTACACAACACCTCCACCACCGCAGCACCCGGAGCAGGAGGGACTGGCTTCAATTCTCAGCTGCACCACTGGCACCCGGGACAAACTGCTTAGCTGGGCCCGTGCCTCAGTTTCCCCACCTGCGAAACAGAGAGAGAGCGCGCGCACCTTCCCTAAGCAGAATGGGAAGGGTCAAGACTTGTGTTGTGCAGCCAGCCTGTGGCATCTACCCATTCCCAAGGGCCAGAGGCTGTAACGGGATTTAACCAGGGAATGGGAGACGGCTCCTCACCACAGCATCTGAGCACTGCCCATGCGGCAATGAAGTTCTTCTCACTATGCTACATGCGTACAGCACGGCTCTGTGCTCAAGTTGATGCACATTTCTGACATTAGAAAGGAAAAGCACCGCAGGACTTCTCTGCCTTCAGAAATCAAGAGCACTTGGAGCTCACTGGGGACTGCTTTGTCTGTAGCAGCCTAACAACAACTAGATTTGATTTGGCACCAGCGAAATTTAGTCTTCTGATTTCTTCACTGCTGCAGGTGCAAGGACTCATCAGTGCAGGATTGCCACTGGCTAACGCCATTAAGAGAGCACTTTAACAGCACCCTTCACAGAGAGGTGGGGCAGGTTCCCTGCCTTCCCCAAGGGGAAACAAGAACCCTCCTGGGGATTTCAAGAGGAAGGTGCAATATTGATGGGGAAAGAAATCCATCAAAAGCCTCACATGTTGCAGAAGGGTGGTAATCCAGATGCACCACTATTTCCCCACATGGCTTGCATGACAGTAGCACCCGGAGGTTCCCTACAAAGTCATTGCTTTCTTGTGCTAGGTGCTGTACAGGCGTACTGTGAAGTGAGCCCTTCTCTACAGGGATCACATTCTAACTACACAAAGCAGATAAAGGGTGGGAGGAAGAAGTTTTCAATAACCTCATTTCACAGATGGAGAAGTGAGGCAATAAGACATGAAGTGACTTGCCCATGGTCACCCAGGAAGTCTGTGGCAGAGCTAGGAAATAAATTCAGGTCTCCTGAACCCTGAGTGGAGAGAATTTGCAGCTGGCCGTCAGGATGGACTCCAGACTGGGATCCCTCCCTTTTCTTTAGCCGAACAGCTGGGCAGTCTCTTTCCACTGCAAAGTCAAGCTCTGGAAATGATCATCTGGTACCATGGGGCTGCTCCTCAGTCAGTTCCTTGTCCCAAGATGGCCCCATCGGAGCACAATGCACCGAAGCGCTTTCCTGCTGCAGACACACCAGCGCCCCGTAGCCCATTGCTATTCAACCCCACACCCCGTCTGCCTGCCCCGCTTGGTTCACAGGAAGCGGCGGCTGGCACTTAACTTTATCAGCCCTTGACATCGAACAATCTAATCAGCCGCCATTGGCTGGACTTCTCAATCTAGAGTAACAGCAACATGGGACCGGAAAGGACAAATGAGCGAATCATGCTCTGGATTGCAGAGTGGATGAGGGTGCCCCTGACTAAAGCAACCCATAAAAAAACCAGGCTGGGACTGACAGGCATTTCCCCGCTGCTTGGGTAGCCAGATATGGTACTTAGAGCACAAGCTACCTGGCCCACGCTCCTAACCTGCAACCCCTCCCCATCCAGCTTTGCCTATGCCCCTCAGCGGCTCCAGACACAGACCTTTATGGGGCTGTAACACACCCCAGTCCTATCCAGCCCAGCTCGCCCAGTGCAGAGCCCCTCACTCAGCCGCTCCCAGCCTGTAGCTCCCCCTGCGGTACCAGTCTCAGGGCTCTGCAGAGACCCACTAACGGCCCTCCGAGCACTGTTTGCAGCCCCCAGGCTCGGTATGGGTTGGGTGAAACCAGTTTGAAATGGGGGATGGGTGGGGCAAAACATCCCCATCCTAATTTTGAGATGGTTGTAAGAAGCCACATAAGCTCCTTCATGGCACCAGCTGAAAGAGCAGGGACCTGCATCCCAAAGATGGGCACGTGTCAAATAGCGAGTCAGAGAGAGAAACAGGAAAAGGACCAGGGAAGTGGAGGCAAGAAGGAAGCCCCAGACACAGCCCAGTCAAGCATGTGGAGTTTGCCCTAAGGAAAGCCAGTACAGCGGGAGAGCGCTTTTAGGGCTGAGGGCTGGCTGGAAGGGGGCTTGGAGCAGTGAGCCAAGAGACTCTCTCATGCTGTGTGATTCCTCCTGTGTACAGAGGACTAGGACTATGGCCATAGCGTGTACAGACTCAGGATTGTCTTTTAGGCTTCAGGCTCCAGCCTCAGTTTCTCTCCCATGCAGGAGCAATGCACAGGGCCCCCAGCTTCAGCAAACTGCTCAGTTCTGACTTGCAGCTCATGTGTCCTCGCCCTCCAGGCCCCCATCACTTAGCTCTGACAATACGTACAGCCTGTTCTCTCATTTCAGCCCGAGACACTGCTCTGCCAGCCTCCATGACCTCTTCTCTCCTACCTGGTCTTCTTCCCCCACTCCCCGCGAGTTATCCTTCCTGAGCCATAAGCCACCCCTTGAGCCTTTCATTGCAGCTTCTCACTGTCCAAAAGGGGAGGAGGCAGAAACTCTGGGAATGCTGCACGCCAAGAAGTCTCTCGGGGAAGCTACAGCAGAGCAGCAGGATGCTGGAGAAACGTGCCAGGGAACCGCGTGTGCAGTCAGCAGCTGGAGGCACTGGGGAACGGCGGGCGTGAGCACCGAATGCCGCGCCTGGGCGCGAGGCTGTGCAGTACGTGGGGGGGAAGCAGCAGAGACTGTGCAGAAGGATGCCCATGAGACTCAGCCATGGCCGGGAAACCTGCCCACTTCTGTGTGCTTTTAACAGATGGAGGCCCAGGCAGGAAACTAACCTGTCCTCCCAGAGGGCCCAGAGAGGAAACGTTATGGGTCTGAGATAAATTCCACTTGTGGGAGCTGCTGGCATGGGGGCAGCCAGTTGCAACCTTCCTCTTTCTGCCAGCCCTGGAAAATACCCTGCTTGCAGCCCCAGCTGAGCCCCCCAGTGGATGCACACTTGACTGTCTCAGTCCGCCCCACGCTCTCAGCCTGCTGGGCTCTCCCAGACGTGGGTCCAGGATCTGTCCTTGAGATGTGGGATCTGCTGTCCAAGTGCCTGAGGCCCCATAGCGAGGACCGAGAGCCAGCTCCCCAGCCAAACCTGTCCCTGATGCATGATCCCCCTGAGTCTCCTCACACTGTCAGCGTTTAACTCTTTGTGGACATGCAGCAGGTAGGGTGAGGACCCCAGACCACGCATGGGAACATCTACGCCATCCACCTTTACTTTAATTCCATGAGAGAGCTACAGATCCCTGCGACAATCACCCTCACCCCCCGGCATAATGCCCCATCTCTCCTGAACTGGTCTGTGTTTTTGGGGGAAGGCAGAGCGCTGCCTGTCCTGACTCCTCCAGAGGGTCCTCTGGTCCCTCTTTGGCTTTGACGGTTCCCTTTTCTGAAAGGCTGTCCCCTGAAGGGTCAGCTGAAGAAAACTGCAGCTCCCCCCAGCCATGTGCTCAGGCTCTGGAGGGAGCCAGCCCCCTTCCTTTCCCGCACACGTTTCTACTAGTGCAGGGCAGCAGCCGGACCAGCAGACAGCCCTTGATTCAAACAGATGATCTGAACACTGAAGGCCTCGATTACTTTGACACCTCTGCCCAGACAGCTCTTCACTTCACCACCTGCCAGGGCCCTGCTGCTGCACAACTGATGTAATTTGCACAGGCTGTGAGCCACGTGGCTAGTGCTCACACTCACCAGAGGAATTCAGAGCTAGACACTGTCCCTTCCTCTGGCCTGCTGTGTAAGTCTTGATCCATCAAGAGTGCCCAGCAAGGCCCATTATTGTTAGGGATTATTATTTGCCTTTACCTTAGTGCCCAGTCCTGGTCCATGACCCACGTCGTGCAAGGTGCTGTACATGCACAGAACAAAACAATGGCCTTGGAGGCAAGCATGAAAACACAGGCCTGGCACAGCCAGTGCACAAAGCACACCTCACCTATTACAGAACATATTATTGTACCCAGATTTCAAACCCTCAGCCGCTCTGTGCGGCTGCCCCCACTTGGCCCATTCGCCACTCACTTGGGCTCATAAGTGGCCCCAGCCCTCAATCAAACTCACACCGGCTGCTCCCGCTCTGAGCCATTCCTTAGCAAAGTCAGCCAGACAGGCCACCTTCCCCCTCACTGTAGCCCCCCAGGGAAACAAAACAAAAGACCAAAGAGCCATGCAGGAATCAAACAAACAAGGAGTCCTGGGGCACTTAAAGACTAATAATTTTGTTTTTTTGCTTGAGCTTTTGTGGGAGAAAATCCCACTTCGTCAGACGCTTTGAAAATGGGGGAACTTAGCATCTGACGAAGTGGGATTTTCTCCCACAGAAGCTCATATAATAAATAAATGTTAGTCTAAGTGCCACAGGACTCCTTGTTTGTTTTACTGAACTAGACTAACACAGCTAGTGGATCTTGGTAAGATGCAGGAACCAGTCAGCCCTCCTAGGAGCATTCTTCTCTATTCCAGCCTCCAGCCACTCCCGGCCAGTTTATCCCCATTTGTTTTTGTGCCAACATCATCCTTTAAGCTTCAGTAGCCAAGCTTGGGCAGCTTCTCATATGCTGGGCTTCTCTTTTCCCTTGCTAATCTTTGCAGACCTTCTTTGGGCCTCTTCCAACCTGAAGTCCTCCTCCTTGAACGTGGGTGGCCCGATCGAACACGGTATTCCAGATGAATGGAGATGGATAGGAGGTGACCTGATCATGGGCTAGCTATGTGGAGAGCTGATATCTGGGAGAGATACTTGCTCATCTAGCAGATAAAGGCAGAACAAAGGCCAATGGCTGGAAGCTGAAGCTAAACAAATTCAGGCCACAAATAAGGTGAAATTTCTGACTTGACTATCAAAACAACTCGCCGGGAGATGTGGGAGATTCTCCATCCTGTGAAGGCTTTGACTCAAGCCTGGATGTCTTCTTTAAGTATATGCCATAACTCATGTGAACCTTTTTAAAGAGCTAGTTAGGCAAACACCTTTCAGGGATGGCTTAACAGGGTACTTGGTCCTGCCATGAGCGCAGGGGACTGGAGTCGATGATCTCTCGTAGTCCATTCCAGTTTCTATGATTTTATGAAACAGGAACTATTGGGTGACATTTCCCGGCCTGCGTTCCACAGGCTGGACCACTTGAGCATAATGGTCCCTTCTGGCCATAAATCTATGACCCTACGGCCCTTGGGTCAGGGAACACAAAAAGGTAAGGTTGCTATACTGGTTCAGTCCATGATCCATCTTGTCCAGTATATGGTCTCATGGCCGGTACCAGAGTGCCAGGGGACTGAGCAGGACAATTCTGGATTGATCAACCCGGTCTCCACTCTCAGCTTCTGGTAATCAGAGATCTAAAGTCTCCCCCAAACATGGGGGTGCATCTCTGGCCATCTTGGCTAGCAGCCATCAATGGACCTAACCTCCAGGAATACATCCACTTAAGTTTTTGACCATCACACCAACCCTTGGCAAAGAGTTCCTCAAGCTCGTTGTGTGAAGTATTTCCACTTGCATTAAATCTGCTTAAAGACTAACAGATTTTTCTCATGAGCTTCTGTGGGAGAAAAATCCCACTTCGTCAGATGCTTGACGAAGTGGGATTTTCTCCCATGAAAGCTCATGCGAAAAATAAATCTGTTAGTCTTTAAGTGCCACATGACTCCTTGTTCTTTTGCTGGACTAGACTAACATGGCTATCCCTTTGGAAATTAAATCTGCTGCCTATTAATTTCATTGGATAACCCCTGGTTTTTGCTTCGAGTGGAAGATGAACTGGCACTTCTCCGCTCACTTTCTCCACACCATTTATGGCTTTATAGACTGCTGGCATATCCCCCCTTTGTCATCTCTTCTGCAAGCTGAACCGCTTCAATCTGTTTAGTTCCTTCTTGCATGCAAACTGCTCCAAATCCTCAGTCATCCTTGTTGCCTTCCCTTGACGCTTTTTCAGTTCCGCTCTACCCTTTTTGAGATGGGGTGACCAAAATGGCACACGGTATTCAATGCGGGGGTGCACCATGGATTGTTAGCGTGGCGTTATGACATTCACTGTCTTATTTTCTATCCTGTTCCTAATAGATCCTGACAGTCTGTTAGCCTCCTGCAGCTGGGCCCTCTTCCCAGAACTGGTGAGTCACCTTGGGAAAGTCGCTTCTCCACTCTCCGCCTGGCTTGTCTATAGAGAAGCTCTCCAGCGCAGGGCCCAGGCCTCGCCCATCCTGGAACAGTTAGTGCTTTCACTCCTGGATCCCCCTGGTCATCTGGAGAACAGAGCAGCCTTAAATTCAGGGTTAGCCTTTCCTCAAAGGGTCCCTTGCTGTGGCTGCCTTTAGCAAAGGCATTTCTGAGCTGGGTTCCAGGTAGATTAGTGGGGATGGATGTTTCAAAGTCAGAAGGTTGCAATATTAATTGAGAGAAGCTGGTGGATCTTAAAGAGTCCCTGGCACTTTGAGGCAAGCTTTTAAAAGCTGGCAGAAGGTTGTCTTGGATTTCTTTCCCACTGTCCCAAGAATCCCAGCGGTAGAGGAAAGAAATGAGGTTCTCCAGCAGCGATGTGGAGTGAGGTGACAACACTGATTCTAGCTAGTGGGGGCAATGGTGGCATATACCCATCAGAGGTGTTGCGCCCTGCCTCTCTAGACAGGGGTCAGCAACCTCTGCTGGCCCCAGTGTTAGCCCCATCCTTCCACCCCTCAGCAGCTGCCAGAAGGGGGGCAGCAAGGAACTAGATTGTAGACACAGAAGGGCAATACAGACACCATTTCACCCTTCTGGAAGGAGACACGAGGTCTCCCAAGTGAGGGCCCATACAAGCCTGATTCAGCAGAGCAAAACTGGCCAACATCCCTTTCCCTGCATTTCCTCTGCCATCCTACTCTGATTTTCCATGTGACCATCAGCAACAGTTTGCTGGACTAGTTTGATTGTCACGAGCTACAGGACTGTCACGGCTGGGAGTACCCTCGACTCCAGACCCGCTGCCAAGGCAGCACTTTAATCCCAGACTGTCATCTTCCAGGTCCCTACCACTGAATTTGCAGGAGAATCTCCACTTGCAGTATAGAGCTTATGAGACACCTGTTACAGCAACACCCAGCAAAATCAACCGGGAGTAAGGAGTGGCAGTATCTCCTTTCTGTCTCTTAGTCTGGCAAACCTCCCTTTCCTGGTCTGAGATGCTGAAGACGGGAAGCCTTGTAAGATCACTCTGTCCCTTGACACTGTGAAAGATTAACCCTGGCAGTATATTTACCAGAGTCTTACCCAATCCCATTTTAAATGCTGTTCAGATTAGATTGAGGCACCCTGAATTTGATGCACCTGGCGTCAGATCACATGTCTGAGCCTGCTCAAAAACTCCACTCTCCTTTAGCTGTGTGAAGAGTTGAAGCCAGCAAGGCTTGCCCTGGTGTCCCCTGTCTGTTTGTCACTCCTGCTGGTGCCGCTGGTCAGCTGAGCCAGTGGAATTGGCATGAGGCTGGGCACGTGGATGTCTCTGGGACCCCTGGGTGGCTCAGTCAAATGACGCCACCCCGATCAGCCTTCCCATGAAGAAGTGACCACCCAACCCTAAAAACAGAGAATCGCCTTATTTTGAAACTCCCAACCATTAGTGACTGAGTGCTATGAGCATTTAGGAGCCCAGCTGAGTGCCAGGTGCTGCACAAACAAGAGCTGGCAAGCCAGCATAAAGTGAGAAGGGAAACTGAGGCACAGACCAGGGAACGGACTTGCTCAGTGCCACACAACAGGTCAGGGCAGAGCTGAGAAGATCCCAACTTGCCATGGTCCCAGTTCAAAGCCTACTCCACCAGACTACGTTCTGAATTGCTACGTGGACATGCTCCAGACATACACTGTGGGCTGGCTGGAACAGACGTGCTGGCTCCTGAATTCGAAAATCCCCCTGCTCATGCATTCTCTCCCATCTGGGAGAAACAGGTGTCTCGGCAGGCAACCGGGGCTCCCCCCACCCAGGGGATGATTCTAGCTGGGTGGTAGAGTTTCTGTTCCCATGGTGGGATTGCAGCTCCTTAGCAACCCTGATGGAATTACTTCTCTGGAACGGGAACGATTTGTGGGATGAAAGCTATTTCCCATCCTCACTTGGGGGGGTGCAAGGACCAGGAGGACAAGGAGAGCTGCCCGTGATGTCCCCCCCCCGACACAGGAATGGGTTCATGAGCCGAGCTGCTGTCTGTAGCTTTACCCCATTGCCTGAAATACTTATCCCAGTTGCCTGGGAGGGTGGAGGAGACACCGCATGGCGTTCCTCCACATTGCCACCTAGGTTCAAACAAATAACGCACAAACAAAGACGCTGCTGGCATACAATCAGGGCACAACCCTTAGAAGGGGCAGACATCATTTCTAGGGTGGTCATGCAATGCTGGTTGGGTAGGTGGGAGCAGATCCACACACTGCCAGCCCCAACCCGACCCTGTCTCCCCCATCAATTTGCATCCCCGTCAGTCTTAGCGTTTCCCATGGGAGCTGGCAGGGACGAGTCAGCAGTAAACAGAGGACGGCTTTTCTCTCCAAGGTTAGATCTTAAGCGAAAGGCCACGTCTCCACTTACGGAGGGTTTTTACGGTGTTTGGCATGAGTTGTAGGCGTTTAACAAGCCATAAAACCATAGTGGAGACAAAGCTCCATCATTTCCAGCATACTGTAGTTAGATGAGGTCAAAACCAGTATCCTCCAAAGCTACAGTGCAGTAGGAACGCCCGAGTCTGGCTTCCACAAAGATTTTACAGGGAGAGGGCAATCACATGTGGGTTACTTCCCTGTTTAAATCCCACTGCTTTTGGCAGTGACCTCCTAGCCAAAAAGCCATACCAGAGCTTGGGATTCATGCTTGAGTCCACTTTCCAGACTGGAATGCAGCAAAGCAAGGAACAGAACTCAAAGGGTCTCACACCCAGTCCCCGGCCCCAACCACTAGGCAACACAGCCAGACAGAATGAATTGGTTCAAATCTCAAACCGGTCTAAATTGTCTTTAGTGTCTAAGAGCAAACATGGACTAAGGGCAACAGAAAGCCCTCCATTCAGGCCCCAAAGGAGGCAAGCTTTTGTGGCTATTCTTCCATTGAAACAGACCCCTCCTTTGCTGTACTGTAGTTTAAATCCCCTTTTAAGAAGCCTTCGGGATGTTAATTAGCTCATACTATGGCTGAGAGTTCAAATGTCATGAGCCAGGCCCCAAAATCATGAGCCTGACAAAATAAATACATCAGCAAATGTGCGTGTGTCTCACTTCCCCCTCAAATAGCTAGACCGCTTCCTGGATAATAGCTTACTACTGCTGCTGGGTAATAGAGTTACTTTGGCTCAAGTGGGAAAGGTCTGAGCTTTACACCCCGTCAATGATCCATGTTCAGGATTGGTCATGTTGAAGAGTTTGAAATGGAGCGTGTGAGCAAAACCAGCAAGGAGATCCCATGGTGTCTGCTTCACAGAGGAGCTTCCCCTTGGGTCAGGGCTGTTTGCCAGGAACAGAAGGGAAGAGAGCCCCTAGGTAAGCATGGATCAGTCTGAGCTTTCCCAGATGAGAGCATACCATGCTTTTTATAGTTTCCTCATCCTGGACACTTTCCCTCCCTCCAAAGAACGACTGGACTGAGTAACAGGCAAGTGAAGCTGTCCTGCAGGAAAGGTAGGGCAGCTTTGGGGCTAAGGAGACTTGGGATCAACTCCCTGTTCTGTCAAAAACCTTCCCTTGTTTGCTTTCCTGCTAAGACTGTAAACTCTTTGGGCCAGGACGGTGTCTTACCATACATCTGCACAGCGCCTAGCCAATGGGATGCTGCTTTCAGGGGGTAGCCTCCAGTCACTGCATAAATAATTGCGTCCAACGAGTGTCTGATTTCTCCCTGATATTTTAGGCCATGCATTCGTTTCCCCTCCTCCCCCTTGGCAGGACGTTGATAAGTAGCCCCTGTTGCTCTTCAGCTCAATGTTGTTCTTCCAACTGATGGACCATTACGTTGAAATATCTCTATACGAACGGCAGGCACGGATGTGATTCGGGGTAATATCTCTGCCATGAGAGGCTATGAAATGAAGCCATCCGTTACAGCCTTTGGAAATGGCAGGGCAGACGTTATAGAAGGGTTTTATTAGATTTCCCCATCTCAAATCACGGCTGCAGAGATTTCAGGAAGCTTTTTTTTTTTCTTATGCACGGTCACCAACAGCAAAATTAAAGGCACTTTAAGTGACAAGCCCTGCATAGGGCAACCCAGTCCCAATAAGATGTCATGGTAGAGCCTTGGCTGGCCAGTTTCTGCACCACACTACAACGTTCTCTGGGGCGGGTATTACCAAATATGCGGACTGCAACCCACCAATCTGAGGCAAGGACATGACTGCATCCAACCTATCTGAGCGAAGGCCACAGAAGCACAAGCCACGCCACCAATCACAACAGAGGACCTAATGGCAGCCTGCTGATCACAACCCAGCCAATCCAGCTGCTAACGGGAGACATTCGCACCACACGGCAGGTTATTCCTTAGCTGCACACTAAGGTTTCTGTTGCATTTTCCTGTGGATCACCTGGCCACTGGAAGGAAAGGACTCTGGGCGGGATGGATCGCCAATATGATGCAGAGCAATAGATCTGTCCTTCCCGGTCACAAAACAGCCGATCCCACACTGTGGCTCAATACTTCGCTACATCCATCAGGGCTTCCCTGCAAGCCAGCCCCTTGGAAGACGAGAGGCTTCCACTTGCTTTTTTCATAGGAAAACTGATCCAGGCCAACTGATGCTCTTGGGCAAAGAGAGAGATGTAACCGCTGCCCATCAGCTAGGAACGCTCTGTCCCTTCGCAGCACTTAGCACCACTGGCTATTTTTGAAGCGGGCTGTCTCCGACTGACAACGTGCATGTGCATTGGTGCCCAAACAGCTGCTTTCTAGGCCTTGGCCAAGGCATGCAGTTTCTTGGCCTCAGATCTGCGAAGGTCGTTGGGTGTCTAACAGTACAGATATGCCTCTAAAGACCTTTAAAGTAGAGCCCTGCACAGATACAAATATATAGATCTGCATCCAGTCTGCATCCACAGATATAAATGCAGATATCCATGGCTTTGCAGTGCTTTACTTCAAAGTCCTACCCTTGGCTTTTTAGATCTCCCTCCCTGAAAACCAAACGGATAATACTGCTTTTCACCAGCTTGGGGCCATCGTGTCTATTTAGACAGCAAGCTCTTTTGGGCAAGACCATCTCTCACAAGAGTTACATACAGCACCTAGCACATGGGGGCCAGATCTTTTGTAATCCAAATGTTCCCCTCCCTGTGCTTGGGGGTCTGACTCTGCCCTCTCTCCTGCTGCTGAATGGAGGATGCAATCATTCAATCAACTTCTCTAATGCAAATTCCCTTCAGCCAGGCCAGGAGCTGAGTGTGGGTCTCTCTTGGAGAAAGAAAACTCTCCAGCGCTCAAGCCCTGCTAGTTGCTGCTTATTACCACTGGTGATGACGATCAGCCACTGACTTGATGGTTCGCAGGTTCTGCCTCTCTGCGGTGCCAAATGCATCAGCGCTTGCTCAGATCTCCCAGTGCTCACTGAATCTGTTGCTGTGCACAGGGCGCAGCCCATCATATGCTCCCTAGGCATGTGGAATCACCCTCCGTCCCATGACTGCTCAATCCAGGGCTTCAAGGGCCCACTCTGGTGACACTAGGTCAGCCTGGGGGCCAGATGCACCCGCCACATCTGTCTGTGTCCAGCAGCCTCAGTATAGAGCCCCTGACCTCCTCGAGCTCCTGCCGGGAGAGGAAAGTGGCGCTAGAAATGACCCTGTGTGGCATTAGGTTTTTCTCCTCTGTCTGCAGCTCATGAGCCAAATGAGAAGTGGAGCCCACTGCTCCTGAACCGGGGAAGCCAGCTGCACACGAGGTGCTCGCAGGCATCGTCCCCACAACTGTCCGGTTGGCTGAGGTGAGGAAGTGTTGCCTAGTGGCTACAGCGCTGGTCTGCCACTCAAATGAGCTGGGCTTTATTCCTCACTCTGTTACTGGCCTGCTGGGTGTTCTCAGGCAAGTCGTTGCACCACTGGTGCCTCAGTTTCCCCATTTGTGAAATCCTGACCTCCTTTGTAAAGTGCTTTGAGATCCATGGATGGAAAAGGCTGGTTAAGAGCTAAGTGTTATTAGTGCAGGTTCAATCTGCAATGCAGCATACATCCATCAAAACAGCGGTTTTCAAACTTTTGTCCTCAGGACCCAGTTGAAACAAATCATTTATGCCCGCGACCCAACAATTACTTCTTTCAGCAAAGCTTTCTAGTCTTTCGTTGGCAGCATCATGGGGTGCTGCAACCCAGTACTGGGTCCTGACCCCAAGTTTGAAAACCACTGCATTAAAACACAGACTGGAATGCCCTAAGAGCAGGGTCAAGTGGCTCAACCGTGAGACTGCGAGCCAGGCTCCAAACCCCAGGCTGACGCCAACTCTCAGCCTCCTCTGGAGTCCATCACATAGATCAAAGCTCTCCCGCTCAATAGCCACTGAAATCAATGAAAGCTGTAAACAGCCAGCATCTATCAGAGTCATACCACTTAGTTAGGTGCCTAAGCATGGATTGGGGAGCACAAGAATTGTTATGCATGATCAGGCAGTCTTGTATCTCATCTCTGACAATACCCAGCACCAAGGGTTTTACAGCAAGATGCAGGAAACGGTTCCTAGGAAATTTCCTTCCTGGCCCCATTTGTTAGAAGTCGGTTTATGCTTTGAAGCATGAGGACATTTTAGACATTCATGTTTGAAGACAGCAGGACTCAAACTCTGTGTGTCTCAGTTTGCTCATGGGGATGCCGATAATCCTGAGCTACTTCACCTGGGAGGACGCGAGGGTTAATTGATTAAGATGGCAAGGCTGCACAAATCTTTGGTGTGTAAAATCAACACTTACAGCTGCCAAAACAAATGCTGACACTAATTTCCCGAGGTTTGAGGGCAACCAGGAGGAAAATGCCTACTGCAAACTGGATTCTATGAGGGAGCTGGACAGCACGTGAAACAAGGTGGAATTGCAGTATTTTAAAAGGAAAAATAACCGACGACTGTACTGTATGGAGGCTGGCCCTGTGACCATTGTGCCTCGTTTATCTGCAGCGCCTGGATCATGGTAGGAAGGGAAATGGATTCTGTCTGACCTGATTTCACAGGGGCTGAACCTCTATTAGGCATCTATTGAAATTTCTCAACAATAGCAAAAATGGAAGCTTTATTTCTGCCTGACCCCCTGGCTTGCAAAATAATCTCCTGACTCTCAGCTGGTGCCCTCCAGAACTTCTGAGAGAAAAATACAACAGTGGGAGAAATAAACAGCTCAGGAATAAATCCATGCCTAGGGCATCTCTGCTGTTTCAGAGCAGCCACTCCAGTCCCGCCAGCAGACAGTAGGCTGGCAACATCCAGGTAAAGCCCTACATCACCAAAGGGAACCCGCAGGCTAGACACTCTGACACGTCTTAACGGTTTCAAGACAAACCAGCATGACAAAGGAGTCACTGCATCTGAGCTAGTTCAGATCAGTGCCAAGGATCTGGGGAGAGCAGTCAGGAATTTTTTGATGAAACATTTCATGGGACGGTGCGAAAGCTTTTAGTAGCTGTATGTGGGTTTCGCTTAGACTTTCATTGCTAAGCTTTCGTGGCTCCAGGATGGAAGTTCTTGTGAAAACAAATACACAGATGCTATTGCCTGGTGCTTAGGCCCTCCTTTGGTGCATGTAAGACCCAATCTGACCTGCATCCAATCCACAAGCTGCAAAAACAGCCCACGGATATCCACACCTGAGGAAATAAATTGGATATCCAGAGGTTCGCAAAACTCCAGCTGTAAAATCAGGAACTGCATCTGCCTGTGATTTGCAAAACAGTCCATGGATATCCAGCTCTGTAGATATCAGCAGATTTGCAGTATCCTGCTGGTGAGCACCTTCTAGGCACTGGCAGTGTCTTTTCAAGAGAAATTTCTAAAGACCTAGCTTTGGGTCTGTGCCGAGTGCAAACAAATGTTGATGCTGGCTGCATTCCCAACCCTCTACCATGCCCACATAAGAGACTCCCTGACACAGACAAGCATTGGAAGCCAGCAGATTGATTTGGGTCCAGCTAGGCCAGTACCTTGCCTCACTGGTCCACTACCAATTGCTTCAGAAGAAGATAAGACATTCCAACAGAAATCCTTCCCCATTTGGAAAGCTAAATGAATTCTTTGCATTGGTCTTCACTGTGGGGGGGGAGTTTTCCATACCTGGACCATTCTTTAGGGGCCAAACCTCAGGAACTGTCCCAGCATGAGGTGTCAAGAGAAGAGATTTGGAACAAACTGACAAATTAAATAGTATTGTCACCAGACCCAGATGGTATCTAATAGAATTCAGATATGAAATTGCAGATATAATAACTGTGGTATGTGACCTATCGCTTAAATCAGCCTCTGTAACAGATGGGGAGAGGATAGAATAGAATCATAGAAATGGAAAGGGACCATGAGACGTGATCGAGTCCAGTCCCCTGCACTCATGGCTGGACCAAGTACCCTCTTAAACCACCCCTGACAGGTGCTTGTTTAACCTGCTCTTAAAAACTTCAATGATGGAGATTCCACAACCTGCTTGGGCAACTTATTCCAGTGGTTAATCAGCCTGGCAATTAAAAATTTTGTAGAATCATAGCTAACATCATACCGTTTTTTAAAAAAGGATCTAGAGACAATCCCGGCAATTACAGGCTGGTTAAGCTAATTTTAGTACGAGGCGAATTGGTTGAAAATATAGGAGAACAGAATTATCAGACACATAGATGAAGATGGTTTGGTAGGTAGGAGTCAACACAGCTTTTGTAAAGAGAAATCACACCTCACTTCGCCACTAGAACTCTTTGAGCGTGTCAGCAAGCATGTGGACAACTTCCAGTGGCTAGCCATGTTTGTCTGTATACAGCAAAAACAACGAGAGCCCTGTGGTACACTAAAGACCACCTAACAAACTTCTTTGGGTATAAGCTTTCATGGGCTGCAACTCTCTTCATCTGATGCAGGACAAGAGTGATCCAGTGGATACATTTGGACCTTCAGAGCCTCACCAAAGGCTCTTAAGCAAACTAAGCAGTCTTGAGAAAAGAGGGAAGGTCATTGCATGGATAAGTAACTGGCTAAAAGACAAAACAAAGGGTAGGAATAAATGGCCAGTTTTCTCAGTAGAGAGAGAAAAACAGCAGGGTTCCCCAAGATCCATACTGGGACATGTATGGTTCACTCATATTTATAAACGATCTTGAAAAGTGATGAACAGCGAGGTAGTGAACTCTACAGAGGACATAAAATTTCTCAAGATATTTAAGTCCAGAGCTGCCTGCAAGGAAATCTCAGTGAACTGGGTGACCAGGCAACAAAATGACAGGTGAAATTTAAATGTTGACAATTGCAAAGTAATGCAATTGGAAAAAATAATCACAGCTATACATACAAAATGATGGGGTCTAAATTGGCTGTTATCACTCATGGAAGATCTTTCAGTCATTGTGCAGAGTTCTCTGAGAACATCTCTTCAGTGTGCAGTGGCAGTCAAAAAAGCTAACCGAATGTTAGGAACCATTAGGAAAGGGATAGAAAATAAGCCAGAAAATACCATTTACCGCTGTATAAATCCATGGTACTCTCGCACCTTGAATATGGTGCACAGCTCCAGTCACCCCGCTCAGAAAAGATTGGTACTCATTGCCTGGGGATTTTGTGAAAGCATAAGAACATAACTGGGATCAAACAAACAGATGAGTTTGTGACAAGCTCTATCAACAGCTATTAGCCAAGATGGTCAGGCAGGCAGTCCCACGATCCTGGTGCACCTAGATCTTCAATTGGCAAAAGCTGGGACTGGAAGCCAGGGTATGAATCACTTGGTAAGCACCTTGTTCTGTTCATTCCCTCCGATGCACCTGCCACCAGCCACCATCAGAGACAGGAGACCCTTGGTCTGACCAAGTATGGCCGTTCTTATGGTTATCATCCTATCCTCACAATACAGCCTCTACATCTGCCTCATATGTGTTTTCACAGGGTTCCCGGAAAGTGCCAATTCCACCACATCACCACGGGGCTTCCCATTCCCTTTCCCAGTTGCCCGAGATTTGATCAACTAGACAGAACTAAAGCTCTATGCTCTACGGTAAATGCTAGTGGCTGAAGAGATGGTAAAGTTAATTCCATCAGTCCTCTTCAATGTGCTGAACTGATGCTTGTGGAGCCTTTTCCTGAGGAGTCATAGGCTTAGGATCAAACTCACGCACACACGTGGGCATCAGACCAGCCAGGGAGGTTATGACAGCCAGCGCAAGCGTGACCTGGTTTATGCTGGAGCAGGCCAAGCAGTCAGCGGGCCTAAGGTGCTCTGCCAAGGTCACACTCCCTGTCCTTATAGGAACACTTCAGGGGCTGCAGTGCCCGTCAGACATATTGCATTATTGGACAGAACTACCAGAGGGCTGAGGGTAGGATGCTCGGCGAACAGATCTGGTCACTTCCTTTACATCCGCCCCTCTGGCGCCACGGCATAGCATCAGCACTCAGGAGAGACCTTGGACAGTGGACCTTGCCAGCTTTTCCCACCCCTGGCCCTTTCTGCAGCACTTGGGGCACTGACAGTCACCCCGGCTGCTGCAGTCTTGCTGACACCCTTGGGTGTAGGAGGGGAGGCGGCTGAAAGGAGGAGGCACAGCAGTGGCCAGGGTTCCTCTCCCATGTCCAAGGACTCCATCGTGGCAGGGAACTGACGGTGGGGCAGTCAGTGAAACCGGGAGCCTGATTCCACTCATGCCATTCAAGCCCCCCCATCCTCCAGACACCGTTCCCCGTTTGATAACTCAGACCCCAGGGTTTGATCAAAGCGGCATCTCTTTGCATTGAGCGCCCTCCAGCCAAGCTCTGTCATGGCTCTGATCAGCCAGGCTGAGTTGGCATTAGTTAAGCAAGGGATAAGCTGAGATTTCTGCTCAACTGTCTGAGGCTCCCATTGGACCTGCCACGCCATGGTCTGCCCAACACAGGGAAAGCGGTGCCCCCAGGACGGGTCACGTCAACCTCGGGCTTGGCTCCTTGCCTGGGGAGGTTAGACAGAACAATAATGGGGTGCTTGGATAGGATGAGCGCTGGCCAGGTTTCCCAAAAGCACTGGATTCCTTTTCAAACGGCATCAGGATGCACCGAGGAGAAACGGAAAAGCCAAATCCTTGATCACCAGTTCTCTGGGCTTCCTGCGCTGCCTCCCTAGACCCTGCCATCCCCCATATGTTCAGTGCCCTGGCGTGTCTCCCCCCATATCCCCAGAGGAATGGCCCTGCCATGACTTCCACCCACCCCAAGTCAATGCCGTCCTCACGCAGCCCCACTCCAGGGACGCGGCCAAACATTCAGTCTAGAAAGGAAGCAGAAAGGACAGGCAAGCGCTGTTTGAGCGCCTCGTGCTGGACAGCTGCATGCACAGGCAAGAAGGCAGCAGCTTGTTGGAAGTCTTGCACCTGGCAGACAGATGTGGCTTCAGCTTCGTGGGCACTTTCACTGAGTTTTGGGGAAAGAAGTGGACAGAAGAAGAGTGATGAACTGGACAGTTTCTCCCTTAAACTCACCTGGTCAGAGAGGTGGAGGTGAGAAATTTTTGCACTCGGAAAGCAGTTTACTGGCACCCGTGGGAAATGAATCGCCCAGGTCCCACTGGCTCTAGTGAACACCATGGCTGGAGTGACAGCTCTGCGAGGACGACAGATCGTCCTTAGACAGAGGCCACACACTCTGGGGGTATACCTGTCTGGGACCCAGGAGAGCCAACAGTGGGCAAGTCACATCACCACGCTGGGGCTCTGTTTCCCCTCCCACCTTCTGCCTTCTCTGCTGTACACTCCTCTCGGCAGGGACTGTTTCACCGTGTACACGCAGCTCCTAACACAATGATTGCTTACTTAACCAAGGAAACATGGCAATTCCCAATTGTATTGGTGAGACCCATCAAACCCCCGATTCTGTTTGTATCGCTAGACTGCACTCTGGGAGGAAGGGACATTAGCCCCCCCCCATGACCAGTGACAGGGGGAGATGTGGACTATACACCGACCATTGTGCACACCAACCACCAGAGGGGATGCATGGCCAATACGTCGACTTATTAACAACAACAAAATGCCAGAGCTTTTATTTCCTTCCATATTCCATGAGAGAGAGAGATTATGATTCATGAACTCATTCGTCTCACTAATGCATATGATCTGTCTTTGCGCCTGTATGATTTAAAGGGTAACTACAATATTGCCGAGAAGCTGGAATTCTCCCCTCACCGAGCTAAACAACAAATAAATTCTGTTACTCCCAGCCAAGGCAAGCACTAATGTGCAGGGATCTCCCCGCCACTGATGGCTGAGCTGTGACTGCCTACGTGGTTGGGCATGACTGCTGATTGTATAGAGACACTTGCCTAGCACTGAAATGCAGCTGGCTCTAGGGTGAAGATGAAGGACTGTCTAACAACAACATGACGTGCAACTTCATCCACAGGCTGTAACTTTTTAAACGGGCTCATGGGGACACAGCTCTTAGGAGATGGTCAATTTCTCAGGCATTATGAACTAAAAAATCCACAGACGCCTGGGACTGTAAGACTGTCCCTCTTCTGCATCTAGTGACTGCTGAGATTCTCAAAGCCACAGCAGGGATAGACCCCAGAACCTACAGACCCCCATCCCCTGAACTTAAGGAGGATCTCTTCCTTCAATCCTAGAAGATGAGGGTTGGAAGGGGCTTTAGGAGGTACCTAGTCCAATCCCTGCTCAAAGCAGAACCAAGCTCAATTAAACCATCCCAGCCAGGATTTTGTCAAGTTGGGCCTTAAAAATCACTAAGGATGGAGATGCCACCATCCCCCTAGGTAACCCATTCTAGGGCTTCACCACCCTCCTAATGAAAAAGTTCTTCCTGATGTCCAACCTAGACCCTCCTCACTGCAACTTGAGACCATTGCTCCTAGTTCTGTTGTCTGCCACCACTGAGAACAGCCCAGCTCCATCCTCCCTGGAACCCCCTTCAGATGGTTGAAGGCCACCATCAAATCCCCCCATTCCTCTCTTCTCTTCTGCAAACTAAACAAGCCCAGTTCCCTCAGCCTGTCCTCAGAAGTCATGTGCTCCATCCTGCTCACCATTTTTGTTTCGTTCCACTGGACTCTCCAATTTGTCCACATCCTTTCTGTAGTCAGAGGCCCAAAACTGGAGACTGTCCTCCAGATGAGGCCTCACCAGTTCCAAACAGAGGGGAATAATCACGCCCCACAACCTGTTGGCCATGCTTCTACTAATGCAGCCCAATACACCGTTAGCCTTCTTGGCAATGAGGGTGCCCTGCTGACTTGTGTCCAGCTTCTTGTCCACTGTAACCCGCAGGTCCTTTTCCGCAGAACTGCTGCCCAGCCAGTCAGTCCCCCAGTCTCTAGCTGGGTATGGGATTTTTCCACTCTAAAATGCAGGACTCTGCACTTGTTGTTGTTGAACCTGTGCAGATTTCATTGGCCCAATCCTCCAATTTGCCTAGCTCACTCTATATCTTATCCCTGCTCTCCAACATATCTCCCACTCCCTCCAGCTAAGTATCATCCTCAGATTTGCCGAGGGTGCCTCCACCCCAGCCTCCAGAGTGCCTCAGCTGTCGGGGGCACCGGCCACAGCCCACAGTCAGCACACCTGGACATCCAAGACTGCAAAGATATTCCTCCATCCTTTATGGCATACAGCACCACCCGCAACCAAACCCAGCCTATGGGGGCAATCCAGCCTAATGGTGAGAGTGGAATGCCACTCAGAGCTTCACCGCCACAACAGCAGTAAGAGAAAACAGCATGAAAGGAAATAAGGACTCACATGTGTTGGAGAGAAGGACAAACACTAAGCAACAGCGTGAAGCAAAATGGTCTCTGTACTAGGGCTGTAGCCAGCTGTCTCTCCTAGATTTAAAGGGCCAGCTACCAGGTGAGCACGTTGGGGAAATCAGCTCCAAACCAGGTGAGTGCAATGGGAGGTGCAGGTGGGAAATGGGGAGCTCTTAGGCACTGCCCACATTCTCAGAGATATTTAGGTTCCCCTGATTTCATGGGAAGGCAGGAGCTCAAATATGTCTGAAAATGAGTGCTACAGTCCCTCATCTTTGAGGTGGATGGCTCTTCTACTGTGTGCATTAACGGGTTTAGCTTTCTTCTGAGGGGTCTTCAGATTGCAGCTGGAAATTTCTCCATCTCTTTTGGAGATGGATTCTTCCTTTGCTGTGGTTTATTGCCCCCTGGTGGGAGTTGGGCACTGGGGTCAAGAGAGGGGTTTCTTTCTGACCTGTGCCATGCAAACTAGTTGCACTGTCAGGGTGAAAAGCACCCTGAGCTCCAAAAAGACAGGGTCTTGCTGGGGCCTTAGGTCTCAGCCACTGAGCTGGGAAAGTCAGGGGTTGCTGTTCTTACAGGACTAACTGCTAGCTGCCTCGTATGGAGCTCTGTACTTCAAATGTAATGCAATCCTGTCACAAGGGGGTCAGCTGTGGGGCATAAATGGTGGGGAAAGTACATAAATGGTGAGCTAGAAATGATTTTGTTAAAAATAGCTAGGGTTGGGGATAGGAGGACTAAGTACCTTGTGTTTTAAAAGCCTCCATCCCCTTGTGGTTTCAGGTCTTCCTTGCTTCCCGCAGCTGCACGTGGGCCCTGATAAGTGGTTTGAGAGCAAAGAATCAAGAGATAAATGAGTCCTCAGAGGGCACCCAGCCCACCTCCTGCCAGGGCAGGGCTGTATCTTCATTCCAGCCTCAGTGATGAGAGTGGCTATAAATGGAGGCTGATTTATGATGCTCTAGCCTGGCTGGAGGCCAAAATGTTGGGCAGGGCTCGTGCAGCTGCCCCGGCCTTGTCCCTTTGCTTTTTGCACATGGCCAGGATGTGTGACACCAATGGGAAAACAAGTCTCTTCCATGCAGCTTGTTTGGGAGCTCTCAGCCTGAGACTTCCAACCCGACACTGTCAGCACTTGGGGCTGTCTAGACACTGAATTTGGAATGAATGGGATGAGATGTTACCCCTGGACCTAGGGTTACCAGATGTCCAGCAAAAGGAGGACATGTCCTCCTTTTTGCCTTGCTGTCCTCTGTCCTCCAGGCGTTTAAAAAAAACCCGGTTTTGTCTGGCTTTTTGCTGGACACTGGGGCAGCAGTCTCAAAATAGATGCAGGCAAGTGCCTGCTGAGCTGAACGCATTCCCCTGCCAGCTCAGGGGCTGCGCTGGCCAGAAGCGAGCCCGACAATCCCTCTCTTCTCCTTTCCCTTCACAGCACCTGGCCTGGGGAAGTCCCATCCCTACCGACCCACACGTCTATGCAGAGCATGTCCCCTCTTGCTGGGGCTGGTGCCATTTAGCCTCCAACCCCAGGCAGGCTCCCTGGCTGTGAGTTCCTGCCGTTGGTCCCTTGCTGCCCCTGCCCCTGCCCCTAACCCTGAGCTGCCTGTGTGATGAGGTTGTTTGGCTAGCTGCCCTGGCTTCCTTGCTGTCTGTGTGGTAAGTACTGTACACCTGTGACCTGTCTGACTATTGAGAGCTAATAAGGTACCCAGGCTGCAGCCACATACATCCTGAGATTGCAGTGCAAACATGTCCTGGGCTATGGTAAAAGAACCAAGGAGTCCAGTGGCACTTAAAGACTGACACATTTATTTATCACATGAGCTTTTGTGGGAGAAAATCCCACTTCGTCAGATACTTTGAAGATGGGGGAACTTACAGAATGGGAGGAAAATAAAAGCAGGGGAGGGTAAAACATGGCTAGGGTCACTCATGGGTTTGAGCCCTGTATTGGGGGGCTTTGGTTTTTGGCCTCTTGCTCCTTACAAAAGGGCTAAATTGGGAGGAAAAAATAGAGCAAACACTAATAAAATGAAGGAAAATAAATTATACCATGAATAAAATTACTAGCAGCGACCAGTGAAGTGAAACAAACAAAGGGGCATATTTGAACTGGCTAGAAACCATTTAGGACATTTTTTTAAAAATTGTAAAATGGGCTGCTGTGGAAAATGAAAAATGGAGGCAAGTTAACTGTTATTTTTGGGGCTTTTTACCTTTTAAGGTGTTTTCCGAGTTTATATTTGCAAATTTAGTTTTTTAACTTTTTTCAGTCTCATGAACATTAATGAAAGGGTCATGAAAATCTTTCATTTACTGAAAAAATCCAGTTTTCAGTAAAAGAAAACATTTTGGTAATTTTAAAAAAAAATAATTTTAAAAACACATGACTTTGCGCAGTTTTAATGCTGCATTCATTTATCATTATCCATTTTCCATAATATAATATGGTAATGACAGTTACAGTAATACAACATTTTCTCCATGTGTCCTCCGATGTCCTCCTTTTTGTACTTCCCTGTCCTCCTTTCCATGCTTTGGTATCTGGTAACCCTACCCCTGGATAACAGCTTCCCCAAAGCCTCCCAAATGCCATATTGCTACAGCCTGAGTCTGAGAACATCTTCATCTCTGCTGTCATTATTTCCGCAGCACTGAGATGTCTGTATTAAGAGCACCACCCTATTGCTTTGCATAAACTCCTCACAGGAGAGAGCACATGTTCTAAACAGATACAGGAAAACTGAGGCACAGCGCAAGAAAGTAGTTTGATCAAGTGGCAGAGCCAAGACTCACACTTCCAACTTCCAGCTCAGTGTCTTATCCACTGGGCCACCTTTCTGTTGCTTTAGGTAGCCTCTCTGTTGTAAGGCAGGCTTAGAAGCTGTGCCTAACAGCTTCTAAAGGGGGACAACTAATCTGAATGGGTCCTGTATTAGCATGAACACAAAGAGCACAATTAGGTATTAGCATACTGCGTGCAGGACATAGTGGGTAATGGTATTTGGAGTTAATCTGATCACAAATCTGTCAATATCTGTAATTCTACTGAAGGGAAATATGAAATATTGTCTTTGGTGATATGCAATTCTTTGCTTGTTCCAAATCTGTTTGGGTTAGTTAAGGGGTAAAAACTACCTTTAGTTAAAAACGGTGGGTTGCTTGCCAGTAACTGTCCTTCTTCAAGGTGGGCTGCTCGGATTCATTCAGTATCAGGTGTACGTGCCATAGCGCACGATTGGCTGGAAACTTTCTTTTGCCTTAGCCTGTCAGGACAGGGCTGGTGACCAACGCCCCTTGGCCACCCCCTGGCTGTATATATGGCCGTGGCCCTGCCCCTTCCCAGTTCCTACTAGTCGCTAACTCCAAGTAGTGGGGATGGCGGGAGGTATCTGAATGAATCCGAGCAGCCCATCTCGAAGAAGAACGGTTACTGATAAGTAACCCAGCGTTCTTCTTCAAGCGCTGCTCAGATACATTCAGTATCAGGTGACTGCTAGCTGTACTGTGGAAGGTGTGTGGAGTTAGAGCCTTATCTACCATCAGCAAGGCCACCCACAAACGGCACAGCACCCAAAATTGGGCGAAGAAGCAGTGGGCCACAAGGCAAATGCCTACGGACACACCACCAAGTGCAAGATCTTCAAGAGAAGATGTGCATGAGAGTGCCGAGGGGTCATTTGCCACTCTGTCAGGAGACCAGAACTCCAGGAGGGCAGTCCCAGTTCATTATCGGGGAACCCGCTATATCACAATAGCAAAGAGCATCCTTGTCACCAGCAAAACTATCTAAATAAGAGAGTTGCCCTTCCCTAGAAGAATCAACTCTTGAGAAAGGCAGTTGTGATCCAGAGCAACAGGCTCCTACAGCTGCAGGTAATGAGCAAGGGTGGGATAACTGCCACCCTTGCTGCCCTAACCTCAAAGGGAGGTAAATTCAGTTAAGTTACTAATCAAGACAGGGGCAGGGAACACATTGCCCCTTGACCAAACGGGGGATAGGCAAAAGACCTTTCCCCCTTGACATACTGGCAACAGATGCCAAGGGCAGCATTGATAAGGGCGCCCTAAACTAAGGCGTTCCGCCTCCATATGAAAGATAATGTAGGAAGAAAATAATAAGGAAGGAGTAGGTAGAAGCATGGGAATGGAGGCCTGGGGGGGGAGGGCCCCGGAATAAGGCCTAGACACTGGGCAGGCCCATCTCTGGGGCCCAAAGTGTCAGAGACACTCCAGGAGACCGTTGTAAGGAGAGAAGTGGGGATCCCCAGCGAGCTCTTCTCTTGAGGTGACCTTTCCATGGGTTATAGTAGGAAAAGGGGGACCTTTAGGTACACCCATCCTAGCAACAGGAGAGAAGTCAAACGGCAGAGGTCATGAATGTTAAATGACCGGTAAGTGAAAACAGAGAAACTGGAGGAAAGGTGATTGAATTCCCACATTAGGTTGTCCCCAACCAAAGGGATGGGAGAATGACCTGAGACAGGGATGGTGAGAAACCATTGTGAGGTTCTGGGAGGGGCTTATGCAACCTCAAGACTAGGTGCGCATTTCTCTCCCTTACCCCGTACTTTACTCTCCTGATACACGGACTCACGAAGGGAGAGGTGTGCTGAATAGAGGGAAGGGGTATCAAACCATCTCTATAGATGGGTCACGACACCCAAGGGTCGTGCCCCCCAAGCTCCAGAATTGGTGTGTTTGAGGGCAGCACGCGGCTCACATGATATTTTCACTTCTTCTCTCGCCTGATATTCTCACTCTCACTTCTATGGAGAGGCAGTCGACTTTCATATCACGGCTGGTTGACTCATTTCTAGAGGCGGGAGTAGGTGTTGGGTCCCAGCTGCAATGGGCCAACTACAAGGGATTTTGCATAGATCCCGATGAGGAGAGAAAACGATGACCTAGCCCAGATGCAAGGCAGACATGGTCTATAATGCCTACTTCGAGAGGGGAGGTGTGCTATTGATGTACCTCCCCGCATATTTGAAGGGGTAGGGCTTGGGCAGGTCCCTGGTGGAAGAAGGGAAGAGAGAGAGCCCAGTGAGAGGGTAGGAGGGCATAAGGCAACCCCTAGTTAGGGAAAAACTAAGGGGAAGCCACTATGTCCTCTAAGGAACATGGGGCATGAGGGTACGTTACAAAAGCGTCACCCATAAGGCTTCAGGCTTTCCAGCCTGCTAAGGGTTTTGTAAATTCCCTCAGGAGCCAGAGTCCTGCAGGGGAACTACCCATGAGCTAAGAACCACACGTCCTCCAGCAGGCTCACTCAGGTCTATTAATACCAATGGGAGTTAAGAGTTCTATCCCCTACTATCTCCCCTCTTTGCAATTCTAGGGAGGAGGAGGAGGATGCCATAGAAAGGTCAAGGCAGCTCCTAGATGGCTGTCTGGGGTTTTCGACAAACCGTGTCCCTTGCCTGGTTGGAGGGAGGCACCAGAGCAGAGGGGGTTCCAGTAGAGGGTTAAACGTGAGGTTAGCCCATGGGCAGATGGACCAATGAGATGTGGTGAATGTCCTTGGCGAGGAGGGGTAGCAGCTGAAGAGGCAAAACCCCTAAATAAAAAGGGGACCGCCTGGGGAGATGAGGAGGGAAAAGGTAGAGAATAAGAGAGTACAAGCTCGCCCTCTTACCTACGACCTGGGAGGTGGGGTACACCATCCCACAGTAATTTCCCCCAAGATCCATTGCAGGCAAGCACAAATAAGAAATGCTCTTGGGACCAGCAAAGTGGAAGCATACCCGTCCCAGTGTGCCTGACTGGGGAAGGGTTGGACGAGGTGTGGAGGGGGAAGGAGGGGCCCCTGGGTATGAGGATGGGCAGTGGGTATCCTCTCCTACGTGTCCCAGCGGGCTGTAGCCCTGCATAAGGGCCGCAGAGCAGTTGTCTTGATGGGGGGAGCATCATGCATCCCCTTCTCATACCTCTATCATCCCCAGATTTCCACCAAGGCTCCCAGGGCACATGCAACTAGAACCAAGTGCATGTGGGGACAGTTCTCCGGTTGCCAGGCCGTTACTTGACCCGAAGGATATGGTAAAGGAAGAGGGAGATGCATTGTTACCGGAGAGGAGGAAAAGCGAGGCTGATTGCGAGGGGGCGTTTAACATAAGCGATATAGAGTGCCGCCCTGAAGTTCAAGGGTTGGGTTTGATGGAGGGAAAGGCGATCATATTGGAGTTGATCACCTTCAATGGGAGAAAAATGGGACATCAACCCACAGTCCAAGGGCCCCTAAAGGGTAGCTGTTTCACTTGTGGGAGGGGAGACTACTGTGAGGGCCCTCACCCCAAGCATTCGTGGTGTCACGGTGGGTAGGGAGAACATTGAAGCACCTGGGGAATAAGCATACCCAGGGTGCTGAGGGCTGACCTAGGGTCACAGTTGCTGCAGATCAGGGAGTCAGTGGCTGGGGCACGGAGAGACCGTCCCTCGAAAGGGAAGGTCTAATGTGGATTGCTGTAAGTCCTGGTAGAGGCCACTCGCTGCACAATCATGGCTGTAGCAATGCTGCAGCTGGCCATGTCTGAGGCATCCCACGCCACTGTAAGGACTCTGCGTGAGGCCAAGGCACCTTCCTTGATGAAGGCATCCTAATCCTCCAAGTGTTCTTGTGGGAGGAAGCTGCTAAAACCCTTCATAGCATTACACAGATCTAGGGAATATCTGTTAACCAAGGCCTTATGGTTAGCAATTCTCAGCTGAAGGGCTCAAGTTGAATAGCCTTTGACCTGGGAGGTCAAACCTCCTGGACCCCTGGGAGCCTGGGGATAAACCAGGGCGGCTCAAGCCAGCGTGTCCCAGTGATGTCAAGGACACAAGCATGAAGAGAGATCGTAATGGCGACTGGAGAGGATGCAAACTCCAGGTTGAATAAGAGGTCTTGGTTCCCCTCGAGGGGTGTGACCCTGACCCCCAGGTAGCCAGTTACCCCGTCAACGGGGCTGAAGTGTGGTAGGGTCTTCTCTGTAAGACCCTGGCCCTGGGTTCATGGCTCTAGCCGGGAGAAGGGACAACCCAGTACCGGGGTGCCCTCTTCCGGGGCCATATTACTAAGTTGGCGCTCCCCTTCCAAGGCCCTCAATGGGAGGTAACCAGCTTCGAGTGCGGTACCGAGAAGATGCCAGTGCAGGGAACCCTTCAGTAGGAGGCCAGGCCTGAGGCACCCACTCTTGGATGTTCTTGCAGTGCTGAGGCCAGGTGTCGGCGCCATAGGGGTTGGAGTCCTCAGTTCCACAGTGAAGCGGGGCCAAGGAGTGAGCAGCTCCCCCCAGTGCTGGGTAAAGTGAAAGGAAGGTGGACTTACCATTTGCTTCGATGGCCTGGCTGTGATTTCAGGGGTCAAAGAGCCTCCACCACCTTAAAGTCATCTGGTGTGGACGGCACCATGATAGGCTCTGGCCGTCAACTCCCGGAAGGGAGAGCCAGAGCGGCACTGGCACTTCAGTGTTGAAGTTGATGTGAAGCGCGCTTACCTGTGCTCTGCTGGGGAGCGGCACCGAGAGGGCCCTGGTGCTGACTAGGCTGAGGTGCTGCCGCCAATGCATGGTGCCCAGATGCTCCAGCCCTTTTCTTTGGAGAGGAGGTACCGGGGATAAGGTCACACAGCACTGAGATGGCGCTGAGCCAAATGTTGATCATGGCCATTTATTCACAGCCGGAGAGTGGCAGCAAGAGGGCTCTGATGCTGATCCAGCACACGGTGCCGAGTTAGAGGCCAAACACGGCTTCTATTTGTAGCTGGAGAGCGGTGCCTATCCAGCATGCGGTGCTGCATCACAGACTGATAGTGGCTTTTATTCATAGCCGGAGAGCAGTGATGAGAGGGTGCTGATGCTGAGCGGTGACATGGTGCAGAATTAAAGGCTCATCATGGCTTTTATTCGTAGCTGGAAAGTGGCGCCAAGAGGGCTCCAGTGCCAGCTCAGCACTTGGTGCTGGTGAATCCTTGGGTGTGATGGACATACCCAGTGTCAGCTGCAGGGTCCTTTCCTGGGCAATATTATGCGGCCATCGTTCCCTGTCTTCCTGAGTCCTTCATTTAAAGATCTGCAAATGGAGCATAATCCAGCTGGTGAAGCTCACCCAGGCCTTTAAGATACCTCTCGTGGAGGCTGTCCCTCAGGTTTGGGTTTCTGTTGGAGGACTCAGTAGGAGCACTGGCGATGTCCTCAAACAGATCTTCCAGTGAAAATGCTCGTAAAACAGAGCAGAGAGAGACACCCTTGCAAAAGCAAGAAACAGGCTGTTCTGTAACCATCGCTGAAGGTGGAAAAGAGAAAACTGGGAAGGGGCAGGGCTGCGGCCATATATACAGCCACGGGGTGGCCGGGGGCATTGGCCACCAGCTCTGTCCTGACAGGCTAAGGCTAAAGAAAGTTTCCAGCCAATCGTGTGCTGTGGCATGTACACCTGATACTGAAGTGTAGAAAACTGAAGTGTAGATACAGCAGTGTAGAAAAGGACCTGGGGGTCATGGTGGATGGGAAGCTAGATATGAGTCAGCAGTGTGCTCTTGCAGCCAAAAAGGCCAATGGCATACTGGGCTGCATCTAAAGAAGTATTACCAGCAGATCAAGGGATGTGATCATTCCCCTCTATTCTGCACTGGTGAGGCCACATCTAGAATACTGTGTTCAGTTTTGGGCTCCCCACTACAAAAAGGACAGGGACATGCTCGAGAGAGTTCAGAGGAGGGCAACCAAAATGATTAAAGGGCTGGAACACAAGCCCTATGAGGAAAGACTGAGAGCATCAGGCTTATTTAGTCTGCAGAAGAGAAGATTGAGGGGGGATTTGATAGCAACCTTCAACTAATTGAAGGGATGCTCCAAGGAGGAGGGAACTCGACTATTCTCGGTAGTAACGGAGGACAGAACGAGGAGCAATGATCTCAAGTTACAGTTAGGGAGGTCGAGGCTGGATATTAGAAAAATCTTGTTTACTAGGCGAGTGGTGAAGCCTTGGAGTGAGCTGCCAAGGGAGGTGGTGAAATCTCCATCTTTGGAGGTGTTTAAGGCCTGGCTGGACAAAACCATGACTGGGATGGTTTAGTGGGAGTGGTCCTGCCTCTGGCAGGGGGTTGGACTAGATGACCCATGACGTCTCTTCCAACCCTATGATTCTATGATTCTATGAATGAATCTGAGCAGCGCACAACGAAAAAGTGATCTTTAAGAGAGGCCACTGGGTATTTCAGCCCAAAGCTGGAAGACAAGGGTGGGGATTGGCATGTCTCCTTCTGGAGTGATGCTTGAGGCGATTTGCTTCACCCATCTAGCCCCACTGTCAAATGATAGATCTGGCTGGGCTTCTTTGATGCCTCCTTTGTCATCTTAAAGAAAGTAGATGTTTGCAGCTGCTTACGCTTTAAGAGCTGAAATCACTAGAGGAGAGCAAACTCTCTGAGCTGGAGTCAAAAGAGGAGAAGAAACTCTCTCTCTCTCTGAGTTGAAATCACTGAAGAGGAGCAGCAGATGGAGTGACTGGAGGGCGGAGCCAGTGGAGAGTGTGTGGAGTCAATGGATGGTGGGAGTAGCCAGCAGCAAGCTGGGCGGTGTGAGCAAACGATGGGCGGAGCTGGCAGACAGTGAGAGTGGCCAACGGCGAGCTGGGCAGCGCAAGTGACTGGTGGGTGGAGCTGTCAGACAGTGGGTGGAGCCAGCGGACAGTGAGATCAGCCAGCAGCGAGCTGAGTGGGATGAGTGACTGGTGGGTGGAGCCAGCGTCCAGCGGGTGGAGCCAGTGGATGGTGAGAGTGGCCAGCAGTGAGCTGGGTGACATGAGTGACTGGTGGGCGGAGCTGGAGGCTGGTGAGAGCAGCCAGCTGTGAGCTGGGCGGTGTGAGTGACCAGTGGGCAGAGCTGGCAGACAGCTGGCGAAGCCAAGGGATGGCACTAGTGGATGGAATGAGTGACCAGCGGGTGGTGCCGGAGGACAGCTGGCATGAAAGACACTTCCTACATACCCCAGGGTTGGTTGGGAGCCTAGTTAGCACTGATTCTCCAGATGAGTGCCAATTTTTGCCATTAAGTCTTGTATGTTCCGTTATGCGGTGTGGGTTGTTGGGAACTTTGCTCTGTACTGATTTTCTAGATCAGTGCTAACTTATTTAGCCTTTTACATTACATTTTACTACTATTAAAATTTCTGTTTGTTACACTCAGACTCATGCTGGTGAGTGGGGAAGCCTTACCCCTTCGAGGTGACCAGGGAACAGTTCAGGATTTCCCAGAAATCTGGGTGGGGGCTCAAGCCAGTTGGTGCTGTAACATTATTTGGAAACCCCTAGATATAGAACAGGGCCCTTGTCCCACCAGCCCGTCCTGGCAGAAGGGTTATGCTAGGATGTTATGTGTCTCTGCCTTGTCACAGCAGTACCTAGGCCCCAGCCTGGCAGCCCAGCCCCTCTGAAGATGCTAAAGTCGAGACCAGGCTTCCCCACAGGCTGCATGTGAGAACTCAAGGGCACGGAGCACAAATAATTACAGCCCAGAGCCAGAGGGGGCCTTTGGCTACAGATGGCCCTAGGCAAAGGCCCATCATGGGGGCCTGTATAGGCCCCTTATGGGGGCCCCCTCCATGGCCCTGACTCTCCACCACCTCAGCCCTCCTCGGCCCTAGCTCCTCCCTGCCAGCCTCAACCTTTCTCTGCTGCCAGTCCCAACTCCTTGCTGCCAGCCCCAGCTTCTCCTCCTGCTGCCAACTGAGGCAGATGCAGCTTTTGCAGTAGGCAAAGCCGGTGATGGGGCCCCTTACTGTTCAGGGCCCTAGGCGTTCACCTTCCTCACCTACCCCAAAAGCTGCCTCTGCCCAGAGCACAAATAAAACACATGCTGTTATTTGCCCAGCTCACTGTCCTCACCTGCTGGCTGCTTCAGGTTATTCACATGGCCATAAAAAAATCAAACCACCCCACCTGCCTGCGCTGAGTCTCACACTGTGTTCAGAGAGACAGGCCAATCAACTGTAGCTCTGCTCCGCTTTCACCTGGCTTATTTGAATGTTTATGACACATGTAAATCCCCACCTGGCCTGTTTCCTCTCAGGGAACTCTCCTCCTCCATGTACCTGTGCTGAATGCTGACAAGGGGCACTGGAGGATGGGGGATCAAAAGGTGGAAAGAAACATCAGGGAGCAAATAGTTTTAGCATCACCCTGAGGGGTGCCTTGCTTAAGTGAGGGGTGGGGTCAGTCGATGCAAATACAGAGGATGTTTGGATGCTCTCTAGGTACTGATATGTAATATCTGAACGCCTACGTGAAAGTCAGACACAACACTCCCCCCATAGACTCTTTGGACACCCATCATATCTTGCTTCACTGATTCCTTCTCCAATGGGACACAGAGATGCAGGCCCCGAACATGTGCCACCTCTCAAACATGGGAGGCCATCCACAACATCCCAGATCTCTCACTCTGAGACACTCAGATTACAACCAACCCACAGAAGGGCTGCTGCTTTCCCAACGGGGCAGCCAGGGCCTAGCGAGACTGCTCTGGTCTGTGCTAAAAAATTAAGATTGACGGTAACTGCCTCACTCGGGGCTCTGGTGAAAGTCACTCCCTGAGTGCTGTACAGAGATCAGCCTAAACTCGGCTGTAGAGGCAGTTGCCTTTCAGAGAGATGGATTGACTGCACTGACAGAAAGACCTCTTCCATCTGACGGAGACAGAAATCCTTGCCTGGACCCCAAATCCCAAGCATCCACTGGCGATTCATAAGGAACACCTCTGAAGAATCATAGGTTTGGGAAGGACAGTGGTTTAGATCTGCAGATGGTGTAAATCAGGACTCGTCCCTTGAGCTACACTGATCTGCACCAGTTGGGCATTCGGCCCGCAGCAGGCACAGTGGCGAGTGTAAAAGATGGTGCTGTCCAGCAAAGCTCAGTGAAAAGCAGAGAGATAAAGGACATGAGGATTTTGGGCCCTCATCCATTTCCCATGGCAGTGGCTTACCCTCAATTTGGGAAGCACAAAGGAGACCGCACCCAACTGAGTTGCCAATCCACAGCGTGTGATTTTCTCAGCAAGCTGCGTGTACCTCATCTCTCAGCCCAAGTCATTATTCTAAGAGGAGGGTTCCTGTCTAGCTAAGCAGGGGATAATAAACCAGGCTGGATGGATTTACCAGCTTAGAGATGGACTCGCTCAAAGAGGCACCAAGATCTAACGTTGCCAGCCTGAATTTCCAGTTATTTATGCTTCCGTCAGAGCCCTGGACAGGCCCATTGTAGTCAGCAGGTAATCCAGCCAAGTATTCTGCTTTGAGCAAGCTGTTATTAAGACGCCGTCGCTTTGCTGGGGAGATAAGAAACGTGCGGCTTAATCCAGAGACACTGTTAATCGGCGGGTCCCAAATTGGGTTACAAACCAGATTAAAAGTTGGAGGAGAGATGGACTCTGTCAGTGCCCATGCTGTTTGGGGAGGGGAGGAACCGAACAGGAAGATGATGTCCTTTTAAATGGGTCTAGAGTGGTGGAGAGGGTGAGCAGGGAGCCAAGTGCTTCAGGAGAAGGAAGCAGTTTTCGGGTACGTCACACACACAGGGAGCAAAGACCAGGGGGCTGATGTTCTAAAAATCACTGGCCACTATTGCAGGTGAGGAAAAACCAAGGCGCAGAGGGGGATGTGACTTGCCCATTGCCACCCAGCAGATCAGCAGCAGAACCAGGAATCCAATGAACCTCCCCTGAGTCACAGTCCAGTGCTCTGTCTACTCAGTCTTGTGCTGTCCCCATTCCAGGCATCAGAGGGCAATGGGGTGTCATGTACCACATTATGGGGAGCACCAGAGTTCCCCATCTTCAAGCATCTGACAAAATGGGGTTTTCTCCCATGAACAGCCCATGCAATAAATAAATCTCTCAGTCTTTAAAAGTGCCACAGGACTCCTCGTTTGTTTGGCTGAACCAGACGAATACAGCTACCCCTCTGGAACCTCTCCTATCAGAAATCCCTTTCCTGAGCAGCTGACTGATGAAGACACCCTTTTAATCTTCCCTTGCATAGACAAACAGATTAAACCTCTTTAGACTCTTGCTGGAAAACAGCATTGCCAGAACGCAAATTCTTTGTGTAGCTCTTCTCTGAATCCTTTCCGATTTGCCCACATCCTTCCAGAAGCATGGACAGAGGTGCTGGAGCGCAAGGTGCGGAGGGCAGTGGTGTCCATCTTGTACAGAGTTTACAGTTAGGTTCAATGGCTCTCAACACTCCCACTATACAAATTGTTTCAGCCCCTCAGACGCAGGGTCTAGCCAGCGCTGTCTAAACAGGATGTCTCTACCATCTCAGCTCTCAGCTAGCTGTACTTCCTGGGAGCAACAATTAGCCTCAAAAACAAGTGAAGAAGAAAGAGCAAATGAGGGGTTTGAACATCACAAAGAATGAGGCTCCCGCAGGCTCAGGAGGGGAGAGATCATATACAGACAGCGAAATGATTCCTGTGCCCTTCAGCAATGTGCTAAGAGAGAGAACGGGCCCCTTATGCAGGGCGGCATTGGTGAATCTGGGGCCCTGGGCAAAAGTCAAGGATGCTGTCCCCACATGCCATGCGGGGGTAAGGGGATGCATCCTTGACTTTTGCTCTCCTGCCTCACCAGGGCCCCATCTCCTCCTCCCAGGTCTTGCTGCCAGCCTCCTTGGTGCTTGCTCCCTGGTTCCCCCCAGCCTCACTGCCAGCCTCCTTGGGTCTTGTTGACCCCCCACTGTCTCTCACTGGCCCCCTGCTGCCCCCCGGCACCTTGTTGCTGGCTCCTCTCTGGTCCCCACCCAGCACATATCTCCAACCCACTTACTCCTTCCCACTCCCCCATCTCAGCTAGCTGGCAGCCCAGAGCTGCTCGCCAGCCCAGTAGCTCCTGCCCTGGTCCGCATGAGTGTGCGCTGGGCAGGCAGCTGAGAGATTTACAGGCTGCCTCAGCCCAGCCTGAGCTCCCGGTATCCACCCTGCCCCCATGGGCCGTGCCTTTCCCAGTGTGGGGCTCTGGGCAAATGCCCAGGCTGCCCCATGGCTAAGACCGCCTATGTCTGCACCATCCCTTCCGAGTGGATTCAGCAACACAGCCAGGATGGGGGCTGCCCTGCCTTGATGTAGGAAATATGAAGCCAACCTAGTTAGTTCTCTGCCTCCCTTTCCTAGGAGGACCAAGCCCCTGGTCAGAGTGGAGAAAGTTGGGAGCATCCCCGTCCTATTGTGCACTAGGGCTCCAAGGTTTTCTCTATGATCCCAGCTGCTGTCATCTCATGCCCAGAAAGCCAGTAGTCCTGGTCATTTCTAGTCTAGATTCCCCCACACACCACCAACAAGGCTTGGTTGTTCGGCTCTGGCTTCTCACGGCCCATGTTCACAGCCTTCATGAGCCGCTGGCCCCGCCTGAGGTTAGCTAGAGGGCCTGGCTCTCATCCACTTGCTTAGCATTGCATGGCACAACCCCAGGCAAGGAATGGGTGCCGATGCCAGGCAGAAAGCCCCAGGGAGCGGTCAAAGAGTTGGTCATCATCTGCGGGAAGACTCTTGTGAGGTCAGCACGTGTGTGTAGGCACAGGACCCAAAGCTCTGGTCTAAACCGTGATCTCAGCAGCACCGGTGCACATCTGGGGTAACTACATCAGGGAGAGCCCCTCTATGGAAAGTCAGGTCCCCTTTATTTAGGTGCTCAAATGTGGATTTAGGCAGCCAAGTTAGCCTGCAGCTCATTTGCCGTTTCTTCTTCAGTCGGAATTCTTTTTAAGAGACTGAGCAGCCACATGGCTCACCCAATAACTTGGACTAATCAACGCCACCCTCTGTGATGCTCATGAAAGGACTGTGATAATGAGCTGTGGTGTCTGGTTGGTTGCCCAAGTTGCACGGGATGGGTCTTGCTCCCTGACTGCTGTCGAACGGGAGGACGGTAAGTGATAAAGGACACACCTTCCAGAATGGATGTTCAGCAGAACAGGGTTTGGGGTCCGCAGATAAACCCACGAATCCCTGGTGGTGCCTTCGGAGTCCCTGCCGATCACTGACACCATTGGCCCCGAGGGCTGACATAAAGAACACTGCTCATCGATGAGGCGAAATATTTGCAAATCAGACAACTTTTTATTTTATTTTATTTTTGCTACTCTCCCAGCTCTGATTCACAATACTGAGTGTTTACCTGGGAGCCAACTCTGTGCACAAAGGATGTGGCAGACGGCGGCCCTGCTTGCTCTAATTGCCTTCTCTGGCTGAGGTCCCAACCAGCGATCTCCTAACCTTGACCCTGTTTTCCTCCTGGGAGCTGCATATGTAGGCCTGTGTGCTTCAGTATAGGCCACAATTCTCATCACTCAGCTGTCAGTATAATGCGAATCAAGGGCACCAGCAAACACCTGGATCCCCCATCAGGGTGAAATAAGCCTATCACAGCTCCACAGCACCAGCAAATCAATCTCCCACCCCACTATATTACCCTGGAGCCAAAGGAAGGTGATGGTCATGGCACCGGACAAGGGGCAATATCTTCTCAGGTACAGGAGAAGCACAGTTCATTCCAAAAAACCTGGGTTACAGGGTAATTCGGCCTTGAGCTTTCTCTGGGCTGAAGATTTACATTGCTATTAGAGTGGTGAATGAGTGAGCTGCTATCCCCTGCTGGCTGGAAGCAGAACAGTTCGCCTGTGTGTCCTAGGCCCTGTACTGCTCCCAGCTTCTTTGGCTCAAGCAGCAGTCTGGCCTAGGCTCTGGAGTCAGAGGACTTGCACACCTATCACTAGTGACAACCAGGTGTGCTCAAAGGACATGTGTTGCTATAATCCTGAGCGCTCTGCAGGCATGGGGTACTCATGGTGACGTGAAGGTGTCACGGCCTGGCACCCACCCCATCTTTCTGGACCACAGGCAGCCCCCTGGTTCTTGGAATGGATCAGGCTGAGAGTTTCAGCATCTTCCTCCCACCACCTGGTCTGTCTCCGTATACTCAGCTAGAAAGGGCACCTGCTGCGGCACAAATGTATCATTGCAGAGAGATTTGAAAACACTGTGCAGTCTTGTTGGGGTGGGCAGCAATGGGGGGTCTCTTAAAGGCACAGTCCATTGCACTCCAACAGCTTTGTCTGAGATTTCTCCTGACCTCGTATGCTTAGTTTCCTCAATCTCCCTAACCCTTTATAGACATTAAAACGCCTCACAAGTGTCTGAGGAAATGCAACCTACAGAGCACTGCATGACACTGAGCACCCAAGAGTTGCCCCCGTGCCCTCCTCTTTTCAGTCTAGACTGCATCTTGAGCAATGCCTGATCCTTGCTGCAGTCTCTGCCATGCAAAATTACTTCTGTGGCATGGCTAGAAAGCCTTGGTCCTCCTCCAGGCACCCTGCTGCCTGACGTGCAAGATGATATACCAGCAGGGACATGCCTACACAGGAGGTTCCTTTACCTGTCAGCGCCACTGAGGCACAGAAACGGCTACACCCAGAGAAGTGTGCTGAAATCGAAACAGTGCCTAGACCTATGCACCACTCTGGTTCAGCCCATGGGCCTGATCTTCCTCCCAGATCACCAGGCAAGAAAGGTGAGGGAGATGAGAGGCAGGCCTTTGGTAGCCAAACCACTCTGAGCATGGAAACGAGAGGGGGATGAAAAATCGATATGACAAATCTCCCCAGACACTCAGGCACCGTCCACAAAGATATTTAACTCCCTCAACTGCCAGTGGATGCTAAGAGCCTAAATACGTCGGTGGATCTCGCCTCAGATACTGGGGTGATGGGAGTTGCCTCCGTGCCTAGATATATAGATGGTCAGGCCTGGTCTACACTAGAAAATTAGGTCAGCATAGTTTCTACCATGAAGTGTTACAATTGTGCATTTGAGGTTTGGACAGTCAGACAAATTAAGCCAGATTCTGGCTTTGGCATTCTGATCTTGCTTACACACGGGCCATAGGGATTCCCAGGGTTAATTACTCCTCCAAGTCCAACAGCTGTAGCTGAACGAGAGCAGATCATTTATATCTACTCTTGATTTAAACATTGCTAGTGATGGGGGATTCACCGTGACCCTTGGTAAATTAATCCAACTGTTAATTACTGCTAAAAATTTAAACTGATTTCCAATCTGAATTTGTCCAGCTTCAAAGACCAGCTGTTGATTTGTGTTAGACCATTTTCTGCTGGATCGAGGAGCCCGTGATCAAATTTCCCCAAATAGACAATGATTAAGTCACCTCTTAACCTTTTCTTTAAGCACAATAGAGTTAGGTCTGTAAATCTAGCACGATAAGGCAGGTTTTCCGATCATTCTTGCGGCTCTTCTTCGAACCCTCTCCAACATATCCGCATCCTCCTTGAAGTGAGAGCACCACAGCTGGATGCAAAATTCCACCATAACCTCACTACTTCAATGCGTGATTTCCCTGTTGATGCAACCCAGGATCGCATTAACTTTTTTGGCCTCAGATTCACATCCGGAGCTCACGTTCAGTTGATTAGCCATGATGATTTCTTTTCAAAGTCCCTGCTTCACCATCCTGTGAGTATGGCCTCCACTCTTTGCTCCTAGATGTCTGACCTTACATTAGGGGCTGGCCACCTTCACCCAAAGCTCAGTGGACATCGATTTGCTTTGATTCCTCCCACATGCTGCTCCCCTCCTGCAGTTTCCTTGCCGTCCGGTTTCCCTCTCCACAGCCATCACTCCTGCACTCACATAGGAGACAAACGGGGCTCCCTTCCGTCTCTCCTGCATAGCCAGTCCCTCTGGGTTGGTATGAAGGCACACCAGCGGAGAAAGAAGCACTAACATGGCCTAAACCAGCCTGGTCCTGAGTATAAGATTCCCTGTCTCCAGGGGAGTTTCACCAGCATTAAAAGACACATTTAAAGGAGGCAGGATAAAGAGGGCGAGTGGCGTCGGGAACTCCCAACAGCCCCAGCTGCTCCGGTTAGCATCACAGCCGCTGCCTCCTGGAAACTGCCAGGAGGAAAGTGATGAGGCTGGAAATAAAATTACCAGGGCCTCTCCCGAGATGGGCTCATGTTTACTTTTCCATTTAGGAGCTGCCGATTTACGCTCCCTTTAATGGAATCTGTTTGCTTTCATTTGTCAAGTGAGATTTTTTTTTTTCCAGTTGGAGGAATGTGTGTGTCCAGGGATTCCCTTTTGCCTTATGCAAAACAAGGCCACTTCCCAGAGTAGCCAGAAGGCCTTATTTCTATTTCTGTGTTGCTGTCATCTTCTTCTTTTGTATGATTTTCTCGTATTTATCTGAGGGCACTTGTACAATGACCCCTGGTCACACGTGATCACAGGCTCTGAGGCCCAGATCTAAATGTCAACAGCAAAGGATGGACTCAAAAATGTATTGATGGCCCAGCAACCTGCCCCCCTCCCATGTTCTGTCTCTGCAGATCTAGTTACACACCTTCTTGCACTTAGAGGGGACATCTCACGGCAATAAAAAACCCACAGCAGCGAGTCGCAGATTTTGGGATAACTGACTCAAGCTCACGGGGCTAGGGCTGCCAGGCTAAAACTTAGTCTACCCTAAGAGCCCCCACCACCCTTCATCTGTCTTGTCTATTAGGTTTTTAAATCCTTCAGTGCCAGGATCAACTCTCAGTGTTTTTGTATAGTGGGGTGCCAGTCTCAGCATGGCCTCTGGGACTTGTCATACTGGGAAGAGGAATGGACCCTTCCCTGGCATGGCAGTGGCCAGGCACGGGAGAGAAAAACACTCTGCCACAGTCTAGCGGCAAAGGGGCTTCACCTTCTGTGGAGCTACCCGCTGAGGATCTGCCTCAGGCCGGGGAGGGCTGACGTAGGCCAGTTTCCAGAGGCAGGCAGCCAAGCCAGAATATCAGTGCACTCCTTTTACACCATTTTGGGAACACCTGGAGCAGTGCTAAAAAATGGACCTGGTCTATAATTCGTCCCTGATACCAAGGTGCTGCTTGGCCCTCCTTCACCTGACTTTACCGTAGCCGGACTTTGCCAAGTACCAAAGCCACTCAACATTACAGATCTGTGGTGAGAGTTTGAGGCAATGACACACTCAGAATGTGACGGGGTCTGTCCTTTCCTTGTGTCTGTCTGCTCCCCTAGCCCGATGTCACCTCCAATAGCAAATCAATACAGACAGCCCAGAGCCCCCAAGTGACCCTACAATAACAAACAAGAAGAGACATCTGAGTTCACAAGTGACCCCACAACAACAAACCAATACAAGTTCCAAGGGGGCAGCAGTGTTAGTCCAGTTCAGTAAAACAAACAAGTTGTCCTATCGCACTTAAGACTAACAAATTCATTTATTGCATGAGCTTTCATGGGAGAAAATCCCGCTCTGTCAGAGACTTTGAAGATGGGGGAACTTACAGAATGGGAGAAATAAATGCAGGGATGTGTAAGTCATGGGATCAGGTCACACTGTAACAGCAAATCAAAACAGTTATAAAGATTCAAACACTGGGGAACATCATACAGAGGAAGGCGAGGTCAAATCACTGTTGTAATGAGAGAAAAATCCAATGTTCCTATTAAGCTCTGAAGCAACGCAATCAAATTTGTAAATAAATTTGATCTCCACAGCTTCTGTTTGAAGCTTTGATCTGGTATTCATCTGTCTGAGCACCGCAATTAGCAAATCATCAATGGAGTGATCAGGAAGATTAAAATGCTGACCAACTGGTTTAGAGTGCTGTGATTTCTGATGTCAGATTTGTGCCCATTTATTCTTTTGTGCAGAGACTGCCCTGTTTGTCCAATATATAAGGCAGAGAGGTGTTTCTGGCACATGATGGCATAAATCACATTGGTGGATGAGCAGGTGAACGAGCCTTTGGTGGAGCAGATGATTTTATTAGGCCCTGCAAGAGTCTTTTGGGAAGATACGTGGGGAAAGTCGGCAGCATGGTTTGTTGCGGGGGTATGTGCCTGCTTTAATGGATCTGTTGTTACGTCTGTAGTTGCCGGTGACTATCTGTTTAGGGTTGGGGGGCTGTCTGTAAGCGAGGAGAGGTCTGTCTCCCAAGGTTTGAGAGAGTGAGGGATCGTCTTATAGAATAGGCTATAGATCCCTGAGGATGTGCTGTGGAGGTCTGACTTAGTGGTTGTTGGTGATGACTAGTGGTGTTCTGCTGTTTTCTTTTCTGGGTAGACATCCGAGTTCACAAGCAACCCCATGATAACAAACCAGTGCAGCCAGCCAACACCCCATGAGCAATCCAACAATAGCAAACCCCACTGCTCATGAGCACCCCTCTAAGAACAAATGAGCAAACACACTCACTCTTACTCAGGATCCTACAGCAACAAACCTCTGTAAACATGCAGCACTTGGGAGCAAGCACCCAAACCCAGGTGCTCAGGGGTCATGCTGCAATAACAAACTTGGGGACACAGGATGGCATGCAGGACCCCATGGACAGGTTAGAGGTGACATGGAGCACAAAATAGGGGTAAGGAAGCAGCCATTAGTCCCAGGCTCCCAAGGGATTTTGTTTGCCTGATCCCTGGAGAACATCCTGTGCTGAGCATAGACCCTGCCAGGGAAAGGAATCTAGGGACTGAACAAGAGCCGGGATCCGGTTGCAGCCTGTGCGTCCTCCCGCAGGCCTGGCCCCACCTGCACGTCCCACCTATTTATCCGTTGCCTGGGCAGGCACTGAAGTGTCAGGAACTCAGGGACTGATACGAGAGAAGTCAAGGCTGGGCAGGGGAAATTGGGGCCCGCTCTGAAGCCTGCTTTAGTGAGTGCCTGGTGGTGCCCTGAGTCCCATAGCTGGGGTGCCTTCCCCACACAACTGTGGGAGGTGCGAAGAAGCTGATCTCAGCCACCCCAGACCAGATTTCTTTCTGGGCAGGCTCCGAAATCCTCTCAGGGTATTTATCAGTCACTGAGTTCCAGAGAGACCTAGCCAGCAGCCAGCCAAGGGAGAAAGTGGGAGGAAATGAGTGGTGCTATTTACTCAGTCCATAATGCTGGTTCCAATACCTGGCAAACACCTGGCCTTTACGCTATATGGACCTGCCTTTTAAGCCTTTCCAAGCATATGAGCCAGCCAGCATGAGCCAGCACCCAACATCAGGTTTAATCTCCATATTGCACATGGAGAAACTGAGGCACAGACTACTGACTTGCCCAAGGTTACACAGTGAATCAGGGGCCCACTTGGGCAGCTTTCTCCTCAGCCCAGCTTTCATGGAGTCCAACTGCATTGCTTCAGTCTATTGTCCTTGTTTCCACCCCGTCCTGTCCCTCAAAGGGCTCGTTCAGTCCCACGTACATGGGTGTGTGCTCTACGGCAGTGAGTTCTTTAGCCCCCATGAGGCAGAGGGTCGCCCAGCACCGGCTGAGAGGCGAAGAGAAGTGACTTAACCCCTCCACACGGCAGCTTTGAGCCAGATTTTTGTGACCACTCAGCAGTACAGTCACCATAACCAGTGACAAACACCACAGTCATCTCTGCATCCCCATGCCACTTTCTTATCCCTGCAGCGGAGCTGGAGCACCTTCACGCCACCGTGACTGTGCTGGTGCATGCTGGGAAAATCCAGCACACTATCCCAGAGTCCCACATGGCGCAATGGTCTCTGGGATGGTCAAACAAAAGGACAGAGGGGAGGAAGGTTAGGGTCTCTTAGCCTCAAAGAGCCAGCGGCATGAACCCATTACAGGATGGCATCAGGAGCTAGTCGCTGCCACTAGCCACTGTGGTCAGTGACCCTGCTGTGTGCACACGTGAGCTGTTGTCTGAGCCGATCTGGCCACAGACTTGCTAGAAACTACACGAAAGGACTCCCGCACCTCTGTCAGTGCTGGCTACCTCTCTCAGCCCCCTGAAGGCCCACCCCGCAGGCTCCCGGGGAAAGTGACTCCCAAGATGGAGCCAGGTGGCTGAGTTCAGAGATGCTGAACCTGGCTCCAACATACTGAAACAGGCCCTGGAGACCAGAGCACTGCACCTATCAGCAGCTAGAGCTGAGCATCCTAGCTTTTATGGCCTGACTGAGCTCTCACCAATTTCCCTACGTGAAAGCAGCAGAACTGGGCTTCCTTCTCCTTCTGGGACCCAGCTCTCCTGGGTCAAGCTCAGCCCTGATGTAAGCAGCCGCATGTCCAGTGGAGTCAAGGCACAGCCATATTTCTATAGCCCACAGTGGTTGGACATCCTGCCCAGGCCCACACCCACACCCACTCAAGTCACAGCAACACAGGGGCCATGGGAAGATTCCTCAATCTCTCTCGCCCCCATAGCAGACTTGTTTCTCCTGCCCACCCCTCACGCCAGCCAGTTCTTCCCCCCCAACTGTCCTAGAAGCCAAGAAGATGAGAGTTGGAAGGGACTTCAGGAGGTGTCTAGACCAACCACTGCTCAAAGAAGGGCCAACCCAGACTAAGACATTGCAATCAGGTCCTTGGCAAACCAGGCCTTAAAAACCTTAAAAGATGGAGCCTTCACCACCTCCCTAGGTAACCCAGTCCAGTGCTTCGCCACATGTGTAGGGGAAAAGTTCTCCCTAATATCCAACCTAAACTTGCCCCACTGCAGCCCGAGATCATTGCTCCTTGTTCTGTCACCTGCCACCAGCTCCATCTTCCCTGGAGCCCCTTTTCAGTTAACTGAAGGTCACCATCAAATCCGCCCTCACTCTTTTCTTTACATCCATCCCATTGTTCTCTCTCCCCTTCTGACTTTCAGGTCCAAGCTGGGGACAGGAGCAGGTAATCCCCACCCTCAAACCTGGCAATTCACATTCCCCTCTCAGGTGCAAAGGACTTTAAAGACAGAGCCCAGCCAGTCTGCTTGTTTCACAGTCTCTTCTTCATCCTATTGCAGGGGTGGCCAAACTTATTGAACTCAAGAGCCACACAAGTTGATTATTAAACTTCAAGAGCCGCACTGACACATATAGCCATATACTTTGACCTACTAAACTGATTTGTTAACGCTTGTCCGCGAGCCACATTTTTTCATTCAAGAGCCACATGCGGCTCCTGAGCTGCAGTTTGGCCACATCTGTCCTATAGTAACAGCAGTGCTTTTGTTTGCAAGTTAAATGGGTTCAATCAAACCTGGCTGCAATAACCTGTAGCCTGAGGAACCCTCCTTAATTACATCATTTTTTATAGGGCATCAATGGGAAGCAAAACTCTCCTGGGGAATCTTTGGTTTCTTGGTGTCACTTCCCCTCCTATTCTGTTCAATAAACAAATGGGGGATTCAGAACTAAACCCAGGTGCCTTGTCTATTCACTTGAGAACCGGATATGTCATAGCAGGACAAACCAGGCGGCTAGCTAGTCCCAATCATTTGGCTGCTCATGTAGGATGTGGAAGGTGACAGTTCCCTGTGTGACGCTGTCTGGGTCTAGGGGATTATTTATGATTATTTTTCATATTAATACTTCACATTTGCAATAGTCCATATATGATATGCCATGTTTGGTATCAATAGAAAAGCTGTAGTCTGCTGGGAATGATTATAGGGTTTATATGTAGGTATTATCTCTGTATTAGAAATTAGGAATCTAGTTGTTTTAGGTGTGTTCCAAGTTACTTGATTCTAAGGCAATCTCAGACTGGGTGTCTGCAAAACAATAGGCCTCTTGATGGTCCATCAAGGAAACTCCCAGGTACAGTGGGCCTAGGAAGAAATCTGTTCGACCAGTCACCCAAACTGACCTTGTGACTCAACTCCATTTTGATTTGGCAAGAACTCTGAGAGCATGGGGAAGGCCAGAGGTGATAAAAGGCTGCAGCCCCATCCCCATTTTGTCTTCAGCCTCCAACTTGCAATCAGCACCCACCTCTGGAATGATTCTGCTGCAACTGAACAAAGGACTGAAACCCACCTAGGTGCTGGGTGTCCACCAGAGGAGTTGGACTAATCTGCGAACTGCAGGTTCTTCAAGGACTTGCTTTCTATGGACTCTAAATCATTTGTATGAATGTGATTCACTTTGACCCTTTAACATCTCTCAGATTTTGTTTCTTTTCTTTTTCTATTAAACCTTGAGTTGTAGTTACTAAAGGATTTGTTGGCAGTGTGCTATTTTGGGTAAGAGCCAAGCCTATGTTATTCTAGGTGATGTGGCTGGCTCTTTGGGGTCAGGAGAACCTATCACTTTAAGAGATCCAGTGGCTAGATGGGGACTGGAGAAGCTGATGTGCAATAAAGGGGGCTGTTTCTATTTTGTTATGCTTGGTGATGACCAGAGTGGGGAATCAAAAGCATGTTTTGTTACTGACTGTAGTTTAAATACCACCTGTCAGTGGTTGGAGGTTTGGCCCCTGGTTCTGCAACTTGCCCTGACTTTGGCACATTCAGGAGGGTATCCCAGGAGGCCCAGGTCACACCCTGCTTTGCCACAAACTTTCTGTATGTCCTTGGGTAAGTCACTTAGTCTCTCCATAGCTCAATTCCCCTTCCGTACCAAGGGGATCGCAGCCCTGCTCTTCCTCACAGGATGTTGTGAGACTAAAGACATTATGTGCTCAGATACAGTGGTGGGGCCAGAAAAGGACTTGGTACAAGAAATGCCTTAACTTTCCTAGATACGGAAAACCAGGTTTTGTGCTGACTTACAACATGGGAGGAATTCCTCCTGACCACAGCAGTTGATCCACTTAAGACCTGAAGCATGAAGACTGATGGTCATCATACCTACTCCCACATGTGCAAAGACTAACACATTTCATCCAAGGCTGTCTGTAGACAGGTGCAGGGCCCAGGCCAATTGGCCTGTGGGCCCCCCCGGGGCAGGCAACCCCTGGACTGGGGGGCAGGCCAGCCTAGAGGCTGGTACCACTCTCCTGCCTTGCGTCTTGGTGGGGGTGAGCCCTCCCCTAGGGCAGAACAGCCAGCCCAGGAGAGGGACAAGAGAGCAGAGCCCGGCGTCTGGGTTGGCCCACTCTGCCCTGGGCCAGCTGTTCCCTGCCCTGGGGGCCAGGCGAGCTGGCCCAGACCAGAGGCTGTTTCCATGCTCCTGCAACTCCCCTCCTTCCAAAGCCTTCAGCTCCGTGCCAAAAGTAGCGGGGAGGAGGTGGGGGACAGCGTGACCTTGGGGGGCAGCAGTGTGGGCCCCATGCTGCCCTGCTCACAGCAGGACAGTGTGGGGCCCATGGAGCCATGGAGCAGGGGCAATTGCCCCTCTTGCCCTCCCCAGTATGGCCCTGATCTCATCCTACAGGTGGGTGACACCAGTTCAACATGACTTAAGCAGCATAGTTTTTTGCTTCTCCCTTAAGAGCCCTTTAAAATCGATTTCTGGGGTTGCTGATGCATTACCAGGCCCAGTGGAAGAGGAGGTAATACAATCACAGCTTAGCCTCTTGGCACAAGCAGGCTGCATTGTCTCCTTGAAGCAGTACTGGCTCCAACACGGAAACATCAAGTTGCTGTATCCCACATAATCAATCATCATTACAAGTGAAGCTGGTAGCTCTGCCCATTTTTAGGTTGCCTGATAGTTCTCATCCCAAGACCCTGTTTTCAGTTCCCAATGATTTTGCCACATTTTCATCTTTCGGACTGAAATTTTCCAGGTAGGGTACCTACCTCAAGCCAACATTTTGTGGCGGGAAGAGGTGAATTTTGGCCAAAATGGGGAATGAAGCTAATGAAAAATAAGTCATTTTGCCAGTTTTGGTGACCTTTTCTTTGAACAGCTCTGCAGTCCCTCCACACTAGAGCGGGAGGGGTGAACTCTGGCAAAGGATGGCTTCAGTATCTGAAGTGTACCTTTTGCTGGCTCTGGGGAAATTCACCTTAATTTGGCCAAGATATAAGCCTCTGGAAAACTGCAGTTTGCACACACTAAAAAGTGACTTTTTTGATTTCAGCAGCAAAATTCTCCTTCTCAAATCTCTCACAGCTCCTACCGCAGACCAGACAACACATCCACCATCTCTACCACGAGTGAGCACACTATAGACAAAGGGACAATAGTTAAGTCAGACTTTCCCTCTAATTGCTTCTGCGGGCTGGAACTCTCTCTCCAGGAGGCAGTGCGCAGGAGGAAGCTGTCTCAGTCACATGCAGAGGGGACAAAAGCCAGACCAGGCAGGAGGAACAATGGTAAATTGGGACAATGAGCTGAGGACTGGAAACAGGGGGAGTTGAAAGAAATGGGAAGTGGCCGGACAAAGAGACTAGGACTTGGTTGAGAAGACTGAGCAGTGGAGACTGGGATTGGACAGAGCAGAAGACTAGGACTAGAGCAAGGAGGTTGGGTGGAGAAAAGATGGGTCTGAGAAAGGTTAGATGGAAGGAGGAGGCAAGCCTGAGGATGGGGAATAGGGAGATGAGTGTGTGCTCACTAGACCCCACTCCCCTCCAGAGACTGGACTGGACCAGACTACGTCCCTCCTTTCCTCTGCTGTCAGCAACTACCTGAGAAAGGCACGTGTGTCTAGCCCTGGTCCAAGTGGAAAATGACAGCAGTGCCCGCTATCAGTTTGCTTCCCATCCCTGCTCTTGAGCAAGCCCCCTCTCCAGCCACCAAGCGCCTTCGTTGAATGTTGGGCGGGCTGATAAAAAGGAGCTGAAGTCAAGGCCTCTTCCTGTTGATGTACTATTGTCAGGGAGGACAAACGGTGTCATGGAAGCCGGCCATCTCCTTCAAGGATTTCCCGTTGCCCAGAACATCACGCTCTGCTTGGAACAACACGGACAGGGGGCTGAGAAGAGCACGGGCTGCTAATGAGTTACTGAGAAGGAAGAAACTGAAAGGGACTGGGCTGTTTATGGGAACGGGGGGTTTGAAGCAGTTTCACAAGAGGAGGGAGAGGACTTTGGTTTTTAAATGGTAAATAAATCTCAAGGGCAGGCCAATAGGACCGATTGCTAGCTCCCTGCCTGCCCGCCCGCACTCATTGTTAGGTCCGACATCAGACGTGTGGGAAAGAGTTAAGTTGGTTCCACCTCAAATCACATACACATCAGGGAAGTTGGTTCCTGTTATATTTCCACCCATGCCCTGGGAAACATCACAACATACTGGCTATTATTTGTACTACAGCAACCCATCTGCCCTGTGCTGGGAGCTGTACACACCCAGAGAGACGGCCCTTGCCCTGAAGAATCTGCCATCTACAACAAAAGAGTATGGATGGGAGTATCAACATAGCCCTTACACAGTGGAGAAACTGAGGCATGGAGTGATGGAGTTAACCACCCATGGCCAAAACTGAAAAACTGCAGCAGGACTTGAAATCAAAGCCCCAGTTTGCCTGTCCGAATTATAAGACCATGTTCTGTCCAAGAGCATCTCCCTTTTAGAGTCCCAACGGTGGCTGCCTTTCCTTCTAGAAACCAATTCTCTGACACCTCCAGAATATCAGCCCACCTCCTTACACTGACTGATTCCTCACGTCCTCTGGGAGAAGGTCTGTTCAGAGGAAGGGCAGGACGCTGGTACCTCTCTCCAGGCTGCCCTCACTCCAGGGCTATGCCTAGAGCCAGATCAAGGTCCTGGGGGGCCCAGGGCTGCCCACTCTTGTGCCCCCCCCATGGCGGTGCGCAGTCTGGGGCTGGGGTAGCCCCGCCTGGCTGCCATTGTGGGGGCAGGGTCCAAAGCTGACAGGGTCCACGGCCCATAACCCAGCTGGCGCTGCGAGGAGGACCACGGCCCGTGGTACGGCTGGTGCTGGGGGCTGACCGAGGCTTGCAGCCTGGCCAGTCACTATGGGGCCCTCGAGTCAGAGTCCCTGCCCTGCTCCTGGAGTGGCAGATCTGCTCCTTGGGGGCCGTGGGGTGGGCAAGCCTTTGGTGGGCAGCAGCAATGCACTGCTTGGCTGGGGCTGGATTTTGGCAGGGCCCCCATTAGGCCAGGGCCCAGGGCTGCAGCCCTGAAAGCCCCTGCCTTAATCCAGCCTGACTATTCCAGCTCCCAGAAGGGGCAGGAGCCCAGCAGTGGGGACGGAAAGATGGCCACAGCAAGGGCTTGGGAGCTGGGAGCTGAATTCCCAGGTCTCTCAAAACAGAGGTCGTGTGCACAACATGCGTGCCCATCCCCTCCTGATGATCTGTGTGGGTCGTTTTCTCTCACCATTAAAAATGGACATCTTATTTCCAGCACGCATAGGGCAAACTTCCAGCCCTTGGATGCTGTTGCACGTTTCTCTGCCAGACCGAAGAGCCCATTATTAAATATTTGTGCTCCCCCGTAGGTTCTGATAGACTGTAACCAACTCTCCAGTTAACCTATTTCTGAAGTTAAGTCGATTGGGCTCCCTGAGTCTCTCGCAAAAAGGCAGGTTTTCTAATTGTTTAATCATTCTCAAGGCTCTTCTCTGAACTCTGCAATGTACCAGCTTTTTCCTGAACGTTAAACACGAGAACTGGGCACCAGATTCCAGGAGGGGTCGCACCAGGGTACAGTACAGAAGTCAAGTAACTCTCTGCTTCTATGTAAAATTGTCCTATTTATGCATCCCCAAATCTTGTTTGCTATTTTAGCTGTATTAAAATGCATGATGTTGGCTGTGTCCAGTGTACATCCAGATAGCTCTGAAGCAGTGTGCCCAATCTCCTTGGCTGGTGAGGACAGGACTCTGAAGAAGGAAGAGCAAGAGAAACTAGTGCCTGGAAAAGAAGTTGCTGGAGTTTCCATACACAGAGGAACAGCATCAGATACTCACTAGAGAGGTGTTCTAGCCAGGAATCACCTCTCCCCCATCAAAAAGGCCTTTTCTCCTCTTCCAACAGGAGAGGGAAAAGACACAACAACAGACTCGTCAGGGGCAGGTCAGCCACCTCTTGTGGGCGGAAATGACAAGCAAACGCAACACACAAATTATGTACAAAATGGCTTCACCATCCGTTAGACAGGAAACCACACTGGCATGGCAGACGATCCCGTGGCTCACCGCCCAAAAAATCTGGAAATGAAGCTGAAGGGAAATGAGACGGACAAAAACAGCTGGTAGAGCGGAATTAAGTTGGGTGTTCCTATTTACCCTCTCTCCCGACCAAGAGCAAGGGACCAGTCAATGAAACTCAAAAAACAAACATATCAGAATTGGAAAAGATACAGAAAAGGACAAGAAAACTGATTAGGGATATGGAAAAGCTACCATACGATGAGAGCTTAATAAAATCAAGACTTTCCAGTTTGGAAAAGAGATGACTAAAAGAATACATGACAGAGATCTATAAAATCATGACCGGTGTGGAAAACGTGAATAAAGAAGTGTTATTTACCCTTTCTTATAACACAAGAACTAGAGGTCACCAAATGAAATTAATAAGCAGCAGGTTTCAATGAACAAAAGAGAGTGTTTCTTCCCAGAACACACGGTCAGTCTGTGGAACTCCTTGCCAGAGGATGTTGCGAAGGCCAAGACTGTGATAAGGTTCAGGAAAGAGCTAGATAAATTCACGGAGGACAGGCCCATCAATGGGCAGGTATTACTGTTTGCCAGAAGCTGGGAATGGGTGATGGGATGTTTAACTTGATAATGATTTGTTCTGTTCATTCCCTCTGAAGCACCTGGCACTGGCCACTGTCAGAAAACTGAATACTGGGCTAGATGGACCATTGCTCCGATGCAGCGTGGACATCATTATGTTACAGACCAAAGGCAACACTGATCAAAGACAAAATATTTTATACAGTGCATAATTAGCCTGGGGAACTCCCTGAGACAAGATGTCATGGAGGTCAGGAACTTGCCAGGATTCAGAAGCAGGAAAGTTTAGGATTAAAATAAGATTTGGCTATTGGGACTATTCACAATCACATTGGATAGGAAGGATATACAGTTAGAAGGGATATAAAACCTCTTGCTTCAGGGCATAAGCCAACTGCTATCTGGGGGTCAGGAAGGCATCTGCTATTTGGCCGTAATTTCATAACTGCCCATCCAGTGTTTCTTGCTCCTTCTTCTGAATTATCTGGTACATCCCACTCTTAATGACAGAGCACTGGATGAGGTCATTAGAGTTCAGTTTAGGGGCTGTGACACGGACACTCCTAGCGAGGTCAGAAACAGACGGGAATCACCCTGTCCTTCCTGTATGGTAACTGGAAAAGGGGGCTCCAGCTATACGAGGTGGGGGGGTCTCAGCATGGAAAAGCTGGACGGAAGGGAAGGACTGATGGACCTGTGTTCTGATTTAGGCTTATTTAGTCTGCAGAAGAGAAGACTGCAGGGGGATTTGATAGCAACCTTCAGCTACTTGAATGGGTGCTCCAAAGAGGAGGGAGTGAGGCTGTTCTCAATAAGAACAGAGGACAGAAAAAGAAGGAATGATTTCAAGGTGCAGCTGGGATGGTTGAGGATGGGTATTAGGACAAACTTTCCCACTAGGAGGGTGATGAAGCATTGGACTGGGTTACCTAGGGAGGTGCTGGAATCTCCATCTTTAGAAATATTTAAGGCCCGGTTAGACAAACCCCTGGCTGCAATGATTTAGTTGGAGTGGTCCTGCTTTTAGCAGGGGGCTGGACTAGATGACCTCACGAGGTTGCTTCCACCCCTATGATTCTGTGATTCTATTATCCAGCTTTGCAATTCCTAGCTGCCGTTTTTATCTACTTCTAGACCAGGGGTCTCAAACACACGGCCTGTCGGCCGCATGTGGCCCCTAATGCTGTTTCCTGCAGCCTGCAACACTATTGTTACCAATATTTTCAATATTGTTGTATGAAAAGGTTTCAGTGGTGCGGCCCTCGGGCTAATGTTCTAGTCCTTATGTGGCCCTCCGCTAGTCCTCATGCGGCCCTCGTGATGATTTGAGTTTGAGACCCCTGGTATAGACCCTCCTGTACTGAGTGAGAGCCTCACAGCATAGTTTAGCTGGGACTTGCCCCATGCAGCCTGGCATCTGGTTCTCCACAATACTGCAGCTGATGCCGCGATGTCCCACGCTCAAGGGGTCAAGCTGATACCCCAACGTTTGGCCAGTGGTTTACTCCCCAGCCACAGTCTTGGTTAGCTAGAGCTCCCTCTACTCTATATTGGTCACCGATTCCCAGGAAAGAGATGAGCAGATGGCGTTCTCACTAGGCACTTCTCACCAGCTAGTTGCTCCAGGATTTAGCTTCATAACTTTACAAAGCACTCAGCGCCTGGGTTATGGTCTTTTTCAAATGCCACTGATGACTTGTTGACAGCCAGCTTCCTGAGAGTGTGTTATACAGCCTCCAGGCCTGAAAAACCTGGCAACCCCAGAGCAAGGAGCACCCGTGTCTCCAGCAGCGTTTGTCTCCCTGCACATCTGTCAACGGCTGATTACTCATGAATCAGAAATAATCGACTGGGCGGGGGAAATGCCTGCATGGCTCCATTGTGGAGGAGACAAAAGCGTTTCTAACTGGGGAACAAAAGTGATGCTTTCAAAGGCCCCCTCCCAGTTGGTAAGCGCTGGAGCTGGAACTCCAGTTTTTTCTTTACTCCTTCATGTACAAAGCCACTGTTAAAAAGGCAACAAAGCACACAGTATCATCGTACAATAACAAATGTTTGAGACCAGCCCTTTGCAGAAAATCCAGGTGTCCAGCTCAGAATCCAACAAGAGCAAAGCAGCAGGCCAGTGTGAACCCAACATACACAGCCCTGGTCCCCGTTAGAAACTCTACAATGACAAACCAGCGTGTATTACCCATACAGACCGACCACCCTACAGTAACAAACCAGTGTGTTTTATCTTCACTGACCAACTAGCCTACAATACCAAATCAGTGTATTACCAGTACTGATGGAGAACCTCACAGCAACAAGCCTGCATTTCCTACCCAAAACAGAGAAGCAGCCTTAAAGCATAAACTCTTTCCCAACATGCAAAAGCAGCCTTATAAGAACAAAGAAGGTCTTGGTGAATTAGTAACAAAAAGGCACTTGGCAATTGGTTCACATGGTTTCATCACTCCTTGGTGGCTAAGGAGAGCAATTTATCATGCTCCTCTTTGTACAAACTTTGACAAAGTGAAGACTACCATTACCTCCCCTCTCTGTTTTCTCTTCCCCAGACTAAACAAACCCAATTTTTTCACTCTTCCCTTAGAGGTCATGTTTTCTAGCCCTTTCATCATTTCTGCTGCTCTCCTCTTGATGGTCTCCAGTTTGGCAGTATCTTTTCCAAAGGGCTCCAAACTGGGCAGACTTTTTCCAGCAGAGGCCTAATCAGCACAGCATAGAGAGGAAGAATCACTTCTCACATCTTGCTTTCAACACGCCTGCTGATTACATCCCAGAACGGTGTTTGCTTTTTTCACAACGGTATCACATTGTTCACTTTATTTACTTTGTAATTCAGATTCTGCTTTGCTGAACTCCTTCCTAGGCAATCATTTCCCACTTTGTATTTGTGCAATGGATTATTACTTCCTAAGTGCCAGACTTGGCATTTGTCCTTATTGAATTTCATCCTTGAATTTCAGACCATTTCCCCCATTGGTCAAGATCAGCTTATATTCTAATCCCATCCTCCCAAGCGCATGCAACCCCTCCCAGCCTAGTCTTCTCTGCAAACTTCATAAGCATACAGTACGCTCTATGCTACTGTCCAAATCATTTATGGAGATACTGAAAAGAACAGAACCCAGGGCAGATTTCCAGGGGACCCCATTCGATCCGCTCTTCCAGCGTGACTGATAATTACTCTGAGTATACTTTTTCCAACCATTAGTGCACCCATGATATAGCAGGTTTTTCTAGGCCAATTATTTTCAACCAGAGATCTGCAGACTATGTCTAAAACTTCCAGAGAGGTCCACACCTCCAACAGAAATTTTAGGGGCCCACAAATGAAAATAGTTTGAAAACCATGGGCCTAAGATAGATCCCCTTCTTTGCTTATCAGAAACATGCAAAACAGAATTGAAAGTCTTACTGAAGTCGATATACATCATCTCTACTCCATCTCCTCTCTCCACTGTGCCAAAGAAGGATGTTAGCTTGCTTTGACATGATTTGCTCTTGACAAATCCACATTGACTGTAACTAATCACTTAATTATTGTCTAGGTGCCTTACAAAGGGGTTGTTTGATTATTTGCTCCATTATCTTTCTGGGTCTGTGACTGGGCATACCAACCCTGCACTGGAGCGACAAGGGCTAAGGAAACTCTCCAGGCAGAAGAGGCTCCGACCCCCTGCATCTGCTGGGCATGCTCAAGGTCTAAAAGCCAGCCACCCACTTCAGTCAAGAGGGATGGGTGACCCGAGAGGAAGCATCCTGCAGGTGCTCCCCTGGCTGGCGCTCTCCACCCAGCAAGGCCCTGGGCCATGGGGCCTTGCTACCCCTGAGCAGAGGGACTTCTATAAAAACATCGGCCACTAGGCCATACCGTCCCCCCGCCCAAGCAGGTGGGCATCTATAGAGATGCTAACCACTAGGCATCACCATCTCTGAACTGTGGCAGTTCTATAGAGAGCTGTGGCCCCCAGGCCACCCAAGCCCTAACCCAGGGACTCTTAAGGGAACGCTGATCGTGGAGCCTGGCTACCACCCGCGCAAGAGAAACCCAGCAAAGACCCGAGCTATTGGACTCCAGCGGGCTTGTTGACCGGAGTCATAGGCTGACTTGTGACAGGGTCCCAAAGCTAAACTGACTGATCTGTAATTCCTTTGGCTATCCTTATTCCCTTTTTAATGGCAAGATGCTACATTTGCTCTTTTCCAATCCTCTGGCATGTCTCCCATCTTCTGTGAGTATTCAAAGAAAATCACTAGTAGCTCAGAGATCTCTTCAGCCAGTTCTTCACAGAAGATGTATTTCATACGATCATAGAAGATTAGGTTAAAGGGGATCTCGGGAGGTCATCCACTTCAAGCCCTGATCAAAGCAGGGCTGAGCCCAGCTAAATCATCCCAGCCAGGAGTTTGGCATGACATGTCTTAAAAATGTCTGCAGATGGACATGCCACCACCTCCCAAGGAAACCCATCCCAGTGCTTCACCAGCCTCCTAGGGAAAAAGCTTTTTTAAAATCCAATCTAGACTTTCCTCACTGTAACTTGAGACCATTGCTTCTTGTTCTGCCATCTGCCACTTCTGAGAACAGCCCAGCTCCATCCTTCCTGGAAGCCCCCTTCAGATAGCTGAAGTGTGCTATCAAATCCCCCTCACTCTTCTCTTCTGCAGACTAAACAAGTCCAGTTCCCTCAGCTTCTCCTCCTAAGTCATGTGCTCCAGCGAGGTCCCCTAATCATTTCCACTGCCCTCCGGTGGACTCTTTCCAATTTCTCCACATCCTTCCTGTAGCAGGGGGCCCAAGACTGGCCACAACACTCCAGATGTGGCCTCACCAGTGCCGAATAGAGGGAAATAATCACTTCCCTTGAGCTGCTGGCCATGCTCCTCCTAATCAACTCAATAGGCCTTTAGTCTTCTTGGCAATAAGGACACAAAGTTGACTCATGTCCACCTTCTTGTCCACTGTAACCCCCAGGTCTTTCTCTGCAGACCTGCTACCCAGCCAGTCAGTCCCCCAGTCTGTCATAGTGCCTGGGATTCTTCCATAGGAAGTGCAGGACTATGCGTTGCCCTTGCTGAAACTCACCAGATATTTTTTGGCCCAATCCTCCAACTTGTCTAGGTCTCTCTGTATCCTAGCTCTGCCCTCCAGCATATCTACCACTCCCCCCAGCCTAGCATCATCTGCAAACTTGCTGAGAGTGCCTCCACCCCATCCTCCAGATCATTAATGAAATGTTAAAACCTAACCCCTTGGGCACTTCACTTGTTACTGGCTGCCAACTAGACATCGAGTGATTAGGCACTACCTGTTGAGCCCAGCCATCTAGCCGGCTCTCTGTCCATTTTATAGGCCATTCATCCAACTCATATTTCTTTAACTTGCAGACAAATGTACTGTGGGAGACTGCACTTAACGCATTCCTGAAGCCAAGATAGATCACAGCAAATGGTTTTCCCACATCCACAGATCCTGCTGTCTCATCATCATCAGGCCCTGCTGACCTGAAGACATCTAACTTGTCTGAGGCCTTGTCTAGATTAGAAAGCTAAGTCAACCCAACATAAGTCGATAGTCGGTGTTCACACTAACATCCTTGGCTGTGGTCACACACAGGCATTATTTCGATACAAGTTGTGTTGAAACAACTTGTATCGAAATAATGTCTTATTTCAAAATAACTTAATTCGAATTAACAGTTTGTTAATTCGAATTAAGGAAAAAAGCTCAAAGCAGTTTCAGGCAACAGTTATTTCAAAACAAGTCACCATTGTTTCGAAACAACACGCTCAGACGGCATTGTTTCGAAACAATCATTTCGAAACAACACTGTTTCGTCCCCACATGGGGTTTAAGTTGTTTCGAAACAACGCCATTGTTTCGAAACAACAGGTGCCGTTGTTTTGAAACAACCGTGCATCGTGTGAAGAGGGTATTTCTTATTTCAAAACAACCTCTGTTGTTTCAAAATAAGAGTGCTGTGTGAACACAGCCCTTGGGTCACTGGTGATTGTCCTCATCGGGCGCACTTCCACTAGCCTAAGGGGTGGCCAATGTGGGGAGCTAAAAGCCCAGTCTCTCTGCTTCCTGCTGTGTGCCCCATAGGCTCCCCGGCTCCTGGCTTCTCCTGCACCCCACCAGGACCCCATCCTGGCTTCTCCCCCACCGTTCCCTGCTGGGAGCTGAGGGAGGCCACTCAGGGTTTCCACCTCCCCATTGCCAGAGGGAAGCCCCATGGGGCTTCTCTCCCCCAAAGAATTGGGGTCCTGCTGATCAGTTTTCCCTGCCCCACTCACTTTCCACCGAGAGGAGTCTCAGCCATCAAATCAATGCTGTCTGTTGACAGTGTGTTGCCCTAACTAATCGGACAGAAGCTCTCCACCTCTCGCTGAGGTGCCTGTCTGATGTCAGCCTAGCTGAGGAGTTACAAGGGAGGAGCATTTTGTCTGCCATTTGTCCACAAATGCCAACAAAACTTTCATGTGTAGGCCAGCGCTAAGTAATTCTCAACTTGTTCTGTCCCTGCTTTGGCCTCGGACCCTTCTCCACTTACACTGATGTTCAAAAGGCTATTTACACTCTAGCAAAAACAAAAAAAAAAAAGTCCTGTGGCACTTGAAGACTAGGGCTATGTCCACACATACATCATTATTTTGAAATATCCCATTTCGAAATGAGTTATTTCGAAATAAAGTCCTTATTTCGAAATAAGTTAATTCGAATTAACAGTTTGTTAATTCTAATTAAGGGAAAGCCAGCTTTTGAAATAGCCGTTGTTTCAAAATGGTTATTTCAAAACAAGGCCATTTGGACATGGTGTTTCGAAACAGTTGTTTCGAAACAATGGTGTTGTTTCGAAGCAATGTGCCCGAACGCCATTGTTTCGAAACAACTGTTTCGAAACAACGGCTATTTCGATTAGATGTGAGGTTTAACGCTTTCGAACTAACAGCCATTATTTCAAAACAATGGGTCTCATTGTTTCGAAATAACAGTGCATTGTGTGGACATGCTGCTTCTTATTTCAAAACAACTTCTGTTGCTTCGAAATAACTAGCCTGTGTGGACATACCCTAACAGATTTGCTTTTCACATGAACATTCATGGGAGAAAATCCCACTTCTGTGTTTGCTGTTATTATCTTCTCCCACCCACCCACTGACCCTTGGGGGCTCTTCCCACCTGCAAGGTGCATCTGCGGAGAAAAGACAAAGGCACTCATTTGAAAAGGTAACCAGTGGGTGATGGAGGCCAGAGTCGACATCTCAATAGCGAATGACAATGTTAGATATGGTGAAGAATAGGTGGTGGACCATATATTTGTAACCCACCTGGCTGGGGAAAAGAAAACCAGAAAAGCAAATAAAAACCAGGCCAAATTCCCTGCCCAGATTTCCACTTACTTGGATACAGCCCACAATGCCTCTGGACCATACATATTTGTTGGTCAGGGGCAAAAAGGTTAATTATCTCCAGGCATTGGCCAGCAGGCTCAGCTGGAGCTCCTGGGAAAAGCAGATTTCCTTTCAGAGAGAAGCAGCTGAGAAGAAGGCATCGTTGCAAGCTGCCATGGTGGGCACTAGGGTTTATGGAGGTCTGCAGTTTGTACCCAGCTAAGAACAGCTCCAACACAGGGCTTTTCATCAGTAGGTCTCAAGGCACTGCCCACCCTCTGAAGTAGGGCAGTTGCAGGCGAGGAGGTTAAAGGACTTTCCCAAGGTCACAACAGAAGTCTGTGGCAGAGCAGGGTTCCCACGTTCTAGGCAGATACTCTGACCACTGGAAAATCGGCTCCTGGCCAGGAGAAAGAGATGGTGGCAGGAGCTACCCAGCCAGCAGCAGCATCAATGCACTTGCAGTAGAAGAACGAGAGCGGGAGCTGTAAGTGGAAATGAAAGAGCCCCAGGTGGGAAGGAATTAAAAAAGACACACACACAAAGCAGCAGCTGTAATTAAGGCCTGGCATTTCTAGGCACAGACTTGAACCTGCTGCCCTTCTCAGCTAATGAGAAGCTGGCTATCACGCCAGAAGCCTTTAAGAGGCACCTCGCTCAACCACCTTTTATTCAAATAAACAGATCTGTGTGAACATGGGGCTAAAAATGAGCCTTGATTTGCATGAGAAATATTCTCTGTGAAGCCCTGTTAACAAACCAGGGACCAGGGCAGCACTTCAGCTCAGACAGCAGGGGTGTGTTGCAAAAAGTCCTAGCCCTAGAAACTTCCCCCTCCATGGGTCCAATACTCAGCAGGTCCTCTGACTGCGGGCTTTGCTCCTCCAGATGCTCAGCTGGGAGGACATCAGCTGCCGTGGAAGAAAGGATCTAAGAGACCCAGGGAGGGGAAGACTGAGAACCAGAGCCGTAATGTGCTGTTTCACCAATCAGAACGTGCCCCTTGCCATTAGCGGCACTTGGGGCCAGCGCCGCGAAATGAGCCTTTTAAATGAGCGGCTCTATTGAGCCGCTCTGGCGCGCCCAGGGCAAAGCCCCGTTGGTCCCGCCGTAGTTACAGCCCTGCTGAGAACATGCAGAATCACATCCCACAAGTTCAGACATTGCAGCAAGGACATGAGGTGGGCGCCCTGCTGCTGGCTTGGCAAGAAAGACAACCCATCAGAGAAAGACACAGGGAAGAGACAGCTGGGAAGCATGCCTTCAGGGTGGAGAGCCCCTGAACTCAGGCCATGCTCCTGACTCAGCCTTTGCTAGACTGTTTGGCTATGTTCACACACAGGCATTATTTCGATACAAGTTGTGTCAAAACAACTTGTATCGAAATAATGCCCTATTTTGAAATAACTTAATTCGAATTAACAGTTTGTTAATTCGAATTAAGGAAAAAAGCTCAAAGCAAAATAGCAGTTTCAGGCAACAGTTATTTCGAAACAGGTCACTGTTGTTTCGAAACAACATGTTCAGACGGCATTGTTTCGAAACAACATTGTTTTGTCCCCACATGGGGTTTAAGTTGTTTTGAAACAGCACCGTTGTTTCGAAACAATGGGTGCCGTTGTTTTGAAACAACCGTGCGTCATGTGAACAGGGTATTTCTTATTTCGAAACAACCTCTGTTGTTTCGAAATAAGAGTGCTGTGTGAACACAGCCTTTGAGTTCATGCAGTGGGGTGTGAGAAAACAGGCGTGAGAAAGAGCATGCACCACTCCCTTGCTGGGCGGCATTAGATACCCTCTCATCCTTGCACAGTCCTAGAGCTGGGGCCCCCCATCAGAGCCAGATGTCTACACTGCAATGAAACAACCTCAGCAGCCAGATCTCAGGTCAGGTGGCGCAGGCCAGCTGTAGGTGCCTAACTGCAGAATGAATCTACCCCCAGTGTCTGCGTAGAGTCAGCCAAGGGGCCTTCCAACAGTAACGGCCGGGAAAAAGAGCTGGGCTGCTCCTGAGGGGCTCAGGACGTGGCCCGTCACAGCCCCAGGAGGTTCTAGGAGGGCAGGGCAAGAAAAGGGGAGAAGAAAAAGCAGGGTCTCAGCCCCCAAGAGCATGTTCCTGGGGGAGATAGGTGCATGTTGCAAGCCAGGATACAGATGCTTCCACCTAATTAAATAGTTACTAAAGCTGTGGCAGACCACGCTCCGCAATCACCGCCGGCTGCTCATTTCGGGCAAGGCAGTTTAATGTGGTGCAGAGGAGGCCCCCAGAGGGCAGGTGAAATGCTGGCACTCCGCATGGCTGTCTGCCTTGGCTCCTCTGGCCCGGCAGGGGTGTGTGTAAATGTGTGTGTGCATGTAGCCTTCCACACTTTGTCCCTGTGTACTCTGCTGCCACGGCCTGCCCACCATCCTTTTCATCCAGAGAGGAGGAGTGAGGAAGGAAACCTGCCTCACATAGGACTGGGTGTGGTGGAGCCAAGAGAAAATGGCCAGCTGCCATACAGATTTGTCCCCAGTGCATGCTCAGTGGCTGTCATGGAGTCTCCCCATAGATTAATTTGGCCCATGGGAAACTCTCAACTCTACCATACCCCTTCCTGGCTGGAATTAGTGCATGTGTGTTGAGGATGAGAACGCTTGCACGGAGCAGGTCATGCCAGGGCTGGGAAATGGAACTGCCTCTGCCCATTATTTAGTGCACTTCTGTGACGTTCCCCTCCAGAATCTGGTCCAGTGTGGCACTGTGATTCTCCACTCCTGAACCCCAACTTACCCCACTTCGCCATGTGACCGCTCACTCCTGAGTCAGCCCATACCAGCCTCTTGCATCTAATCAGCCCCAGGCCATGGGTGTGCGCTCTCTGGTCACTCCCCAAGTAAGGACCCCTAGATGCCACACCAGGGACTTCTGTCCTACAGGGATTGGGACCCTTCCTCCAGTCACTATTAGGCTCATGGACTCCAGCTTGCTCATTTGACAAAGAAATGAGATTGCCCAGCTCTGCTCATTCACATCCTCTAAAATCCACACTTTAGATAAAACAGTAGTTTGTTAATTAGAACCTGATTTTAAGTGAGTATATAACAAATTGATGCACAATCATTTAATAAAGGAATCAGGCATTACTATAAGCAAATAAAAGATATAAAATGCAGGTACACCTAATAACACTACCTAACCTAACCTCACCGTCCAAGATTACTCACAAGATGTTTGGCTGACACGTTTTTACAGCCAGTCTCTGCCTAATAATAGGCAGGGCCCAGATCTTACTCAGAGTTGGAGAATGCTTCCAGATGGTGTTTCTCTAGCAAAAAGCCTCTTCCTGCTTCAAGTGTGTGTACTTGTTTTCAGACCCCCCCTCAGTCCCTCCTCCTCCTGGGCGGAAGTGATCTCCTTTGTTGCACCTGAGCCAGGGAGCTCAATTTAAATTGTCTTTGTCATGTACCTCCCACCTCTGTGCTGGAGATATCCCTGAGGGTTTGAGCTATTGAATACTCTGCACATCTGTCCATGTACATGACACCATAACTACGAGGCAGAATATTCAAAAGGGAACCTTGCCTGGTGTAACTGGCACGAAACCATACAATTGCATTGCAAAAGTGAAGAGAAAAGCTACACAGATCATAACCTAGGCATGCACGGATGTGCATCCCATGACAACTTCTTACTTCAATTGCCACTTGTGGTAAAAAATGGCTTTTGGTAGAGAGGTTACAGCGCTGTAGTGGGCTCTCTACTAAGCTGATGGGTGAAAGCTGTCCCATCGACTTAGTTAATTCACGCCCCATGAGTGGGAGCTGTTCTAGCGCACTTATGTTAGTCTAAGTTATGTCGCTTATTCACACCCCAAGCAACATATTTTAGACCCACATACATGGTAGCGGAGATGTAGCCTGTGTCCCAAACCCCTTTTTTCTACAGACGAAGGTCCTGGGTTCAATTCCCAGGGGGTTGGACTCGATGATCTCACGAGGTCCCTTCCAGCCCTATGATATGATATATGATATGATATGATATGTGGTAGCGTAGATATAGCCTGTATCCCAGACCCCTTTTTGTATAGCCTCTCAGAATTTGTTGATCGCTGCTTATGGATTGATGCGCCAAGTGGTTACTCTGTTTGCATGGTCAACTGCTAAATAAGGACAAAGTAAGGGACGGTGACCATAAAGGAAGGGACGGAGTCTGCCTTTTTCCATCTGCATTTAGCACAGCACATGTGCTTATTTGGAGTTTAGTTTTCATCACCATCCTTTCAGTTTTCTGCACATTTGCACAAAGCTAGCCCAACTGATAAACTACTATCACCAAGCCAGTGTGTGTATGTATAAAATCTCACTTATTTAAAGCTTGTGAACAGCATTCCAATCAGATGTCACGTGGCAGAGCTTGAGTCTACAAGGTAAAGGCAGCAGAAGCAAACAGGTGAGTGAAAGATGGAGACTGCGGCCCTGAATATAGCACTGAGTACAGCTTATAATAACAAGTTACCATGGGTCACGGCGGATTCCCTCAGTGACATTTTTTTAAATCAAGACTGGATGGTTTTTTGGGTCTAGGAATTACTGTGGGGGAAAACCTCTGGCCTGTGTGTTCTCATTCGAATACTCTGTGCCCTGTTTTATGGAACCACAAGAACAGCAGGGGAAGAGACGTTTAACTCCTCCAGGACTAGATCTCATCATGGGATTCGGTAACCCCACACACTCTTACACAGACCTGCCTCTCAATCAGCCAGGATGCCTCCAAGAGATGCATGACAGCCTCAGGCAACCAGACTGCCCCAGGGCATCAAATGTTCATCTTGTCACTCACCCAGCAGGCAGATCCTTTATTGTTATTGACGTAGCAGTCGAACCTAGAGGCCTGTTGTGACAATCAGGCCTACAAATTTACCCTAATTATGCATTTTGTTGAAAGAAGTGAGGAAAAGCTCATGTCACAATAACAAATGCTGATAAAAATAGGTTCAGAAAAACCAGTCAGAGAAACGGGATTGAGCTAAACCAAAAATGCTGGGGAGACAGAATTCAAAGACTTAAAATTACGCGTGTTAAAAAGAAATGATGGAGAACTGAAAGTTAACAGATCAAAATCTGTGTGTCAGCTATAAGGCTTAATTAGTAAATGAAATAATGAGGGGCTGTATTCCCCCCTTTTTTCATTCCGACAAGGAAGAGATTTGTATGGAAGAAGAACAACAAAAAGGAAAACCACTCCTGGAAAACAAACAGCTAAAGGGAACGGAAACAAGAAATCTCATTCAAATGAAAGCTTTACTTTGAATTTCCAACATTTTCCTTCCTTTTCTAGATCTTTAATCAAAGGTTGAAAAGATTATTAATGGTGTGTTTGCTGAGGCACTAAGCAGACTGACGTCGCTGTATACCACACCTCAGACCTTGATTAACGCTGGCTTAATGTTAAACAGTGACTGGGTTACGTTAGCAGCGTTAGCCGATACAGTGCATCTGACTGAATGGAACATGCCCCATCTGAGGGCAGTGCTAGGTGCTGTACATGCATTGAGCCTAGTGGTCCCCAAGTGGATAGACACACGCACAGAAGAAATTACTATCCCCATTTCACAGATGTGGACAGAGGCTGAGAGAGAGATTAACGTATTTAACTCCCACTGAAATCAATGGAATCTAAATCCCTTTGATGATAGGCCTACATGACTGGTGCAAGATTGCACAAGGAGCACACGGCAAAGCTGAGAGCATGAATGCACCTTTCAGAGGCTCGTGCCTGCTGCGACCATAAGGCCACCTCTCCTCTCTGGTTCCCACTCTACTCTTCCCGGGAGCAATCGTCCTTGCATTGTCAGCAGGGCTGGTTACAGGGAGCAAAGGGGCCACTTACTGCAGCTCTGGGCTTCCTCTCTAGGCAGACCAAGTCAGAGCAGAAGCTTGTGGCAGGGAATTAAAAGGTAATCAGGGTTTCTGCTCCTCTTGAAGGTTTGAGGTTCAGGGGTCAGACCACTCTTTTGTATCTTGTCTCATAGCCCCGGTAGGTTCCAAATCAGTGGGGAGTCCCTGGATCTTTACTGCGTGCTTTACTTTCCTGGAGGTGTCTGGCCCTATGAAGGTTCACCGGGCTCTCCCTTCTAGCCTGAATTACTCCAGGTCTGTCCTGCTCGCCCAAAACAAAAAACATTCCAAGTCCCGTTCACAAGCTGGTGTTTGGTGCATACAGGGTTTTAAATCTGTGCTAATATCTCTCAGCGTTAGCATCAGGAGAAAGGGCCACCATGCTCAGCCCCTTCTGTTTAATCTCAAGGTACTCAGAGTGACTGTTACACCACACAGCCGCCTGACCCTGCCCTGTCAGATCACCCCACACGTCCCGCAGTGTCCGGGCACCAGGAGAGTGAGCAGCAAGACACAGCTACTGAGTCAATGGTGAGGGTGGTTCCATAGGACGGCTCTTTTTGCCCCGGAGGCAACATTGAACCAACGACCACTGAAAATCCTGTCCTTGGGGACTGATGTAAAAAATGCTCTTGGATGTGTTGGTTTTGTGACTCACCCAAGGCCATGCAAAGAACTCAGTGGCACGGACAGGAATACAATCCGGGAAGCTTGCATCTCAGGTCCGCTGCTCCAACCACTAGACAATACTACCTCTACAAAGGGACCTGTCCTTTGGAGGCTGGAAAGGTCAGGCCAGCGCTAGGTCTGAAGGACGCTGAGGTGCCAAGTTAGTCAGTGGGGAAGGGCTGCCAATGTTGCAAAATGATAGGGTAGGGAGTTAGCCCAGAATCATAGAAACATTGGGCTGGAAGTAATCTTGAGAAGTCATCACATCCTGCCCTCTGTGCTGAGGCAGGGCCACCTAAAACTAGATCAGCCCTGACAGGTCTTTGTCCAGCCGGTTCTTAAAAGCCGCCACGGGCAGAGATTCCACAACCTCCCTCGGAAACCTGTTCCAGAGCTTAGCTCGCCTTCGAGTAAGATAGATTTTCCTAATATCTAAATTAAATCTCTCTTGCTGCAGCAGCAGCCCATTACTTCTTGTTCCATGTTCGGGGGACGTGGCGAACAATTGATCACTGCCCTCAGTGTAACAGCCCCGAACAGATTTGAAGGCTGTTATCAGATCTCTCTCTCGGTCGTCTTTCTCAAGACTAAACATGTCCAGTTTTTTAACCTTTCTTCAGGTCAGGTTTTCTAAAGCTCTCATCATTTTTATTGCTCTCCTCTGCACTCTCTCCGGTTTCTCCCCTTCTTTCCGAAAGTGTGACACGAATTGGAGACAGTAGTCGGCAGACAGGCCTTTCCAGTGCTGAGTAGAGCCCGACAATTACCTCCCATGTCTTACATACAACACGCCTGTTAACACCACCCTAGGGTGATATTAACCTGTCACGGCTGTATCCCACGGTTGGCTCACGTTCAATTTGAAATGAACGCTAACTCCTGGATCCTTTCCAGCATTGACACTGCCTCGCTAGCTCATCCCCTTTTGGTAGCTCTCCGTTTCATTTTTCCTTCCTGAGTGAAGCACTTTGCAGCTGTTTTTATTGAATTTTCTCCCACGGATTTCAGACCTGTCCTCCAACTGGTCAAGGCAGGGCCCTCTCTAGGGGTGGGCAGGACCCAGGGTGAATCAGCCTGCGTGAGGCCCCCCAGACCCTGATCCTGGCCTCACACAAGCTCCCCACCCTGTGCCAACTCCCACAACCCCAATCCCAGTCTCATGCCCCCCCAGCCCTCATCCTGACCTCAAACCCCACCACCCTGTGCTCCCCTGACCCTTTTCCTGGCCTTGCACTGCCCTCCTCCAGCCCCAATCCTGATCTCACACACTGCCCCCCTGCTCTGCAACCCCTCCGGCCCCAAGCTTTCCTCCCGCCACCCGATCCCAGACTCAAACTTCCCTCCCGGCCTCGCACTGCATCCCCGCTGTGCATTCCCCCTCCCCGCCTGATCCTGGGCTCACAATCCCCCCTGCCAGACCCAATCCTGGCTTCCTCTCTCCCCATCCTGTGCCACCCCCAACCCCAATCCCAGCCTTGCATCACCTCTCCGGTCCTGTGCTACCCCCCAACCCCAATCCTGACCTCTCGCTGCCTCCTGCCTGATCTGGCCTCGCACTGCCACCCATATGATGTGTGGAACAAGTTCAGCTGCATGGCAGGTGGCAGCATGGGGCCCACCAAACTGTGGGGTCTGGGGAGGTCATCCCAGCTGCCCCCCAACAATGGCCCTGGGTCAAGGTCCTTTTGAATTTCAAGCTGGTCCTTCAAAGTGCTGGCAACCCCTCCCTGCTCCACGTCAGGCACAAATTTTATAAGCAGCCTCTGCACTCCCTTATCCACGTCACCAACGAAAATACTGACCAGTCCCAGACCCAGGACTGATCCCTACGGGACCCCAGCAGTCACACCCTCCTGTTTGACAGTGAGTCATCGATAACAAGTCACAAAGTGTGGCCTTTCTGAGCAGCCACCTAGCCTACATTTCCGTGGTTTGCCGATGAGAACATCTTGAGGAATTGTGCCAAAAAGCTTTATTGAAATCAAGACGATCCCAGGATAACGCACAAGTAGATTTCAGCAGCCTGAGAGGGAGGCGAAGGCAGCAACGGCGGTGTAATAAGTTAGGTAACAGCGGAGTTAGAAAAGCATGGCTGAAAAGTCACACTGTGTCGCGAAGGACAGCGCACTGATTAGCTCAGGGACATGGAAGGAGCAAGGTGCAGGAGCACATGGTCCTTTAAATCACCTTTGTTTTAATCCTGAGTTACAGCCCAGCTTTTCCCCTGACGCCTCCCTCAGCTCTGCGATGTGTGGTCCTTCACCATGGGAATTCATGGGCACTAGGCAGCTCAAAGAAAAGAGAGTCAGCGATGGAGAGAAGGCTGCTGGTTTGAAGCCGGCTAGGCCCGCAATAAGTCCCTTATCCTCTCCTGGCAGGATGACAGTCCCAGTGAAATGAGTTTAGTGATTCTCAGCCAAGTTCCTACTGGACACAGGCTTAGTAGTAATCAGTATGGGCACATCTACACACACAGGTTTATTTTGAAATCGGTCCTTTCGAAAGGACCGATTTCGAAATAAAACCCTTATTTCGAAAGGGCTACTTTTCAAATAAGGGAAACTGCGGGATTGAAACGACCGTTAGTTCGAAACGGATGTTTTGAAATAACGCCAATGGGTCCTCTGTTTCGAACCGTTGTTTCGAAACAACGGGTCTAAAGGCGTTATTTCGAAACATCCGTTTTGAAATAACAGTCATTTCAAGGGGGGGGGGTAGGTTTTACTTTTCCGAAAGGACGATCCTTATTTCGAAAGGACGAGGTCCGTCCTTTTGAAAAAAGGGAACGTCATGTAGACTGAATTTTTTTATTTCGAAATAAAAGGGCCGTGTAGACGTGCCCTATGAGATGGTAACTCTGGTAGCCTGGCCCCTTCCACCACCACCACGTGAATGCCAGCCTCCTGCGCACCATGGCCCTTTCTCTGCCTGCTCGGTCCCACCAGCCCCTGTCAGTATGTCCTCTAGCGAGACGCCAGGGACGGAGCAATGGGAAACGTCACTGAGCAAAAGAAACAAAGGGGCCTTCTGGCACTTTTAAAGACTAACACATTTATTTATCACATGAGATTTCACGGGAGAAATTCACTGAGTGACTGCTGTGGATCAGGGGTCCTGAAATTCCAGCAGGCAGAGATGTGGCGAGTTGCTGTGCATCGCAATTAAACATGAGAAGCTTTCCAGCCGGAGCCCTGGGACTTGGGCTCTTTGCAGCTCATCTGGCTAAAGCCCAAGTTAAAAACCCAAAAGGCTGCACTGGCTGGGAGATGGGTTGGATGAACTCACAGGGCTTTCGTCTCCCTCAGAGACCGTGTTTGTCTAAATACTCTTATTAATAGCTGCCCTGGAGACACAAATCCTCTCGCCGTGGAACGGCTCCATGTATGGGACTGACTTCGCTTATAATTAGAAAACCCAACTGCTGAGGCCCCCCCCCGCCTCTGTAAAAGTTGGATTTGTGTCAATGCCCCCCTGCCTTTGGGCCATCATTTCTTGACTAAGATAAGCTCTCCAGGCAGACTCATCTCCACGCTGCACCCAGCCAGTGGGAATCTGTACAGCACCTGGCTGGGGCATCTGGCTGCTCCCATGATAGAAATGTTAAATGAGAAATGGAACAGGGTCAGACATGGTGCATTTTCCGGGCAAGCTTCCCACCATCGCCCAGCCGAGAGGTCCTTTAAAGAATTCCCCCCATGCGACTGAGAAACCTGTGTTCATTACCCACTTTAAACAATTTCAGCTTCACTCCTGTTACGGGAAGAAACTCTCTTCAGTGGGATTTGCCCACAGTCACAGAGGCCAGAACTGAACACAGGTGTTCAGAGCTCCTTCAACACCACAAACAGTGACCCCACGTTTTCTGCTGCACAAGATCTCGCAAACTGAGTCCAGAAAACCTCACAGACACCCAGCCCTGGTGTAAATGCCCTCAAGGCAGCAGTGGAGTGACAGCACCTTGCCTCACTGTCTTTCCATTTCTCATGCAAGTCAAGGATGCAGAATGTTTCTCTCCAGCATCAGCATGCAGGGAAGTCACCCCTGCTCCTCTGAGCCAGTGTTTAATACCAGTAGGAAGATCAGCACCGATTATGTCAGAATTATTAAATACCAGACCATGTAGCTGCGTCAGTCTGCGGCTCTCTGTTTAAAAGGCCGTAACAACCTTGCCAAATCACCATTCATTAGGAGCTGAACTGTTATTACTGAGAGGTAAAGAACCCCCGGCTGTAACTAGTTCAGAAAAATCTGAGGAAGGGAAATCTAGATGATTGGAGAGCAACAGTCGTGACCCCAGCTCCACCTCTGCCTCCTCCCCACAGGTTCTTTCAAACATGGTACTACTCAGCCAAGCACAGCTGCTGCGTTCCACACCAGCGGTGGCTGCATCATAACGCTGGACACATGATCCTTATGTAGGCCAAATGTGACTATTGCCCGCAGGAAAGGAGTGTAACCTGTGAAGAAGCAGCACAGAGTAATGTAGCCCATAGATTGTTCTTTCGTGACAGTGTGACTGTGCAGCCACCTCTGGGGTGGGGACCACAGGCTCAGTTTCCTTTGGAGTGGGGTGGGGGGGGGCTCAATCATGCTGATAATGGGAAGGCAGCTTCCGTTTCAATAGCTCTGGAGAGAGGAGGCGTCTCCCCACATCCATTAGTAACGAGACTGAAAGCAGCGGGGCAGACCTTGTGTCCAGGACAGTGTGTTCCTGGAAGGCGTCCCCTGGAACAGAGCTCTCCTTCCTGTCGCCGTTTGCCTGAGATGAAGCTCAAGCGACTCGCTGTGTCTGAGCGCTCTTCCTAGACATTTGCTCTTGGCTTCAGGTCTTGCCAAATGTCAACTGGCTTCCAGGCTGGAGTGAGCACCGGGCAGCCAGTGGTGTAATTCTAAGCCACTTAGCGCAGGAGCTGGAAACCCTTGACAGACTAATAGCTCGGAAGGCTGCTGAAATGCAGCCACCTCTGGGGCTGAGCGCAGCAGCTGCTGAACAGCACACCACCACCATTTAGGAAAGGAGAGAAGAATATGGCAATGGATTCAGGACTTTGGCCTACCAAGCCTTCAGCAAGGGCACAGCATGGCCCTTCCATGTAATACTCTTGGAAGATCATCTGGGAGGAGTAATTCCTTCTGCACCCCAGCAGCGGTCACCTAACACCTAGAAAGCTGAGAATTGACTAGGATGAGCTGAGCGGATATATCTGCTATTCTAATAATCCAGAAACCCTGGTAAATCCATCTTGCAATAACGGGGCTGGCTGGATTCAGATAGATGCAACACAATGGGGGCCCCCGGCATCTTCAACCATGAGAGGGCTTCTACGTTCCACTTCACCCGAGACCTCGCACGGCTTCCTGCAACACCTCCCAAGCAGGAACAGAACAGGAAACCACGCCAGACTCCTGGGGAGCCAGGCGGCCAAAGATCCACCAGCAGGTTTTCCGTGAGCCCTGCCCAATCCCCTCCTTTAAACTGCCATGAGGTTTCACCTCTTTTGAGGCTACGGCATCACTGGTGGGATTTAAATACATTCTCCGCTGCTGATTGGTCAGGTGCCTTGTCTTTTTCTTTATCATTTTTTCATTGGCTGAGGATAGAGACTTGCCTACCTCCTCTTCTAGTCCTGCAGCTGTTTCCTGCCTCTGCCCAGCCAGGGGCAGATTTAGAGACTCAGCTTCCAGCCTCCACAAGCAGCCTCCCCTTTCTGCCCACTAATGACCTCTTCCACCGGCCCCTCAGAATAACTTGTCCTTCCCCAGCTGGCAACCTGACACGTTCCTCCCGACAAACAAGCCAGTCCTTGGCCAGCTAATGTCCACCTCGCTCCCCATCCAACTGGCTGACGCTCTGCCCCTGTGCATCACTGTCCTCAGGGCATTGAATCAGAACTGCTCAGCTGTGCATCACGGGCCTTATTCTGCCAAGGGGGCTTGGCTTAGCTCCCAGGGGAGAGACCTGGTCTTCTAAACTGGACAGCGCTGAGTTCCAGCTCCCCAGCACCGGAGACGACAGCACATCGTGGAGGGAATTGTCGCCATCGCACAACCTGATTGGCTTCGAGGTCAGACCACAGAAGGTGCGGCAATAAGGACAGAAATGGTCTTTGGTTTGGGCCCACCTCGCTGCTTGGAGTTTTGTTCTAAAAAGGATGGTTGGGTAGGATCAGGTTCCCTTTGTCCACCCATGTAGCTCAGGTGAGAGAGTTGTTGGATAACGGGCCTTACAACTAACCCATTGTAAGGCTGATGCTGCTCTTACAAAAGGTCTCCATGCCTTCACACAGATGGGGAAACTGAGGCACAGAGAAGGGACTGGACTTGGCCACGGTGTGATAGAGTTTCTCAGGAATCACGTCCAGGTCGCTTCTGCTCGCCACTGATCAGGACTCTGCCATGGTGGAGTCTGCCACAGGAATGCAGCCAGGTCCCAAATCCAACTCTAGAAAGTTTAAATCCTGCTCTGTCTGGCATTCCCCCTGCCAACGCCCCCTCCCCTGGGGAAGCCTGATCTTTTCTAAAGTTGTTCCTGTAATAATCACACATCTGGGTCCCATCACAAGAATACATGAATGGAAAAGCAAGGGAAACTGAGGCACAGCACATACCACCCAGAGAAAATCCCAGGAACCTTCCCACTTTGTCACACAAGGTTACCCTGGACTAGGACCCATGGAGTCTCCCACACCTGCCTCTGCTCTTTCCCTGGACAGGGCCAGAGAGTGAGAATTTTTGGGGCGCAGGGACAGATAGAAAGGTGGGAAACATCTGAGGCAAAAAAATCTAGCTGCATTTGCCTTTATTACAAATAACAATTAGCAGACCGTTGCTGTGGTTGCTCCTAGTTCTGGTTGCTACGTTCCCCATCTGCTTCGAGACAGGCGCGGAGAATATTTCCAGAGCTCTCTTTTAATAGATTGCCACCTGGCAATGGCTAAAGCCAGCCAGATCGCATGGCAGCTGGGAGTGGCTTCCCTGCCTTTCTCCTCTCTACTCTGCTTGGCTGTTTGAGAGTGATAAAAGCTGGTTAATTTTGCTCCTCGACTTTTTTAAGGGATGGGACAGGGTCACATTCCAGCTCAATACATTTCTTTCTCTCTGCCCTGCAGGGAGTTCATATCATTTTGATAGTTCTTCTGAGCCTTTTTTCTTTTTAAGGTTTTACTCTTTCCCCCGTTCCTCCCTTTGGTTTCGATCTCATCTTGTGTCTGGCACCGTTATCTCTCCTGGCAGAAAGGCACTTGCTGTTTTCAGGGAACTCTCCAACGTGTCAGAGACAGGAAAGGACCCGTGAGTCACTGCTCACGTTTCTTTGGCTGACTTGGAACAAGTCAGGGTGGTGTGGTCTGCTGGACAAGATGGCCCGCTGGACAGACAACAGCTAAAGGGAAGACGGTCTCATGGCTATGATGATGGTCTCTGGGCTACTCCCATCTCTGCCACAGCCTTGCTCCGTGAACCTGGGCATGTCCCCAGGGGTCTGAATTGGATGACGATTTCTCACACCAGATAGCTAGCCTTGGTTAATCTGGGCCGCAGCTAAAATGGAGGCAAGAATCCTCTCCTTGTCTGCTTAGCCTAGAAGTTCTTCAGGGCATGGTCTGTGCAAAAACTACATGTGCAGCACCTGACACAATGGGGCCCTGGAGCTGCTAGAAGGTCCCATAATAGATTTCTCCCAAGAACGGGCTGAAGAAAACTAACCACAATTGCATTGATTCCCAGTTCAGCCGAGCAGCAAGAGTTTGGATGGGGGAGAGAAAGTGAAAGAAGAACTAGAGTGAAAGAGGGAAGCAAGAGAGAAAACTGATGGGGAAAGACAGTAAACGCTTGGTGGGGATAAAGAGAGAAGAAGGAACAAGAGCTAGGAAGAAAGAAAAAGGAGGGAGGGGTAGAAAGAAAGGACACCTCTGGGTCTAACCCTGCCTCAGTTTACAGACCCGTAAGACTTCAGCAGAAGCCCATGCGGCTCACAGTCAGGAAAGAAGCTGTGCTGCTCCAGACAATATCCATATTGTTTAAAGTAGGGATGCTAAATCTAATCAGATGCAATCTGGCCATGGTGGGCTGGAATCTCCACTGACAGCTGACAAATAGAGGCCGCTCGTGTGATGGCAGCCAGAGAGCTAATAGGCCTCCCTCTTGGGAGAAGCAGTTTTCAGCGAGGAACAGCAAAACTGCCTTCTGCAGGGAGGCAGGGAACGGTCTCCTGAATCCTCTTTGCTGTAAAACACCATCCGAGGCCTCTCCAAAGCAGCTTGTTTTGGTGAGCACCTGGTGAGCAGGCTGGGCAGAAGCGCTGGCAATGGCTTTTCCTGCCGGGATCATGTGTGGCAACAGGGAATAGCTGGAGCTGATGGGTTTTATTTTCCAGCAACTGAGTCCATGGCGGAAGCAGAGAAAAATTTAGCTCAGGGGGCTGCTGTGGGGTCCAGGACCCTTTCCCCCACTTATCCCAGGGGCTGGGAGCGAGTGGTATTTGTCAGTGCTCAGCAGCCATTTGAAGAAGTGAGTTGGGGGTGGTCTCAGCCTGGTGGGACAGGGCATCTGAAGCAGACATCACGAGCCACAAGGAGGGGCTCTGAGGCTAGTGACAAGGGGCTAAATCAGAGGGTAAGAAGACAAATGCTAAGCTTGAACTGCCCAGTCAGGAGCAGTTTCAGCCTAGAGGCCATGGGCTGTGTGGACCAGAGTGAACTCTCATCATAGTCTACAGTTGGCTTTTCTGCAGCCAGGCTGAGTGAACAGGCTGGTTGAATACATGAGGCCACTGGTATTGTGGCTACCATTCGTTTAACCCGGATGCCTCTTCTCCAGCTAGCCTCCCTCATCACGGACTCCTCCACAATTCTTGCATCTGCCTGCCCTGCTGACATCCCAGGTGCTGCCAAAGGGCGTCATTAAAATGGCCCCACTCCTCAAGGTCTCTGCTTTGGTCCTGTCCAGAGCTGGGTACATTTCAGTAGTGTTGCTTGCATGTAATTAGGAGGGTGGTAAAGCCCCGGAATGGGTTACCTAGGGAGGAATCTCCATTTGTAGAGGTTTTCAGGTGTGGCTTGACAAAGCCCTGGCTGGGATGGTTTAGTCCAGGGGTCTCAAACTCAAATGATCACAAGGGCTGCATAAATCATAGGGTTGGAAGGGACCTCATAGATCATCTAGTCCAACCCCCTGCCAGAGGCAGGACCACTCCCACTAAACCATCCCAGTCATGGTTTTGTCCTGCCGGGCCTTAAACACCTCCAAAGATGGAGACTCCACCACCTCCCTCGGCAGCTCCTTCCAAGGCTTCACCACTCGCCTAGTAAAAAAGTTTTTTCTAATATCCAGCCTCGACCTCCCTAACTGCAACTTGAGACCATTGCTCCTCGTTCTGTCCTCCGTTACTACCGAGAACAGTCAAGCTCCATCTTCCTTAGAGCATCCCTTCAAGTAGTTGAAGGTTGCTATCAAATCCCCCCTCAATCTTCTCTTCTGCAGACTAAATAAGCCTAATGCTTTCAGTCTTTCCTCATAGGGCTTGTGCTCCAGCCCTTTAATCATTTTGGTTGCCCTCCTCTGAACTCCCTCTAGCATGTCCCTGTCCTTTTTGTAGTGAGGAGCCCAAAACTGAACACAGTATTCTAGATGTGGCCTCACCAGTGCAGAATAGAGGGGAATGATCACATCCCTTGATCTGCTGGTAATATTTCTTTTGATGCAGCTCAGTATGTCATTGGCCTTTTTGGCAGCAAGAGCACACTGCTGACTCATATCTAGCTTCCCATCCACCATGACCCCCAGGTCCTTTTCTACACTGCTGCTACTTAGCTGAATGTTTCCCAGCCTGTAGCAGTGCATGGGGTTTTTTCATCCCACGTGCAGGATTTTACACTTGTCCTTACTGAACCTCATAAGATTTCTACTGGCCCACTGTATGGAGGGCCGAAACAATGAAATCTTTTCATACAACAATATTGCAAATATCGTTAACAACCGTGTTGTTGAGGGCCGCAAGAAATAGCTTTAGGGGCCTCACGTGGCCCGTGTGCTTGAGACCCCTGGTTAGTCAGGGTTGGCCCTGCTTTGAGCAAGGCTGGAGTAGATACCTCCTGAGGTCCCTTCCAGCCCTCATCTTCTGTGATTCTATGATTCTATTTGGGAAACGCTTCATAGACCTGCCCAAAGATGACTGCGCAGGGGTGCGAGAGAAGGATCAAGAATACTGAAGGGGAACGTATCCTCCCCTGTGGTATGAGGGCATATCCAGCAACATCATAAAGCAGCCCATTTAAAACTGATTAAAGGAAATCCTTCCACCGCCCCCTACAGTCCATTGTTAATCTGTGGAACTCACTGTCACATGATATGATGGAAGCCAAGAGCTCTGTGAGAATGTAGATGATTGTTCAGATGATGGGAAAATCTACAGTGTCATTCAAGCAGTTAAGGAAAGCAAAATAAACCCTCCCACTTTAGGGTGCAAGGCAAACAGTGACTGCCTAGGATTACAGCAGGTTATCACATTACAGGGGCAGCTGTTTTTAGTTGATGAGCATATCCCCAGCTAAGCACGTTCTACCTCTGACCAAGGATCACAGTCCTTATTTACAGTCACTACTTGCACGATCCTCACCTACACAAAAGGCTGGGCTTTTCAAAGGATCCAAACTGAACTTTTTGAATTTCAGGGCCATTTGGGTGCCTTGCTCCTTTGAAAATCCCAGTTGATGTGACTTCCAGCCATTACAGGATATAGGTTTCTTCCATCCCCTCCTAAAAACTGGTGTGTTGCCAGTGCTGAGATCCTTGTGTATTCCACCCCGGAGGTGGCTGCATTTCAAGTGTGGCTGAAAGGATCTTTGTACGCCTGCAAGGCCCCTGGGAACAAGAGGCGGCAGAGAATTTTAGAGGCCAAAATGTCATTACTTTGTTCCCAACGCAACAACAAAAGGCCCAGAACATGTAACAATGTTCCACCGTTAGTTTTTTTTGTGGTGTGCGCACTTGGTAGGGGGTTTAATTGCGATGATTACAAGACGCAGATAGTGGAAATTACAGGAATATGAGAAATTGTTCATTCACAGCAGTCGCTTTTTCAGGAGTATTTGGAGAGGCAGGCGGAATTAACTCTTCCTCCCCAACCTGTATTTGAGAAACTCAAGCAATGGCAGTGCCAGATACTAGGTAGGGACCCCACTTCCCAGATCCTCTCTGCCCTGAAGAGCCTGCAGCTGTCAATCTGATCTGCTTCCTCTCCCAGGTGAGCAGGACAAAAAGAGAAGGCCGTCCAACATAGAGAGATTTCCCCCACTCCAGCTGTGAGGAGGGAGGAGCCCTTAGCCCGGCAACTTCAGCTTCTTCTTTCGCTTTACAAATCATAAAGAAGTGATCAAAACGGAATCTAAGGAGCAACTAGAAAAGGATGCAAAAACTAACTGCAAAATTTTGCTTAAGTGGCGCAGAAGAAGACACCTACCAGATAATGAGTTGGGCTGCTGGATGATGCCGGGGCATTGCAATGAGGCAAAATGATTTTTTCCCATCTGTCTAGGTTGTGAGTGCAATATCCCTACACCTGAGTCATTCTTTTTAGGTAACAAATCTGAGGAACTGTTGCAGAGTCAACAGAAGCGATTTTTGGAATAAATCGGTAAATTAAACAGCATTTCAATCTTCGTGATCACTCCATTAATGATTTGCTAATTGCTGTGCTCAGACAGATGAATACCAGATCAAGGCTTCAAAGAGAAGCCGTGGAGATCAAACTTATTTGCAGATTTAATTGCATTGCTTCAGGGCTTAACAGGGACTTATGATTTTTCTGTCATTACAACAGGTGATTTGACCTCATCTTCCTCTATATACTGTTCCCCAGTGTTTGAATCTTAACAACTACTTTGATTTGCTTTTACATTGTGACCTGATCCCATGACTTACACCCTGCATTTATTTCCTCCCATTCTATAAGTTTCCCCATCTTCAAAGCATCTGATGATGTGGGATTTTCTTCCACAAAAGCTCATGCTATAAATCCACCTGTTAGTCTTTTAGACTATGTCTACACACACAGTTTTATTTCGAAATAAGTCCTTTCGAAATGACTTATTTCAAAATAAAACCCTTATTTCGAAAGGGCTCATTTCGAAATAAGGAAAACCCTGCAATCGAAATGGCCGTTATTTCGAAAGGGATATTCCGAAATAACACTAATTGGCCCATTGTTTCGAAAAGTTGTTTCGAAACAACAGGTCTACACGGTGTTGTTTCAAAAGAACAGGTCTAAACAGTGTTATTTCGAAATATCCCTTCCGAAATAATGGCCATTTCGAAAACATTGAGGTTTTACTGTTTCGGAATGACGATTCTTATTTCGAAAGGATGGGATCCGTCCTTTTGAAATAAGAAAATGTTGTGTAGACCTAATTTATTTTATTTCGAAATAACAGTGCCATGTAGACATAGCCTTAGTGCCACAGGACTCCTTGTTTGTTTTGCTGTAACACTGACAGGTAACTTACTGCTTAAATCAGCCTCTGTACTGGATGACTGGAGGATAGTTAATGTGATACTGGTTTTTTTTAAAAAGGTTCCAGAGGCGATCTTGGCAACTACAGGCTGGTAACCCTCATTTCAGTGCCAGAAACTATAGTAAAGAAGTGAATTATCAAACACATAGATAAATGCAAGGGGAAGGGAAAGAATCAACAGGACTTGGCAGAGGAAAATCATGCTTCACCCGTCTACTAGAATTCTTTGCAGCTGTCAACAAGCATGTGGGGTAAGGATGACCCAGAGGAGGTAATGAGTTTGGATTTCCAGGCAGCCTTTGACAAGGTCCCATACCAAAGGCTCATAAGGCAATTTATCAAGCTTTGCCTAAATGGGAAAGTTCTCTTATCACTAAAAGATAGGAAACAATGGGGTAGGACTAAATGCCCAGTTTTCACAATGGATAGAGGTAAATAGCAGTGCCCCCCAACAGTGGCATACTGAGGGGGAAAGTAGGGAAGGCCTCCCAGGCACTGACCTGCAGGAGACATTGGGACAGACCTCCCCAGGCTGCACCATTTGAGCTGGTGCTAAGCTGTGGGCCACAAGCGGTGGGAAAGTGCAGAGCATCAGGCTGCCTCTTTGTGTTGGATCAGGGGGTCAGGAGGCTGAGGGGCAGTTGCTCCCACTCGTACACCCCCACGCACACTGTGAAGGGGTCAGACTTGCTCCCCACACAAGGCCGGCGGTGAGACAGCCTGTCTGAGTAGGTTTCCAAAGGGATAGCCGTGTTAGTCTAGTCCAGTAAAAAAAACAACAAGCAGTTGTGTGGCACTTTAAGACTAACAGATTTATTTTTTGCATGAGCTTTCATGGGAGAAGATCCCACTTCCTCAGATGCTTCGAAGAGGAAGTGGGATCTTCTCCCATGAAAGCTCATGCAAAAAATAAATCTGTTAGTCTTAAAGTGCCACACAACTGCTTGTTGTTTTTTTGTCTGAGTAGGGCAGGGCTGGACTGGGAGAGGCAGGCACTGTTCAGGGGGTAAATGTGGCGGGGTGGGGGAAACGCATGACCTGGAAATTGGGGTAAACAGTGAGCCAGCAAAGGCTGCAGATGTCAGTTAAGTGCAAAGTTGACTGCAAAGAGTTACAAAGGGATCTCACAAACCTGAGTGATTGAGCAACAAAATAGCAGATAAAATTCATTGTTGGTAAGTGCAAAATGATGCACATTGGAGAACATAATTACACCTATACATGCGAAAAGACTGGTCTGAATCAGCAGACACCGCTCTAGAAATTGCTGAGAGAGTCAGCATTGATGGCTCGTCTGCTCAGTATGCAGCAGCAGTCAAAAAAGCTACCCAAATGTTGGGAACTATCAGGAAAGAGATGGATAATAAGACAGAAAATACCATAATCATCATAGGATCATAGAAGAAGAGGGTTGGAAGGACTCTTGGGAGGTATCTAGTCCCACCCCCTCCTCAAAGCAGGACCAACCCTAACTAAATCATCCCAGCCAGGACTTTGTCAAGCCAGCCCTTAGAAACCTCTTAGGATGGAGATTCCACCACCTCCCTATGGACCTCTCCAGTGCTTCACCACCCTCCTAGGGAAAAAGTTTTTCCTAATATCCAACCTTGACCTCCCTCATTGCAACTTGAGACTGTTGCTCCTAGTTCTGTTGTCTGCCACCACTGAGAACAGCCCAGCTCCATCCTCCCTGGAGACCCCCTTCAGATAGTTGAAGGCTGCTACTAAATCTCCCCTTAGTTTTCTTTTCTGCAGACTAAACAAGCCCAGTTCCCTCAGCCTCTCCTCAGATATTGTGTGCACCAGCCTCCCCATCATTTTCATTGTCCCCCCCCACCAGACTCTCCAATTTATTCACATCCTTCCTATAGCGGGGGGGCCAAAACTGGACACGATACTCCAGATGTGGCCTGGCCAGTGAGAATAGAGGGGAACAATCACATCCCTACATCTTCTTGCCATGCTCCTACTAATGCAGCCCAATATGTTGTTAGCCTTCTTGGAAATAAAGATACACAGTGACTCTTATTCAGCTTCTTATCCACTGTAATCCCCAGGGCCTTTTCTGCAGAATGACCATTATATAAATAAATGATAATAAATAACGAATGCCACTATATAAATCCACAGAACACCCACACTTTGAACATTGTGGGCAATTCTGGTTGCCCCATCTTCAAACAGAGAAGGGCAATGACAATGATTAAGGGTATGTGGAACAGCTTCCATGTGTAGAGAGAATAACAGGAGCGAGGTTGTTCAGCTTAGTAAAGAAGTGACCACTCTGAGGGATAAGACAGAGGTCTCTAAAATCATGACAGGTGTGGAGAAAGTGAATCGAGATGTGTTATTTACAGTACACCTCCACAAAATACAAGAACCAGGGATCACCTGCTGATATTCCTAGGCAGCAGGTTTAAAACAAGCAGAAAGAAGGCAACAGTTAGCCTGGGGAGCTTATTACCAGGGGATGCTGTGAAGGCCAAAAGTATAACAGGGTCCACAGAAGAACTAGGTAAGTTCATGGAGTTTGGATCCTTCAGTGGAAACCTGACTGTGCTACATCTGAGGCCAGGTCCGTAAACCATTGAGATCAATGGAAAGACTCCCATGGATTCACCAGCCTGAGTGCCAGAGAGTCCAGCAGCCCCGTCCCCAGTGAAATCAAGGGCAGATTTATTATCAAATTCCACCAGACCAGGCTCACAGTCAATTTTAGGAGCCTGTTGAGCGATCGTAAACCCCTTGGGGCAGTAGCAATTGGAAGAGGTTTGTGCCAGAGAGGGTTCAAGCATGTTACCTTCTTCCTACCTGAAAACCCCTGCAGTAATACTTGAAGAACTGACTCTTTGACTCCCTTCCTGCTGTTATGTAATGTTTCTATGATGGACTTGATGCTGTGCTCCACACCAGAGGTGGCTGCATTTCAAGGATCCCTGTAGGCACTTAGCAAAGTACTCTGGGATCAGAGGTACTATTTCAGTGCAAGATGTTGATACTATTAGGTGGGGCAAAAAACCTCCAGGCATTTGCGTCTCTACTGATGACACGATGCTGCAGGAGAGTTTGGTTTAACAGTTAGAGCCACATCCTGGCACTCCAGAGATCTCTCTTCTGTCCCTAGCTTTGCCAAAGACTGACTCAGTGGCCTTGGGACTGACATGCAGCCTTTGTGTGCCCCAAGTCCCTCGCTATAAAATGAGGATAAGAACCCACCTTTGCAAAACTCTCTAAGCTCTGCAAAGATAAGGCTCCAGAGGAGTAAAAATTAGCCATTAATCATACAGAGCAGCACGCTTAACATCCTCCAAACACTTTACAAATGCTAACTAATCAATCTTCTAAGCATCCCTTACAAGGCCACAGTAAGAGCTCCGTTCTGTAAACAGGGAGACTCAGCCACACGCCCCAACGTCACTGAGTGCTTCGATGGCAGAATTAGGAGTCGAACTCATACGCTGCTCTACAACAGGCCACACTCAGATCACCAGCTACTACAGGCGTTCCCCACACTTGCGACGTGCGTAGGAAGATCTGCTCGTGCATGCTAGGCAAAGAAGGGTGCTGGGAAAAATTGCTGAAAGTCCTGGTTTTAGTGGGGTCAGCGTCTGTGTAGGCCTGGCTGACACCCCTTCTGCTCAGGAAATGAGATCCCCTGTCAGCACTGAGCTGGGCGGAGGTCACGCAGCAGAGTGGGTGTGCACTGCGTTTCCTTTTGTCAATGAGAGGAGAAAGGAGGGGGAGAGAGAGAAATACACACACTGACGGAGCTCTTTTTCGATCCTGAGGCTTGGTGGAATCTCATTTTTGTTTCGCATGGTGGGGCCTGTTTGTTTAGTGTGGGGGAAGCAAATATAGTGGGCTGTCCCTGGCTCTTTTTGTTTTAAGGCAACTTGCAAGCGACAGACACAAATTTCACCCACCCCTGGAATGCAGCCAGCTCTGGGTGTTGTTTAGCAGTGCACGGCTGTGCTGTGCAACGGCTTGGGACAGACCATGAAGATGGCACCCCAGCACGACAGGTCCGCCTGCATGGGCACACGATACGTACAGTACACATGCAGTACAGGTGGGCTGAAACACATTATACTTGCACACAAATAGATGTGCCACACACAGGCATGCTACAGTACATGAATGAATAAACTCAGATCTGGACAGATGATCCATGCAACAGATATAGATGCACACTTTAGTGAAGATTTATAGCCTAATTTTTCTCTCTGGTCCTCTGTTTGCACTGAGCCCATGGCACTTCCCTGTGCATCCCCCAGATTTGCCGTTGTAAGCTTCAGATCAAAATCTTGCCTTCCAACACGATCTCCATCGGTAAACCCTTCTGAAAACTCCACTGGGCCCGTCCTGCCCCTTCAGACCTTTGTATGCTCCCAGTGCACTCAAGCACACACAAACCAAGGATCACATACACAGATGAGTCAAAAACCTGCTGCTTGGTCTGATCCAGGGGCCAAAGTGCCGGGGGGAACCAATAATCGATAAATAGCAGTGGGCGTTTGCACTGACAAGCATTAGGGAGGTTCATGCACCAGCAGCTACTGTACGTTATTTTCCTGGGCACAGCTGTCTCCATGTGTCTCTCCCAGGACAAAAGGGACAATTCCCCGACTGAGAGAGGAGCTCGACAGATTTCCCATTGGTCCATGGAGGCGAGGGAGGGTCCCTCTCTGCTCCTGCCAGTCCCAGGGGAGGGACACCTACTCCTGGCTCACACCATCTGACCTCTCTTCCAGGGCAGCCCTTGTTCTGGGTGCCAGCAAGAGCTATTGCCCCTTCCAGTCCATAGCAGACAGGATCTCTATTCTCACACTGCTTCATTGTACTGCATGGATGGCCCCCAGGCTACAGATGGAGAAACTGAGGCAAGGAGCCCATTAGGCCCCTGCTCCAACGGAGCGGCGCACTAGGCGGGAAGGGAATGCAACTCCCCTGGGTGTTTACCTCCACCTCCACACACACACACACACACACACACACAGTGGTACTGCCCCTGGATGTGCTGGTGCGACAGCTCCCAGGGGGTTTCAAAACACAGTGCTACCATCAGATGCCTTTCCCACCCCACCACTCTAGCTGGGAGGGTCACTCGGCTCCGGTCATCAATGAAGCAAGATCCTGGGACAGGAAGCCAGGTGCTCCCTGCAACAGCAGCCTAATAACCATCCCGACGGTCCCATATCCACCCCGTCTGGAGGCTAACAGACTCTGGATTCCCCCAGAACCAAGCCAAACCCTTGCCCTGGCCCAAGGTTCAAAAGAAGCCACGGACAGCGCTGATCCAGAAAAGCTCAGCTCTTTATAAGTTTTGAGTTTGAAACATGCCCCCCACTGCCCTAGATCCAACTGCCCTGGGAATTTGCCTGAGGATACGCTCTCTCCGGGATCTTGGCCGGAGGGGTCAAAGAAAGGTTCCACCTGGTGCGTGCCGGCGGGCGGTTTTGGACAACTGTTCCATGACGAGGAGCTGAGTTGATAAACATCAAGTCTTGTTGCTCTTGTGTAAGGAGATGTGAGCTGCTGAGGATGCAGGCCAGCATCCCTGCTGGTTCTGAGACAGAGGAAAAGGGACGGTTAGCAGCAGAAGCTAGATGAAAGTAGCTGCAAGAGGCTGGGCTTTGGGATTGGGCTGTGCAGACATGACCCAGGAGAAGACAGGCTTGCCCCAGAGAGCTCACGAACTAGGATGTCCACAAGCAACTGGAATAACCCCCGCCAGTCCTGAATGAGGCAGGTCTGGAAAGCTCACCACAAACTCTCCATCTGATAAGATTTCCAGAGCAGAGGATTAGGGCTTGGTCAACTGGCGAAAACATCTGGATATTCAGGTGCTGCTTCTACAGCTGCCTCAAGGTCCCCTGCCATGAGTTTGTTGGCACTCAGACACCAGGGTCTCAGGCTGCGGTGCAATGACCTACCTGGAAGAAAATCCAGGGCCATTGCTCTTTTGCATTTCTCTTCCGTTTCCCAAGATCTCCTCCCGCTTGTCCCTCCTCCACCCTATCTGGCACTTTGGACCCATTCGTAGTCAGACAAACTTTGGAACAGTCTATACTTTAGCCAAATCTTACCAAGCCAACTGGCTGATTATAAGATTGTGTCTGCATTGACAGGAGATAAGGGGCTGGACTGAGGCAAAAATAGAGCCACCAAACCATTTTTCCTAAATATACCCCCAACAAATCAGATTCCATCCCACAACCCCTGCCGTTTCCTACTTCCTTCAACTCCACAATCTATCAGACTAGTCCTAGCCAGATGACTTAAGATGCCACCTGGGCCCAGCTCTCACTCTGCCAAAGAGCAACCGACTCCAAGAGGCCATCCTTACCTTTCTAACCAGCTCAGTTCACTCAGTCCCATGCTCCTCGTGCCTTGCTCACTTCCATACGGAGGAGTTGGGACGTCCCACAGGTTGGCCTGTGAGCTGACTGCCAGATGTGTGCCGAAGTGCTGACTGTGGGCTTTGTCTGGGACAGGGTGCCGGAAGACTTTTTGTGCGTGGGCCTTTGACAGGAGGGAGAGGGGGATGAGAGGATTGGCAGGCTGTTGTAAAGGACTGAGAGATGGGAGAGCATAGTGAATGCAAGACCCCAGGCGTGCAAGCCCTGCCGGTTAAGGAGCCACTTGATCCTGTTCTGTATGTACCTAGGTGGGGAGAAGATTTTGGATAGTAGAGGGCTCCTTAATGTATCAGACTCAAGAGCCAATGGCTGGACACTGAAAGAGACAAATTCTGCAGGGTGCCAGACGTGTTTTTACCAGGTGTGAGTGGGCAATCTTGGACACAGGGACAAGGAGTCGAAGGCTAACGTGCTAGGAAGCTGGGGAAGCAGGGAACAGAAAGGGAGGTGACCTGCTCAGAAGATAGCATTAGGTTCAGCTGTACAGGGGGGCACGAAGGGGAAGCAGCAGAAATTGGCACTAGGAGAATTTTGGTCTGGAGGACAGGCATTGCGGGGTCAGACTAACCATATGCCACAAAGACAAGCGGCCTGGATGTGTGAGGAAGAAGAGGCGTGGAGGAGGCATCTCGGACATGGAGCCAAGGAAGGAAAAAGAGGGAGCTACTTTTATGCACAAGAAAGATCCAGACTTTAACTCGACTTCGAGGCGATGACACTGATTTGCACCAGCCGAGGATCTGGTCTGGAATTCATGTGATGGCTTGGGCAGAGAACAAGACGCAGAAGGAGCCAGCCACAGCGGAGGGGAGTAGCCTTGGTAAATGTTTATCATCCAGGCCTTGACCCAAGGTCAGCGGAGCCCAGCAGGGACACAATGGGCTGCAGGATGACAGCCGCACATTACGAATGGGCCATTTCCTGCGCGGAGGAATGCCGGTGGCAGCAGCCCCCTCCCTTGTTCTTTCCTCCCGTCTGAAGACGGAGCTCGGCCACAGCCCTCACGTCTTCCGCTCGTTGTGCAGAGCTGTGGCCACACGACGCAGACACGCGACTGCCTGCCAGCAAAGGTGTGATGCTGATTGACGCCGGCCACGGAGCTGAGCCACGGCTGTGACAGCAAGGGAGTTTCCAGCCGTCGATCGGGGCCAGTGGCTCCTGCTTTACACCTGGACAGACGAAAGAAATCCAGCCTCCAAATGGATTCTTTGTGCATCAAGACACAGGTGTAAACATCCCGACACCTACACGGCCTGAGCCTGGCCTTGTTTAGCCTGGAGTAAATCAGGAGAAATTCCCCTGATGCCGGGAAGTTCCACCAACATAGATCTGGAGTAAGATGAAAACCTGGCCTGGTATTGTGCCCCTGCAGTCCGCCACCTACCCTTAGTGCCAGAAACACACAGGGGTTGATTTCAGAGCAATCTGTATGCACAACCACCCTGGCCGATCACAAAGCTCTTTACACGAATGGGGCATGAATGAAGCTGAAGAGATGTTCCCCAAACAACCATGCACTGTTTGTCACCAAACCACAGGATCGGGGCTACAACTCCTGCTTTGGAACGTGCCAGACCCATCCAGGGGAAGGTGTGTGGCTTCGCCATCTCCTTGCACAGATCCTCAGGCCTCCAGCATCCTGCTTTACAACACCAGCACCATGCAGAGACCAACCACGGCAGACTCTCGATGGAGACCTGAGTGCTCTTCAGGGATTAATGCAGTAACCCCATACCCGGGCTTTGCCTGTCTCCTCACTCAGGTCCCAGGTGACGGCCCCAACTCCGTCCAAAAGCCAGCGTTTAGCTCCCACCTTGCACCTGTCCAGTCCTTTGTTCTCCAGCTGGCCTGGTTGCTCCAAAAAATGCATCTCGCTCGGGGTCTTGTCTGGTGGGCATCACTCTCCTGGTGACTGGATTTACCTCAGATGCTCTGCTGATGTGGGAACTACAAGAGACCCACACTTTGGTCTCCTCACCTGCCCTGAGAGAAAACAGTCCCTCCCCCTGCCCCTGTCCTTTCCAGGGGAAGCTGAGGCACACATGCTTCTCAAGAACATAACAGAAAATTTCCACTCTGCCATATCATTTTCTCTGTTTCTTTTACCAAAGTTAGGCTGCTTGAGCTGGACCTGGGAAGGGTGATCTCACCCAGCAGTCAAGTGAGATGGCAGCAAAATGCCCTTTGAGTGGAAAGTAGCAGCACCAGACCCTTTCTCTGCCTGCTCATACCCCTGCCTCCCCATCACTGCCGTGTCTGACCATCTCCCAGACAGATCCTCACACAGCCCTGGGGAAAGGCAGAATCATCAATGTTTTACAGATGGGGAAACTGAGGCAGAGAAAGGGGCCCAAGGTCATCCAGAGCAGCCACTAGCTCCAGATCTCCTCTGTCCCAGGCCAGCACCTCAGCCACAAGACTGTCCTTCCTACTCAGAGCACTCCAGACAGACGAAGCATTGCAGCTTTGTCATCTTCCAAGCTGCTCTGCCCCTTGTGAGGCCAGGGAGCAGGAGGAAGTGCAGGGAGGGCAGGCAGCGGGATGGGGAGGAAGAGTGCGAATCCCCTGTCAGATGGAGGCCGGGAGCTTTCAGCAACTGCCAGCCCACGCGGCATCAGCGCTCGATGGAGAGATTGCACAGCAGGCTGCACTGCGCTGACCCTTCACAGAGCTGCCAGCAGAGAGGGCCAGGGCGGCTGCACTGCTCCAAAGCTGGCTGCTGTTAGGAGCTGGGGACGAGAGACCCTTGGGGGTGACCATAACCCCCCTTTTTGACACTGCTCCCCAGGCATCTCAATTCTCGCCTCAGGCCTAGGGGACAACCCATGGAAAGAGCCTCCCACCCCACTGCTTTGGCTAATGCACCCTGGAGCACAAAGAAATTCTGGCTGAACATTGCCCAGCAGATGCCACAGTGCCAAATCTTCCATCAGGGGCCGTTCAGTAATGGAGTCACTCCGGATTGGCACCCAGGTAAGGGACAGGAGACCCCAGCCCAGTGAGTCATTCTGTCCTCAGAAACGAGGGACGCCACTGTCTCTCCACCGGCTGCAGTTGGAGGACCAGTCTGCCAATCTGCTCCTCGGCTTAGTAAAAAAACAAGCATTCCTTTCTGTAAGTTCACCCATCTTCGAAGCATCTGAGGAAGTGGGATCTTCTCCCACGAAAGCTCATGCAAAAAATAAATCTGTTAGTCTTAAAGTGCCACACAACTCCTTGTTGTTTTTTTACTGGACTAGACTAACACGGCTATCCCTTTTGAAATCCTCTGCTTAGGTCACTGGTAGATTTGGCTCACAGGGTCCCCCCAGGGCTGTATTCACACTGCCTGGGCCTGAATGCACCCATTGTGCATGATTGGGATGGGTTTCGCAGGTTTATGTTATCAGCTATGTGGAAAATGTCTCATCTCAACCAAAAAAATCCAGCCTGGAGGAATTTCCCAGGTGGCTGGAGCTGAGACTGCACCTTGCAGGGTGAGCTCACCGGCTGCGATGGCTGTAAGCCATGGGAAGTGAAGCATGCCAGAACTGACCTATGGGCAGGCCCCCAATCTTAAGCAAATGTGCACCAGCAACTACTCAACAAAAACACTAAGCCAGGTACCTATCCCATCAACAAACCCTGCTGCAAACTCTGCCCGTATTACATCTACACAAGTGACACCATCATAGGTACTAACCAAGCCAGCCACTCCATCAGGGGCTCATCCCCCTGCTCATCCACTAATATGATTTACGCCATCATGTGCCAGCAATGGCCCTCTGCCTTACGGGCCAAAGTATAATTTGGCAGGCCCCAGAACCCTCCCGATCACGTGGGCCCCCTTCCCACATGGGTGGGCTCCCCTCCTGCACGTCTAGGCGCCCTTCAAGCACCCCAGCTACTGCCCCCAATATCCATTCCCGTCTCCAAAATCCACCCCAGCCCCCAATACCCATTCCCCAATATCCACCAAGCCCCCAATACCCACCTCCAAATTCCACCCCCTGCCTCCAATACCCGCCCCCAAAATCCACCTCCTGCCCTCAATACCCACCCCTAGCTTATGTGCCCCCAATGCTCCCCCCCCCAGGGCATGCTGGGCCACCCCCCTACTTATGGGCAGCATGCTGGGCTAGGAAACTCCATAGCCTGCGCACGCACAGGGGAGCCCATCACTCTCCCCCACCTACCAGCACAGGCGGCAGAACACCGTTCTGGGGTCTGGTAGTTTTAGGGGCCCAGCATTCGGGGTCCTAAAAACAGAAAATGGAACTGGAACGCTGCCTTCCAGGTCCTGCTATTTTTCAATGGTGGGCCCCGAAACATCTTCTATTTTTAGGGGTCCCGGAACGCTGGGCCCCTACAAACACTGGGCCCCGGAACAGCGTTCCACGCCATTCTGGCTTACTTTGACCCCTGCTCTGCCTTATACATTTACCAAACCAGGCTGTCTCTGTGCAAAAGAATAAATGGACACAAGAACACTAACATTCAAAAATCTCCCTGGAAACTCAGTAACCGACCTGGAAGTTGCCATACGTGAGCAAAACACTTCAACACCAGACTTCAGCATGAAACTGCAGAGCTGGAATTAATTCACATGCAAACACGGCCCGTCCATTCAGGAGGCGACCCTGCCTCAGTCTCTGAGAACTCCCTCGTGGGAGAGGCGTTCTCTTCCTGTCCCCAGGGGCTTTTTCTGCAACCGCCCCCGCCAGAGAAGAGCGGTGCCCATTTTAATCTGGGATTTTCCCCCACGATAGCTCATGCAATAAATATATTTGTTAGTCTTTAAGTGCCACAGGACTCCTTGTTTGTTTGTTTTAATCTGGCTTGTGGCTGGAAGTTCAACACCGTGTCACACCCGTGCCCTTTTTGTACTCAAAACAGCCTGAGTTCAGAGATCGAGGAGGGCTGTGCAGGGCTGAGGGGGTGGAAGTGGGGTTGCTCCAGGTTTCCTGCCTCAAACTGCTGCGTGATCTTGGACAAGAGGGGATGAGGATGGATGCGTTGCCGCCAAGATCCTCATCCAAACGGCACTCAGCTTCTCGGCTTGCTTTCAAGTTAGTCTCGGGTGAGCCCTAATGCCAGAGGGTCACACTGGTTCCCGGGGGCAGCTGATGCTCTCCAGGGAACAAGCCCTTGGGAGCTTTCCAATCCTGGCCAGCCCAGAAGCGCAGCCTTTCCCAGTGGATTCTGGCTCCAGGCCCTGACTTAAAAGTTGTTGCCTTGCAGATGGGAGCTCCTGGCATGGGTTCGGCTCAACACATGCAGGTCCAGCCACCCCTGCGTGCGCCCCTCCAGCTCTTCCTTACACCTGCCTGTGATTTTCTGAGCTGACGTCAGCATGGCTGGGGCCAGAGACCATCGCCCCTTTTGTTTTTCAGACACACACTGCAAGACAAGCTCTGTCAAGGAGCGTACTTTCAGCCAGCAGAAAGGAGCATGACACATGGAGACCAGAGGCACACAGAGAGGAAGAAACATGGCCAAGGTCCCACAAGGGAGCTGTGGCAGAGCTGGGAGTTGAAGAGAGATGTCCATAATCCCTCCCCAGTGCTTTAACCACTAGAGCAGTCTTCCCTGCCTTAGGAAAACACCCTTCCCAAGGTAAGACCCCACTACAGCAAGGAAAGCAGCTGGTCAGGGGTCTAACCGCCCACCGAAGCTGGCTCCAAGGTGACCAGTGGCCCATTTCCTGTCAGTCCGCAGGAGGCGGGGAGGCGGAAGGTGGCTGCTTTCCCAGTGCAATGGAAAGAGGCGACCCTATCCAGCTTCCAAGTGGCACATTGTGTGCAATGGCACTCCCCCCCCACACACACACCCCAGCCCTTTCCTCTCCTTTATTACTTTGCTAATGGGTTTGTGTTACAGGCAGGAAATGATGCAGATACAGAGACAAACGCTTCTCTGGGAAACCTACAGCCACCTGGCCTCTCTGAACGCTCAGTAACGGCTGCCCTGGGACGACCGCCTCAAAAGCCCTGATGCAGAGAAGATGCCTTCACAAATGTGCCTCCCCCCTCCGTCCCCTGGAGGAAGGATCTGGGCTAGCGCCACAGGGAAACTGAGGCACAGAGGAGTGAGGCTCGATTCTATCTCCACAGCCAGCAGGCAGCTCCAGGAGCCATCCCCTTCACCCTTCATGTGCCCCACCAGGTCTGCAGGCTGCTGAGTGGTGGGGAGCGGACACAGGGGTGGAGATGGTTCTCCTGTCCTCCCTGCACCATGGCCTCGCAGCACATCCCAGCCTGTGCTCCACCGAATCCCTGCAACCTAGCTCAGATGCTCATGGTTAAGCGAGTGCTTAAGGGGTTTGCTGGACTGCGGTCTCCAGACAGCAAATCGAGCCATCCAGGGGAGGTTCTGGTCTACGCAGGCCAAACACAGAGCTGGGCAGCGGTTCCAGAGGTGTCGCCCAGCTCTGCTCATCCCTACCCTGGTCCTCCCGTCTGGGCTGGTTTGATTCCCTCCCCCAGGATCCTGCCTTTGCATTGCCCAACAGGAATGCTTCCTGGGTCTCCTAGCTGTCACGGGGATGGTGGGAGATAATGAGCGGATGGCCTAGCTCCTAACAGCCAGGGCTGCTATGTGTCCTTGGTCCTGGCCTTCTCCCTCCTAGACCGACAGAAACGCACAGAAACCGCCATCCGCAGAAGCAAGCCATGTGGTCCGATGAGCTGGGGCCCAGGAGACCTGGGCTTGGGGCCTGCCTCCACCACAGACCTCCTGCATAAGCCACATCATGCCGTGCCTCAGTTTCCCTGCTCTGTTTGGAGCTATAAGTAGAGCCTCTCTCTCACTACTTAGCAGGTGCTGTGCGAACTGTGTACTGGCAAGAGCTCCCCAGAAAGCATCAAGGGCCCAAATGGTCCTTTCAGAGCTCAGAATTGGAAGCCGCTGGGATTAGAGGTGTGTAACAGAAACAGGGAGGAGAATTTGCCCCATGCTGGGGGAAGGAAGAGAGAACGTAGCCTTCACGCTCTTAAGGAAATGTTAGCCCCCCTTTCCCGCCCTCCTCTAGGCTCAGGGGAGCAGATGCCAAGCGGCAGCTATATCCGCTGAGCGCAGGAGCTAGATCAACTTCGTGAGTCCTCAGCGTCAGCCTGGGAGTGGCAAGGCCGCCTGCCCGTGTGGGAGCCTCGCGCTGCCCTGCTGGTGAGTGACTCATCCCAGTAGCTCTGCGAGGCTCACCTCGGGAAGCAATACAGGGGAGATAAGGCCTGACTGATAATCCGTTATGCACATACAGCCGGAGCAGCTGCCAGGTGAGCGGCCGTAAAGGTGGATGTGCTCTCCCTCTGGGAGGGCTTGCTAGCAGCCATAGCAGGCGCAAAGAGCTAGTGCTTCTGAACCCAAGAAGGAAAAGAACCCAGGCGTCCTGGTCCAGGAACAGCTCCATTCCCAGAGCTGGGAAGAGAACCCAGGTGTCCTAGCTCCTAGCCGCTTTTCCCAACCCTGTTCCCCCACTGCCTTGCCAATCACCAAGGCAGCCTGCCACAGTCGAAGAGAATTAGCTCAGTTAAAGGAACGTGGTTGTAAAATGAACCAAGGGGCAAGGAGGGGAAGGAAGCAAGGGTCCAAATTGCCAAGCGCTTGCAGCTTCCTCAGTCTGCTGTCGGTTCATTGGCAGACCCAACCACTTGGAAGTTTTACTGCTGGGGGAACCAAATGTCCCTCTTGATCTTTCTTTGCTTTGGAAATCAACAGGGACCAAGTCCGCCCATGTCTCTGGGGCCACCAGCTCTCTCCTGAAACATTTGCACTGTAGTAGCATGGCCCAGTTCCCCATTGTGCCAGGCACTGAACAAATGCAGAATTAATCAGTCTCTGCTCCAAAACCCTTACAGTCTAATGACTGAAGGAAAACAGCAGAGTGGGACTTACTTTCCCCTGCATTTATTTTGCTCCAGTTCTGTAAATCCCCCATCTTCAAGGGTCTGACGAAGCGGGATTTTCTCCCACAAAAGCTCATGTGATAAACAAATTCATTAGTCTTTAAAAGTCCCGCTGGATTCCTTGTTTGTTTAGCAGGGTGGGGACTACCTTAGCTAGCTGCTGAAAAGGATCTGGGGATTAGAGTGGGGCACAAACTGAACATGAGCCAACCCTGAGTTGCAGGTGTGAAAAAGGCTCACGTTCTGGGGTGCTGTGCGTAAAAAGACGGGAGGTAATCATCCTCCTCAGTGGGGGGACTGTGCCCAGTTCTTGGTGCACCCCTGGGCGGAGACAGGCCAAACACAGAGATCCAGTGAAGAGAAAGCAAAAGGAGAAAGGGCTCCAGATGTTGACATGCGAATGCAAAAGAATGGTAAGGCAACGTGCTGGATTCCAAACAGCTGTATTGGCACCTGGGGAAATAAGACAAGGAGGGGACGGTGCCTTGGTGCCCCATTTGTCTTAACAGACACAAAGCTCCCCCCCCGGACCAAATCTCTCTCACCGGAGTGCTTTCCCCTATCAGATGCATTCCTGCGTACCCAGGCAGCGACCACATATCAATTAGGCTTTGATTGATGGAAATGTCAGCAGGTAATTTCACAGGCGCGGCCAGCGAGCGGGACTGGGCCGAGCTGCTATTTCAAGGAAGAATGGCTGTGATGGGGCCCAGCTGCAAGCAAGTTTCTTGCAGCAGCATCCTCAGATTACTAGCGAGTGGCAGAAGAGTGGCTCTGGCTGGGAGACAGAGTGATGACACAAAAATTTCTTTACACTTGGTAACACGGGGCTCTGAATGAAAGTGGGTCCATTCAATCAGTCATCAAAGGCATCTACTACAGACCAGTCTCTCCACCAGAAGAGGCTGGCATCCTCCAAGACACACAGAGTAAAGGGATACCAAGCCAACCCTGCCCCGCTTTGTGCCATCAAAGATCGGGGTCAAGGAGCCGAGTCTATTTCTGGACGAGCTGGGACATTCCTACAGACAAGGGCAGCTTCTGCCACGGCACTTGCTAGTCTGGAATTCACAAGGGCTCAGCCTGCATGCTTCAGGGCCTGAGATGAAGCCCGGGAAGAACCTCCCCTGCCTCATACCCCATGTTGATCTGCAACCTCGCACCACGTAGCTGGAGTATTAATATACGGCGAGCATGCCTTTCGTGCCAAAGGCTGCATGCTCCCCTTTCGGAGGTAGCAGCTGTGATGGACAGGACGCCGCACTGGGTGTCAAGAAGGCTGGCCTCTCTTCCCAGCTCTGCCGCTGAAATCCTTCATGAGCTTGGGGCAAGTCATTTTGCCTCTCTGTGCCTTAGTTTCCTCTCCTGCCCTTCAGCAAACTCAGCCTGAGAGCTGAAAGTCCAGCAGGGTCCATCCAGCTCTGGCATCGTCACCAGGGTTATGACTCTGCCCTCCGTGGCCCAGCGCAGCTGTGTCCTAGAAGGGGTGGAATTCGGCTTTGCAGTTCGGTTGATGATCTCTGCACCAGTCCAAACAGGCTGGGACTGTCATGGAAACAGCGGGTGACACGGATGGTGTAGAAGTAAGAAGAGGTGCCCTCCATCCTCCAGACTCTCTGTACAGTGCCCTGTCCCACGCCCGCAGACAGCCAGATGTAGCCATTTGGAGTAAGGCTGCCCCTATTAACAGAATCTCCTGTAACATCAGCCACTGACTGTCTCTGCCATAGAGGCACATGCAGATAGCAGTGGAAATTTATTATCAATAACCAATTGCTGGGGCAGGAGCCAAGCCCCGTCCTCCCCACTCTCAACGTACCTCCCGCGAGCAAAGTGTATGATCTGTCGCACCCACAGCTAGGATCATAGACAGCTCTGAAGCCAATCCCCACTCCAAACTGTACTGCCCATCAATGGAAGGCGGGTGGTACCCGTATTCACGGTGAAGTCAAAAGGGGTGTTGTGGACCTGCTAGATCAGAATTTAGCCTTCAATAAACATGTAGATGTCATTCCTCCCTAGATTTTACATGGTTTTTGCTGCCCCGCTTCCCATTCTGTTACACATACCGGACCCTGCACCAAGCAAAACCTGGGCATGTTCTCCAAGAACTAAGCGTAATCACCCGTAAAGATCATGCACTAGGAGTCTGCCCTTCTGCCCTGCCTTCCTCCTTTGTTTTTTTCTCTCTGCACTCTTCCGGAGACCCAAAGAACTGGCTCTTCCCACCTCTTGTCTGCACCATACACTGCACTGGGACACGTAGCCTTCAGCCCAGGTGAAGGGGGAAAATATTTGTGGGAGCTGCTCCTTCCAACTCTGGCTGGCACTATGGTCTCAGCCTCAAGGCCACAACAGTTGTTCACTCACTCCTGCAAATCCCTCCAGCCACAGACTCTCTGGATCTAGCAGTAGTTGGAAACAGATTCAGAAACTGTTTCCACCTCATCAGTGGCTGAGACCGGCTAGCTGATTTCAATCACAATCGATGCCAGTGCCGCCGGATAGTTTGAAACCCATATGGTAGGTGATTATAGATAATATCACCATAAGTCAACCACATTCCCAGACCCCTTCTGTCAGATCATTAAGAAATCATCAGCGCCAAGGTCCTGATCCACAGCGCTTAATTCTTTGTGACACTTTATTTCCTTTTCCCTCTGCCCTAGGAAAGTGTCGGACACACTGGAGCCAGCAGATACCTGGTGCCTGCAAGCAAATTAACATCTCCGCTACACAGCGCTGGCCAGGTTTCATTATCTGAAGGACATTAGCGTGGCTGGCGCTGATATTGTTTGCTTCTGTACAATAGCTGCTTTTGGGCTCATTTCCTCTTTCCCCTTCAGCAGGTCTCAGTTATTCATTGTGAGCTATTTTCCTTCCCCTCTCTTTGCAACACACACACAAAGAAAAAATCGAATCGATAGTGAGTACACACCAATAATGCCGTAATAGAAAGTGCTATACAAAAGCTTTTTCTTTCACCGCATTTTTTCCTGTCCTCCATACACACTTGTACTCATTTCTTTCTGATCTACTTGCCATCTTTCCAAAAGTCATGGCCCAAGACCCATTATGCTAGGTGCTATACAAACTCAGAATAGTCCTGTGCTTTTGTTATGTCTCAAGCACCAGAACAATGACATGGAAAGACAGCAAATTCAAAACGGATACAAATGAAATGCTTTCCTATAATTGGCCCAAGGAACTCACTGCCACTGGATGCAGCTGAGGCCAAGAAAAAGAAAGACTGGACACTAACACAGATAACAAACTAGCCAGGATATACTTAATGATAAAATAGAGTATTGGAAAGGTGACAAAACTCCTACCTCGGCTTTAAATGGTTCTCTAGATTATTATTCCACATCCGCCTGCTGTGACATTTCTTGCTTCTTCCTCTGAGGCATCTGGCACTGGCCACCAGAGACAAGAGACCTTGGGACTGATCCAGTCTGGAAACCTTGGGGTCCCTAGTAGACTTCACGTAAGTGCTGGCTCTTCCGTCCAAACACTGGCCTTGACCAAGGCTAAGGTTGTGTGGACGGGGAGGGGAACAGGCCTCCGAGCACATCCACTGCGACAGAGGAAACACCTACTTTATGGTGTTGAACCAGGACTTGTGACGCTCTGGATTGAATTCCTGGCTCCATCACCGGCCCTGGGCATGTCCCTTAATCTTTCTTCCCCTGCTTGCCAAAACAGGGGGTGGCAATAGGCCCTGTCTATTCAGATGGGCGGCTCTTTGGGTGGGGGCCCACCTCTAATGGCGTGGATGGACAGTGCCAGAACAAGGGGGCAGGACGCTAACGCACTGTAACTACTGTGCGCTCCTTCGGAGAGATCGGCCTGGGTCAAAGTCACTGGGCTCAGCGCAGCAGGAACTGGATGAAGTTCTCAGGCTGGTGTTAACTGGGTCGTCGGACTGGATGATCACCCTTCTAGACCTATGCCTAGTGATCTGGGGTGCAAAATTTACCCCCTCCTGTTCCAGTCAGGGGTCTCCCCGTGACATCCACATTTACTGATGCAAACTGAGTTGCCCAGGTGAAATTTCAGTCCCACTTCTCCAGGCCAGGGCTCCTGCGGTTGCTGCCAGGGGCTCATGAGCTCAGGAAAGCCCCTCACAATGGCTCCATTCACTGGAAGGGGGCGGGTAGAAAGGGGTTAGAGAGCTGCCCGCCCGGCCGGCTGGGAGGGGCCTTTTGCGGGGGTTGGGGGGGGGCAGAGATACCGAATATTTAAGGTCCTGCTCCTACTGGGGTTTGCCCATTAACCTGGACAGAGGCAGGATAGGGCCCAAGCCTCTAACTGTTTTCACTACTTGCTTCATGAATACAGACGACACGTCCTAGAGGCTCTGGTCCAACGCACAGTGAAGGAAGCAGAGATCAGACCAATGCCCAGCAGCGTCTTCTCTCAAAGCTGCCGAGGAAAGGGGCCATCCCACCCCAGACACCCCTTGCAAAATCCCTTCCTGACCCCAACACAGTCAGCTCATGCCCTGAAACATGAGATCCGACTACTGCCCAGACCTCCAGCCGTTGCTGTGCATTCACACAGTTTCTAACCAGCAGTGACCCCTCTCCCTGCTTAACACCGCCACCTCTTCCAGGGGACAGCAGCTCAGACCCGGCGGCTGGTTCTGCTGACCCCAGCAGGCAGCTTAATGGGAGATCTCAGGTATGTTCAAATAATCACAAGTTTTAAAATATCCACAGTTTGGACACATGCCTGAGCCAAAGGTGCAGCAATCACGGCCTCTGCGGGGGGAAAGGGCCAAATCCTCAGCTCGTGCAAATCAGCGGGGCTTCCTTTGTTCTCAATGCTGATTTATACCTGGTGATGATCTGCCTCCAAAATCTCCAGGGAAACCTGCAGAAATTTCTCTGACTGACGCAAACACCTGCTGGCTACACACTTCTTGCAAGGGGTGTGCGCGATAACACCACAAGTTCACACAGACACACACGCTGGGCTTGGAGGGGGGAGAGAACTCTCCAAAGCAGACTCCTGGACACAATTCAGAGTCATTTGGCCATGAACAAGAGAAAGAACAAAGAAACGAAATGAGGAAACAGAGAAGAGAAGAGAAGAGAAGAGAAGAGAAGAGAAGAGAAGAGAAGAGAAAAAGCGTGGAAGAAAGGAGGGAAGTGAAGATCCAGGGTGAGACCAAAGGGGGGGATGAAGGAGCTGGGTATAAGCAGAGATTAAGAGTTTCAGGACAGTAAAAGCAACTCCCCTCTGCATTAATAAGAAAAAGTGAAGGGATTTTAGTCTTACACTGTTCTGGATGTTCTCCATCTTCCATGCCCATCACTGGCCGGCCCCCAGAGAGTCGCAGGGATCTCCAGACAGGGCAGCTGGCTGAGGCTGAGAGAGGATGCGGGTGCTCTGTCAGCAGGAGACCGGCCGTCCTGACTGTTTCCTCCAGTCCCCAGCTGGAATTTCACTTCTCCGCTGCCCTGATCGACCTCAGCGACAGAGGCTGCTCCCAGCGGCCGTGCTGTCACACGCGAGCTGATCAGAGCCCAGGGGGTCCGCACGGCGAAGAGGCTGGAGAGGGACGCGCCACAGTGACACCCTGTGCTGTCTAGCAATCAAACGGCACGGATGGGAACTCACAACCTCACTGCTTTCAGCCACATTCCCCTCCCCTCAATGGGGGGAGGCTGTCATATTTCCCTTTCCAGCTCCAGCAAGAACAGCTGCTTAGCCTGAACTCGTGTGTTGTGTGTACTCGTGTTACCCTCCCCTTGGTGGCAACCACACCCTTGGCACTGCGTGATTGTCCAGCCGGATATGGACAGCCCTGCCTGTGTCTTCCCCCAGAAGTCTGGCTGCAGGGGTGGTCCTGATGCCAGCGGCACCGAGGTCACTTCAAGCATTCGAGTGCTCGTTGGGATTATTGCTCCGGGCTGGCACTGATCTTTCCCAGCTGACGGGAGACAGGAGGGGCACCCACCCCGGCAGGCCGGTTACTGTTCCAAATCAGGGCCCGGTCCTGCGGTCTTGCCTCACACCTGCTGGTGTGGAAATGTTTGTGTGAGCTAGGGCTTAGGGGCCAGGACCTCCCCATCCTCTGGCTGGTGGGTAGGTGCTCAGCCAGAGCAGAAATTGCCATCTCCATACCCGCCACCTTGTCCCGGCAGCAATTGAATCAACAATCGGAGCCAAATCCATCCTGTTCCCAGGGGGCTGGGCCAGCAGCTGTGGCTCAACCTCTGGGCCTAGGAGTCCACACCTTGCTCCCACGAACACACTGAGCTTCCAGAGCTGTCCAGATCTGGCCACGTGATCTGCCAAAAGCCACTGAGACCAGTGAAGCCTCCCCATTTATTTAAACAGGCTTTGAGTCAGACCCGCAGGCTCCGATTCTGCGCTCTGTCTGTCTTCCATGGGAGCAGGGCCCAAGGGTTTGAGTAATAGATGGCTTTGCAATCCATCCCATGCGTAGACTTGGGAGCCTTTGGGCACCAGCTGCCCATTTCTTCCCACTCAGCCAAATGCTCTCCACCAACCCCAGCCTCGCTGGCTTCCAAGCTGTGAGTACAGCGCCTGTCAGTGTTTGCTAACCTATTGGCCTGGGTCCACAATGGGAAACACCTCATCAGGTGTCATCTTGGCCCTTCTCTAGGCACCTTTGCTCTTTCACCCAAGGCTCCCAAAGACCTGCCCTTATCCCATTTATTATTTACCAGGGTGGTTCACTGACTAGCCCATGGTTGCTGGGATGGGAACAGATTGGTGCCTGCTGGCCCTGGACCCTCTCCGCAGCTCCACACTGCCTCCCAGTGCCCACGGAGCCAGCCCAGCTGTTCATTTCCTACTGCTGGCAATAGGTTGTTCCAATGTGCAGAGGGCTGGATCCTGGCTCGCAGGCTCACACCGACCCTGGGGCCCAATCTACTCCGCAGTCAGGGCAAGGCTGGCAGGTTGTGGCTCGGAGTCACGTTATTAACAGAAAAGGGTTCTTAGGAGCCAAAACTTACCGGGTGATAATGCCACGGTACTTGGGTCGGGGGAGCAAGCACCAAGCCATGCAGAAGGAAGCGTTTCTGCAGAACGGGGCGCACAAGACCAGCCCGCAGACTCCCAACCTGTGAGGAAGCCTAGCACTGAGCCAGGCTGTCCATGACCCAGGGTGTCTAACGAAAATGACCTGGGACCCCTGGTTTTCCTCCTTATTGCTACGATATTTACACCTTCCCCCATTACGGCACTATCCCAGCAGCTGGCACCATTAAACACCCTATAGCCTCCCCAAAACCGTGCCGGGCATGGCTGAGCTATTATTCCCATTGCACAGCTAGGGCCTCCCACCCTGCAGGCTCATACCCACACCTCTGGATCCTCCATCCACTCAGCTCTCCTTTGGCACGTATTATATCACCCCCACCTGCTCTTCCCAGACTGGTTTGCCTAAAGCACTGTCACTAAAATGTCATCACAGAGAGGGGAATTAATTTGTTTTCCTATTTTCTACTCACAACCTCACTGCTGTTGCCTGTGGCGATTTGAGGACCATTTTTATCTCTGGTTATTGTTTTTCGACCGTGTTCAGCTCATTCCTGGGCACAGGATTAACATTTTCAAATCCCATCATGTGCGGAGAAGTCTCAAGGAGCACGTGGGCCCTGTACAGATCTCTGGCTAACAAACCAGTCACGGCCAAGAAAGCAGAACCACTGGGGCAGGGCCAGCCCTAGATCAAATGGTGCCACAGGCCAGGTGCGTCTTCTGCACCTCACCTACATCTGTTCAACTTCTAAACACCTTATTTTTTACTGCATTTGCAGCCAATTTCATATAAGACAATAAATTTACACACTAGGATCTTGAAATCTGTACTCATTCATGCCACGTGGAAGCAAGTTAAAAAAAAAAAAAGTTTCCTCCAAGTACACAGAAATGATTTCATTATAAGAATAACTGAATCGGATTGAAGGACTCAAAAAATAAGTCTCCTGGCCGGGGAGGGGTGGTGGAGAGTGTTCTTATCCCCATTTTACAGATGGTGAAATTGAGGCATGGAGGCATTCAGTGACTGTCCCATGGTCCCTTCCAGCCCTCATCTTCTATGATACAGAAGATCTGGGTTCAAGTCTATGGTCTTCAACAGACTTTCTCTGTGACCTGCCACAAGCCACACTGGCTATGTCTACACTGGGTGCTGGGCACACGATTTCCAGGCCATGGAGACATACTGGGGCTCTGAGGATAACGGTGATCACTTGTCAGTGTGTCAGACTGTCCTCCAGGGACCTGAGCAGTGGGTCTGCAGGTGGCCCCATAGCCCAGCCCTAGACCCACACCTTGTCACAAAAAGGCCAGGTGTTCCCAGGCGGGACAGGCACAGTGTTGCTCCGTTGAACGTGAATGTGCCTCGTCTCTGATGAGCCAACATGTTACAGGTGGTGCGTACCCCTTGGTGGATAGCTTCAAGTTTGCCCTTGGTCTCTGAAGGGTGTGCCCTGGGACCCTCCTCTCCTCTCGATTTGTGGGGCCCCACGGGGAGCCTGTCTCCTCCTGGGAATCACCCCACCAGCTTCACAGACCCTGCTCCCTGCCTAAATCCCCCAGCTGCAAACCAGGGACACAACAATCTCCTCCTCCCTGGGGTGTGGCCAGGAAGATCTGGAGGGGCCGGGGCTGGGGCCAGGCTGTGCCTGCAGCTCCTGCCCCCCCTCCACAGGCAGGAGAAGTTGGCTCCCCAGGGCTGGCTGGTTTCTGAGGACATCCCCAGCACCTTACAGTAACAAACACCCGCAACCTGCCCCGTTGGTGCGGGGAGACCCAGCTGCCGTGAGTGGGGTGGGGTGACCCCGATCTCCTGGCCAAAGTGGAAGGGGAGGGAGAAAAGATCTGGGGGAGACTGGGAGGATCGCAGCTGGCCCGATGAGCCCCATGGGGCGTGGATTGGGGCTCCCCGGCCCCCACACTGGGAACCCAGCGCATGGGTGCAGGAGGCTCTGCCTTGCTCTGGCCCCAAAATGCAGCTGCTGGCAGCGAGGACTGGAGCCAGGACCCCCCCGTGCAGCACCCGGAGGAAGAGCTGGGGGTGCTGGAGAAAGTGTCTCCCCCCAGCCTGCCCCCAGCAGGCTCCTAAACCCCCAAGTCTGGCTGCTCCTGCTGCCTCCAGCAAAGGGAGGGGAGCTGCAAGTGGGGAGCCAGGGGGCCACCGTGGCTGGAGGTTGTGGGGGGGAGAAGAGAAGAGAAGAGGTTGAAAGGAGGGAGAAAGAAATGAGAGGAAGGGAAATAGGTCAGAAGAGGGAGGGACATGAGAGGAAAGGAGAAAGGAAAGGGGGATGGAGAGAGGAGAGAGGGAAGGAAACAAGGAAGGAGAAAGGGAAGGAGAGAAAGAAGGAGAACGGGAAGGGGAAGGAGTGAAGGAGAGAGGAAGAAAGGGAAGGAGTGAAAAAGAGGAGACAGAAGGAGAGAAGGAGAGGATGAAAGGAAAGGAAAGAAGGAGAAAGGGAAGGAGAGAGTGAAGGGGAAGGAAGAAAGGGACAGAGACAGGAGACAGGGAAGAAGTAAAAGAGAGGAGAAAGGGAAGGAGAAGGAAGGAAGGAGACAGGAAAGGAGGAGAGAAGGAGAAAGGAGAGAGGGAAGGAGAGAGGAGGCAGGAAGGAGGAAAGAGAATGAGAAGGAGGGAAGGAGAGAGGTGAGAGGAAAGGAGAAGACAGGGGAAGGAGAGAGAAGAAAGGAGGAAG